>WEIU01002273.1:506386-550009 GCA_013389925.1 Aegithalos caudatus
CGCTCCCCCGGTGCTGGTCTCCCTCGCTCCCGGCCCGGCTCCCCCGGCAGTCCCGATGGAGCAGCAGCTGGAGCGGCCGGGCTCGGCGGCAGCCCCCGGACACACGACCCGCAGAGCTGACCGACTCCGACACACCTGGATTTCTTTTCCACGAAGGGCTCTTCAGCAGCAATCTGTCTTGGAAAAAGTCACGTTTTAAAATTTTTCTCTAAAAAGTGTACTGAAAGTACAGTTAATGCGGTTATTTTTAGTCATCAGGTACGCATATTCTTCATTAAGCCTGTAGTTGACAAATTGAACTTTACCAAAAATTCCAATATTTCATACATTAACAATTCAGATCTTTAGACTACAACCTAAAGAATCTGAGATTCACCTAAAAAATATTTGAATTCTTTAGTTACTGAAGGGGTGTTTCAAGAATATCCCAATTTCGAATTCTGGCTTCTCAAAATCCATATTGTGGTATGATGAAGATCATCTCAAAATTAAAATCTGTACTGGTTAGCTCCTAGCAGACCTGTACATAAGTTTCCCTGCAAAACCTCCCCATAATAAAATCAACAGACTTATCTTCAAATGAAGGTAAGTTCTCAACAGAAACAGCCTACAACAAGAAATGTGGTTGCAACCAGCTCTACTCATATTTCATATATCCCTCTTAGCCCATTCTGCATTTTCTTTACTTTGGACATAAATTCACTTTTAAAAAATTTTGCTTTGCCAAGTAAAAAGCAGACATAGCAAAAATCAGTATTATCCAAATTACTGTGTTTAAACTTGTAAAATCTGTCTCTTTCTTCCAGCATGATTTTTGGTTCTGCCTTTATCATCCATGCAGTGCCTTGCTCAACACTCCTCCAGCCTATGCTGGAGTTCCTACACTGGGGCACGGCTTGAACACACACAATATTTAACATTATTTCTACATGCACGATAGCAGGTAGTGCTGGTGAACTCAGCACATATATCTATAGCAGGAAAAGGTAAACACCACCAGTGACTACATATATTAAAATATAAGCTATGGTCTTAGAATACAGCAATTCAATCACAGTTTTAACATGTCTTAGATACACAAGTAACCATGTTTTATTCTGATAGGTAATTATTCATTCAGCAGTTTGTCGTTTTGGCACAGGTAAACACTACACCTTCCCAGGACAAATAACACAGTGTGAGTTCTGCATGAATTTATACAGTTCTCAAAGAAAAGATGATTATTTTAATTGGCATAATACCAAGTATGCATTACCCAGTTTCATACAACTGCAGAACTTTCTCATAACTCACTCAGCTTGTTAGGACTCATTTGTAACCTAATTGCATCAAACACTATTCTTGTTCCAAAAAGTATACCAGGATTATTTTTTCAAGTTTCAAAAAGAAATTTTCTCGATGCTATTTAATTCCTAGTTACCAATTTTCTAATTGTAATCTAATAATAAAAACAACATCTAATAATAAAAACAACAACAAACAAACAAAAAAAAAAGAAACTTATGCTAGTTCTGCTCAAATTCTTGCTTTTTGATTCAGTTGATTTTGCTAAGGTCACTCTACTCACATTGACCTTCTAAAAAAATTAATGATTGGCTTGTGGCTAAATCCAAAGGTCTTTCTTCTTTTTCTGTCCTTTTCAACTTATCAGCTAGTTTTGGACCTTTGAATCATTCTTTATCAACTCAGTTTACACAGTTTTTCTGACTCTGCACAACACTTCTTTCCCCATTTACTACATAGGTCTGATGCTTTATAGAGTCCTCACCATCACTGCAAGAAGTTTTTGTTGAATGCTTTAACATTTTTTAAATTTTTCTTCTGGGTTGCATTTTTTCTGCTCAGAATTCTTTTTAGTGAAAACATTCTTTCACATATCTCATAGCTCTCTTGCTTTTTTAGGGGTAGCCCCTCATGGACACAAGCCAATCTTAATCTAAGTACAATCAAAGCAGAAATTTTTTCCTTCTCCTAATGGGCACATTAGCAGTCTGACCATGAAGCCTTTACTCATGGTAAATAGCATTTTCCTCCCAGCCTTCATACCAGTGATCTGACCCCCAGACTGCCCTAACCATCTACAGCGTACCCTAGAGGTATCACTGCTTCTGTCCTCACTTGACCATCTTCTGGATCACTGGGGAAAAAACCCTCATTTGTCTCCTTAAGCAGTTACTTACTGTTTTTTGCTTGCATCTTTTTATTCCTTAACATAATACAGGCATCATCAGTTTTCATTTGTGGTGTGTGAAACTGTCATTCCTTACAGTTCCCTCTGGCATCAAACGAGCACAACATCCGTAACGATTATTCAAAATTAGAGAAAGCCAAGTTCATTCATTCAAATACAAGAAGTTTATGTAAAGATGTGGTTGCCTAAACAGCTTTTTGCATCAAAAATCTTTTTATAAAGATCACATGGTTAGTTTTATTGCACAAAATTGCTAGAATTATTGTAGCATGTTGAAAGCTCACCTCACCAACCAAAAGCTTGCCAATTATTTTTAAATTATGTGCTGATCTAGCAAAGATACTTTCTTATTCTGCAGACCTCACCTTAGTATGGAATTTTAGCTTGAAACAGAAGAGTGAGCTTCACAGTTCAAAGTATAAACTCATCTATATTTTAAGGCAATATCTCATCTTAGCCTCACCTATCTTATCTCTAACACATCTCTTAGCAGAACAGAAGTATCAATGGATTTTACTACTGCTGAGATGTGAATTTCCATCTGCCCAGTAACTGAGGTTCTCAATTGTTTTCTAGATCTCTAGTGTGGTACAGCAACATGTGTGACTTGGGAAATATGTTTTTTTAAGGCTAAGGAACAGCTTACCCTTTCTTACCAGTATTTCTGCTATATTAATGATTTGGTAAATCTAGTGTGAGCTAGTCTTAACATCTACATCTATTCAACAGTTTTTCAATAGTTTTTATGTTACTTACAGAAATCTGCTCAAAAATATAAATATAAGAGACTTCAGTTCCTTCCTTCTGCTGCCTTGTCAAGGATTCTGCTTGCTAAATTGCAACAGACTATCACCCCCAGGAAGAGAATTTGGCCCAGTAAATCTTATCTGTTAGCTATGAGAAACAACAGAGAAGAATGCAATATGCTTCTTAGAAAGCAAGCTTCAAACTTCCTGAAGTTCAAAAGTCTGAACTGCTCCAAGTGGAAAGAATAAATGCAACTCGAAAGATTAAAATCACTTTTTCCCCCCTCCATTAAGCTCATAATTTTGTAGTTAACTCTGAACTCTAAAAACTGTCAAAATATTGTTACACACAATTAAAACAATTTCTCTGATTTAAAATATCTTACTTTAACTTGTGACTTATTATAGAGCTAAAGCAGTGTACTATTGTCCAAGTACTTTGTAAGATATATCTATTTTAATTAATCATATAAATCTTGCTTTATCATTATCCACACTCAAAAGATATAATTAAATGTATCCAACTAAACAAACTATATATATAAAATGGCAGGAAATTCTTTCTCCATAATCCCAGCTTCACCAAACCCCATTTAATCTTTAAACTTCCTAACAAACTCCACATGGCTTCTGCCTATTTATCTTTTGTAGTTATTGAGGGATGCTGTAGTTTTCCCCAAGTGCCAGTTCTGGATATTTCTTGGAAGATTTCCTGTTTCTCCTTGTCAGGACATCTTCCCTGTGTGACATGCTAATGCCAAATTGTCCATCAGACTGGACACAATCTACTGTAATGGAATTTTGACTCCTATGAGCACAAGAACTAAGATGAAACTGATCTCCTATATTTTTGTACAATTTGTATGGTAAATGCTAAATTATAAACATAAACTTTTATTTACTACATGGACATTTACTACAATCACAGAAGAGAATTTATAAGGAATCTCCATTATGTGGACACACTGGGTATCTAATAGCTCTGCCCCTTTTTGCTAGGACATTTGAGGGATCTCCTTATTCCTATCCAGCTAGCTATTATCACGAAACTCAAAGAAACCTAATACCACTGAGACCTATGACCCTTTCCCAAATGTGCCTGAAAGTAGCCAGCAGGTTCAAGTTGCAGGGAGGGGAAGGAGAGGACAGACACATATAGATGCACATACACAACCCGTGGCAGTGTAACCTCACGTTCTTGGAAGCAAGGCCAAAACCTTCCTTGTCTTTAAGAATTCAAACCTCCTTTGGTGAAAGTAGATGACTCCTGTAGATGTTTTCTACAGGAAACTTAGGTAGCAATAGATCAAATGTTCGTAAGATTGTAAGTCTGTTGGTCTCAGGAAATTCTTAGTACATTGTTTTATTTAAGCAAACATTGCTCTTCATATCTATTTGTTAAAATGTCTTTAAAAATTAACTGCAAAATGCAATCAAAAAAAAACGCATTTCAATTATGTAATATAAAATATCTATATTAATATGCATTGCACTGGATTTCAAGCATGTCTGATAACTTAGGGAATAATTTAACTCCTTTTTTGGGAACCAAGTAGCTGGAATACTAAAAGAATATAGGGAAATACAGTTATGTAGCCCCACCCAATGTAAGGCTCAGTAACTGAGCCAAAGAAACAGAGCAGGGAGTAGATGTGCATAAACATGAATGGCAGGACATCAGCCAGTGAGGGATAGAAGTTGCACTGAAATAGAAAGCACAATGACAGATCTATGGTGAGATAATTGTTAGGTTAAAATTTTGGCTTAAAAGTACTAAAAAAAAAAAGTGTGGAACTTTGAGCAAATAAAATAGGTCTTGTTGACTGAATCCACCTGATTTCAGGAAGATAAGAGTTCCCACTGTCCTTCTGGCCAATCATAAACTATGTTACATCAAAGAAATTATTGACTTAATAATTAATTTCTTTTCCTTCCTGAGTTTGCAGAAATCTACACTGATTAGCTGCATTGTATGTGCATTTAAAGATGAGTTTCAGCATACATATAAATACCTGTTTTAATTTTAGATGTCACGTTTCTATTATAGAAAGGTGACAGAGCTGAATGAAGTTCTATGAAGGGAAAGGATCTGGTGGCCGTAATCCCTGACATTTTACCCTCTGTCTTTTGCAGAGGCAGTGCAGTGCTGACTACTGAAAAATGCTGGAGGTTCATGCAGCAAGAGGCACATCACTTGGTGGGATAGATTTCGTTCAGCCCAGTATTTCCATGTATACTGTAACACGATCTGCCAACATTTTCTAGGGTCAGTACTGTGACAATACTTTCTCTTAGGGCTGCCAAGTAAACTTCATGGCTCTAGGACATTTGAAATTTCTTTAATCTCAAATATATGGTTTTGCAACACAGCCTGTTGTACCTAAGCATTTAAAATTTGAAAACCACATCTTTCTTGAAGAATATTTATAGAAATGTTAATATAGCTTTGCTGTGCCCCTGAAATAACATCTGCATTCAGTTTTCTGCTCACTCAGACTAGAGTTAGAATTGCAGCCATATCACATTATACAAATTCTGGCCCCTTTAACCATTGTGTGATTGGCAACTGCAAGCAAGCTACTGACCTTGTAATTTGAAGGGGCTTATTCATGTGAAAGAGACTGAAGTACCCTTGCACTAAACCTGATGGCAGAGCTCATCTATTCAGTTTGCTGCTGCCCAGGCAATAAGGCTGTGAGAGCAAAGCCTCTTCCCCCACCCCTCTTTCTAAGAAAACCCTGTTCTTTGATAAGTACACCCTGTAATTTGATGCTGTTGTTGGCAGCACCTTGAACATTGCTCATACTGTACTGCCTTTGAAAAGTTTGCTGAGTATAATCTTGCCTTGATGGTAAGATAGCAACAAATTATACAAGGAGGATTTAATAAATTCATGGCGAGTTTTATGCTGAATATGAGTCAAGCTTAAGTTAGTGGTTAAAAAAAACCCCACAAGATTGGGACACATGTATGTCAATTACTCTCTTCCATCATAAATGAAAAAAAAAGACAAAGTCAAAATTTAGTGGAAATGAATACTTCTAAATTCTCAGCTAAACTTCCTGCTTAATCCTTATCCTTTCATGTCCCCATGGTGACTCCAGTTCTTGACAGGTAAGTTCACAGCAAAGGAGAGAGCCAAGAGCTTGCTGTGACTGGGGTACCTGTACTAACCCAGCTAACTGAACTCTGAGCTAACTCTGCTGGCCTAGCTCTGGAATGAGCTTCACTCTGTGTCTGTAATGAACCAACAGAATTTAAAATCTATTCATGGGATAGAAAGAGAATTGAGAAAGGCTCCTTTAGTAGGTTCTCTAAAGGAAAGGACATAATTCCTGAGCTTTGACAGCTCTCCCCTCTGATCCTGGAGAGCACATCTGTTCTGATGAAACCCAACCATGTCTATCCAAGAAAGATGAGGATGGGCTCAGTGCCAAGAATTTAGTTGCCATTCAGCACCAGGAATCTCTCACATGTCACTACAGAATATTAAAATTTTGTTCCTAGAATTTCATAGCAGTTGTTTCTAACACCTCTGCAACAGAAAGATGAGTCTCACTGTGACTCAGACAGCTTCACCTAGAATTTCTTTAGCCAGTCATAAAAGAGCAGAGAGCTAAATCTAAGCTCACCACTCAATCCAAAGGTGGTTGAAGAATTTTAGTCTCAATAGACTAGAAACCACCATGGTATCAAAGATACCATCCTCTGACCAGTGGTCTAAATGCCAGGTCATGATATGGAGTAGCTGAGATCCATAGTTAGTAAATGCATACATAGTAATAGTATGGTAATTTATGCTACCCCAGTCACACAGTTCTCTTCTGTGGAGTGTAGCAGATCTGTATGTCTCCACTTTCAACACACAAATCTGGACTGTCAATATGGCTTTGTCTAATGAGTCATGACATCTTTATTCCCAGCCATGTTGTACCATTTTATCTTTTAAAAGCAACTTCATAAACATAAAGGAACACAAAAGAGTTTGTAATGCAGCAAAGTAAAGGCACCCTGTAACATCTAAATGTCTAGATTTTAGAAGGGACCTGGGTAATCCATTAGACTAGACTTTCTTGGAAATGCTAGTCACAGGAGTCACTCACTCCTTTTAAAGGAGATTTTTTTTGAGGCTGGTGATTGCAAAGTATTCCAGTGGTGCCAAATCAGCTGCAACTGGACCAGCAAGTCAACTCAGCTGGCAGACCTACTAGAAATCCTGATGCATTACAGATTTGTGAGCATCACCCTTCAGAAGTAGCGAAAGATGTGGAAAAATACCAATAAACTGCTGATGTAAGCACAGTTTCAGTAGTGCCAGAGCATGTATGTACTGACCTTCATCTCTTGAACCTCTGCCAGGCACGGAGGGTGCAAATGGAATGGCTTGAACTCTGCTGTGAATAGGTTTGGTGATTTATCTCTGACTATGAACCTGGTTCTTACATTTACAAAAATTATTTTGGTTAATAGATACTTCACACTCCTTCCCAACTGGGAAAGGAACAGAAGAACAATTTGAGTTGTAGGCATGTAGAGAAGGGAGATCAAGCTGTTGCTTATTATTTCCTTATTCCTTGCTTTTTATTAATCCTAGTATTGGTACTAATATGACTCCTCAATAAGCCAGTTCTACTCAGTGATTCAAGAGAGAACTCACCCCAGAAACATATTTTTTTGCTGGCTTAGTGGGCTGAATCTATCACTGAAATGTCAGAAGACCATCAGAGCTGGAGCAAGGGAGGCAGTGGAACTAGAAGGTCACATAAGGAGGACAGGGAAACAGAATAACCCCTTTTGGCAGCACCAATTAATTAGATCAGGTTGACCTGATTGAAACCTTAGAGAAAAACTGTGGTAAATCTGCAAATAAACCTTTAGTATAAGTTGTAGTAGCTATTAATTTGAAATGTGACAGAAGGACATTTGAAACTGAAAAACAAAGCTTGAAGGCCTCAAGTAGGAAACCCTGAAAAATACCCAGCTGGGATTTTCCGTGGGAATGGTCAGGTGAAACAAAGAAAAAACAAACCCAGCTGACCTGTTACACAGGTTCACTGAAGCCACCAGTCATCCAGTCTGAGTCCCATCTCTCTGCCATTCATCAGTAATTAGGTGTTGTTTTGTGGTATGATTATTGTCCCTTGAGCTGGCTGGAATGACTTGTAGCAGTACAGTTAAACCTCCTGTTAAACCATAACAAAACAGAAAAAAGAGAAGAGGCTGTCTGCACAGAAAATGCTGCAGCCTGGAGCATCTTATGTCAGCCAGCATGAGGAGTGCTGGGCTTTCCCATGTTCTCTTTCTACATACCTTTCTCTCAATTAACTGTACATTGAGCCTGAATCCAAATTTAACACAAACTTCCAGTTACTTGTTGCCCTCTGGTGACATCTCGTGGATCACAGCAAGATATCTTTGTCTTTTGGCAAACACTGCAATGCCTTGAGCTGAAAACCTTTGTGAGAAACATGTAGCTGGAGAACAGAGGAAATTGTTTATCTCAAGGAGTAACTTAGAAAAAATAAAATACTGTGCAAAAGCTGGCAAGCAAACCAAGTTTTTATTTTGTGAAGATTTATAAGTTTTAAAATAAATTAGCCCTGAATAAGGCAGACAAAGGTCCTTCAAAATGTTACATTCACGATCAATAAACCTGAGGGTTTCAGCTCTCCAGGCTGCTGATTTCAATTCCCTACTGAAGTTGCAGAACTAATGCCACATGCCATGTGAGAAAATCAGAGACGTAACTGAAGAAGAAAAGGTTACACAGAAAAACTTATTCACAAAACCCATTGAAGGACCATAGCACAAAACTGCTACTCTGAGCAGGAAGCTGGAATTAGTTATGGAAGTTCAGCAACACTTTGGAAATACTGGCTGTGACCCTGGCTAAGAGGGTCTGCTATTTTCTCCTACTTTTCCCAGGCAGTTGCCCTCACATACGAAGCTCCCAGAAATGTTCTGTAGTGTTTACAGCTGTGAAGCAACTTCCAAAAAATCTTGAGGCACCAGTTTGAAACAGCATCTCTGTTAGAGGAGAAGTGTAAAAACCCTCTAATTCATCCAAATGCTAACGTCTAGTGATAGTCCAAATTTACCCTAGACATAAATCAGTAAATTTGCACCCCTGGCAGCTCCCTGAACCAGCTCCTCACTGAGCCGTGGGTTCTCAGGCTGGTCCTGGGAGCAGGACAGGAGCCCTGACTGGGGCCACCTGAATGCTGGGCTCAGGTGTCAGCTGGGAGGTGTGACCACTGCTGTCACCTGCAGGACCTGCTCCTGCCCAGCCTGCTTGGACAGCCAGGGCTGCTGCTGCATTAGAGCTGGCCACAGCTCACCTAGCAACAGAGGGAATTTATCCAGCAGGAGAAAGGAAGTCTGCAGTGAAGAAGTTTCCTGGCAGATCAATGACCTGATCCACTCACCTTGTGCTGAAAAGTATCAGATTTGACATGGAAAGGTCAACAGAAGGCTGAACAAGAGGGAAGGAATTTGTCCCTTTAGTGGCACATAGCAAAATGTAAAATTAGAAATAATTATTAAAAAATAAGAAAGAAAAAGCCATCATTATTCAGAATAATGGCTGTTTAGACTTCACCAAGAAGCACTGAGCCCTGGTCACTAGGTCCAGTCAGAAGGGTGAAATTCATGGAGTTTTCTTCAAGATTGTCTGGATAACTAAGCTGAATTCAATAATACAATTTTATGTCATTATGTCATTATCTCTACGATAAAATATGGATTTCAAAGTTTATTGAAGGGTTATTTATCTCAGTGGAAGTTTATTGGGGTTATTCACCTCTAAGATGCCAGGTCATTAGATATTTGCATAAACTATGCAGTGCGCCACAGGCATCATTAAAAACCCTTTTTTATTGTTGTTGTTTGCTAATTAAATAACAGGAAATATTTGTTACATTTTGCTGAAAATCTAACCATAAAGGGAAAGGAGGAAGCCCAACAAAAACTTTTCCTAGGGAGGTCTGCAATCTCACTGCATACTAACATTAACTTTTCTCAAGGAAAACAAAGGAGCTTTTGGCTTGAATTAATCGTTCATTTGCACAGGGGAACAATGGCAATGGATTAACTGACATGCTGTTGAAATGGATCGAGAAAACACTTACCTTATGTAAGCACTTCAGCTGCACACCAAAAAGGAGTTCTCTAGAAACCTGTGGACCTGTGTTTTGGGTAGTGTGAGTTTTGGGGTCTCATAGCCAAAATATCCTAACCAAGTTAGGTGATCCCCAGGTGAAAGTGTTAATGTTTAAAGCGTGCCCCCTCTGAAGATGCACTTAAGCTATTGTCTGCATGGGGTACCTACTCATAGGTGCTTCATAGATGCTTTGGATCACTGCAATTGTATCAGTTCCTCCTTCATTTCAAAAACATTTTTGCATTGAATGAATGTCATGGTGGTAGAACTGCAGTTAGAATTTAGTATGGAAAAAGGGATCAAACTTTCAGTTTCAAATCAAGTCTTTGTACCACCTTATGATAACCACAAGCCAGGTCAGAAAATCATGTGCAATTTATGCACATTATTTATCTTTGCTCAGTGGTTCAGATTTCTTTCTTGAATCACTCCTTGAAACAGTATTTTACAATGCCAGCATTCCATGCTCATCTTTGACTTATACCATCTACTGCATTGCCCTCAGCCCTGTATTTCCTGAAAGACATAGAGCCAACATACTTACTCTGCATAAATACACATTCTAGTCTGTTGCTGACAGAAAAGTCTCATCCTTTCAAGGAAGTATTCCAAGTTAAGAAGCCAATATATACTTCAAAAGATTCTTAGTGTCTAATAAAATACTATTAATTTACACAATAAAAGAAACAGGTGGAGGAAAGGACAGGAAATGGGGAAAAATAAGCCTTTCCAAAATTTTCTAAAATTCTAACACTTCTGTTACTCACCAGCACATTATATATATTTATAAATTACAAGTGTCTGACTCAGGCCAGTAATTCCTATGGCTGAGTATAAATTTAAACATCTAAGACTAGGCACAAAGGGACTGCCATCCTCACTGTGTGTTTATTGCTTTATTGTGTAAACAGAAAGATTTAATAGCACTATTAAAAGAGATATGAAACATGGTTATCGATTTTTTAGCAGAAATGAAGTATGAATATGAGATCATCTTAAAGAAACAGAACTATTCCAACTCTACCTGCATCTTAGCTGATGAGCTTGCTGATGTTGTATAAGGGTCTAGACATTAACCAGGCTCATTTATATAACCTGGGAATAGCTGTAGTGGACCAGAGGGAAGATCCCCCTGTCTGAGTGCACTGCCTTCAAGACAGGGTGACTGTAGGTATCAGGAAACAACTACAAGGAAAGCAGTGAGCATCTAGCAATGCTTTCCCAGAATGAAGTACTAGCAATCACCATGCTTCCTGACTCAACTGTACTAGCCCTAAAATGAAATTTATCCTTAATAAATTTTTCTCTCCCCAATTTTTTATATACATAGGTCACTGGTCTCTTGTTGTAAAACATTTATTTGCTGTATAGAGGCCCTTTTTCCATAATTCCCCTTTAGTTCTCTGTTACGAAACAGGGAAATACCATCCCTCCTCTCTTTCCTCATGCATTTGTGATGTACACACCTTAGGTAATGCTGAGAAAGGCCACAGGTGCTTTGCAAGGGCAACTGTTTTTGCAACATGGTTGCAAAGCTTTCCTTAGCTGATTAGAACACATGGACTGGCAGGGCTGCTGTGTTTAACTGGGAAAACTGCCCTACTGCAGCAGAATCCCTTAACAGAGGTTACATCCTTCTTTTTGCACAGTTCAAAATTGATGTTGGCATTGTCTGCACACACAGATTCTCACATCAGTCTAGACAGTTTAAGTCAAGGTATCAAAACCCCACACCCCCACAAAAAAAAAAAAAAAAAAAAAAAAAAAAAAAAACCCAAAACAAAACAAAACAACCCACCAGTGGTGCAAATAGAGATCTAAATTGTTTATCCCCTCCTGGGGCCAGCATATTTTGTCAAAGTGGTTCCAGCCTACCAGCTGGAAACTGCCCATTACCAGGACTGGTAAGGTAGAAATTGGCATTTTCTTTACCACAATCTACAAAACAGATAGTTCCATGTTATAGGCCTACAAGATTTATTTGATATTTTAAGCTATAAATACATGAGGTTTTCACCACTAAAAGCACAGGCATTTTCTCAGTGGTCACTGCCACTGAGCTTACATTTTGAACAAAAGAACATGTAGTATTGCATGTGAATAAGCAAACTTTGGTTCTCTTTCTAAGGACCAAGCTCCCATACTTGTTAAACAATGGCTTGCAGAGGACAACAAGGCAGCTGAAGGCCACACTGAATGCTACACTCTGGGAAGCTTGGGACACTGTAGAATTTAATTAGTTTTTTGAAGGCACCTTTTTTGAACATCATCATGTCTTCAGGCAGCCTGGAAAGAACTCTGGCATTTGCACGAGACTCCTTCTTGTCAGTGGCTGCTGCTTTGGGGTTACATTGCTCCAGATTACCAGTCATTGGCACACTGGTGCAGCTAAGGGAACGTGCTGTCTTTTTCTTGCCTTGACCAGATAAATAACTGAATAAAAAAGAGGTTAATTTATGTTTGGTAACATCTTGGACATCTTCTGGAAAACAGTCATCCAGAGAATCTTCTTGACCTTTCACCTGCTGACTTATCACACACGTACTGGGACTTACTGATAATTTCTTAGGCTGAACTACTGTTTTTCTGGAAGGTGTTTTGTATTTCCCTCCATCTAAAGAAAGCTGAGGAACATCACTAATGGCATCAGAAGTAGGCTGAACTATTGTAGTGGGAATTCCTGCCTCATCACCAGAATTGATGTAGTTTAACCCATAATTCTGGCTAATGATTTGGGCTGCAGTGTGCTGAATGATGCTCCAGTCCTGCAGAATATCTTCCCTGGTTGTGAACTGAGATGTCACAGTAAAGCGAATGATGAACTTGTCATGGATGGTTGCTGGAATGAGGAAGAGCCTGCCAGAACTGCTCAGTTCTTTCAGGAGTTTTTCTGTCAGCCAGTTGGGACCCTGTTTTAAATAGGAATAAGAAAAAAAAAATACTATAGTTAGAATTTACAGTGACATCCAA
Organism: Aegithalos caudatus; assembly: GCA_013389925.1. NCBI lineage: Eukaryota > Metazoa > Chordata > Aves > Passeriformes > Aegithalidae > Aegithalos > Aegithalos caudatus. The sequence continues at coordinate 519,453 of WEIU01002273.1, forward strand.
ACATATCTAAGAATTGCAATCACAAATTCTTACATGGAAGTATATTCCCAGTTATTAATGTCTGGAAAAAGATCTGCTATGGTCACTTCATTGCAAAGAGACATGCAAAAGGGCCAATCTTTACCTTTAGGCGAAATACAACCAGTCCAAGATGTCTCTTGGCAGGAATTTCAAAAAGTGGGTCACTTTTAACCAAGGATTCAAAGAATTTGGCTGTTTCAGTACCCTATAATTAAGGGGAAAAAAAGTTATCTATTTGTTTGTCACAAGCCCACTGTAAAATGGTAAACTGGGTAGTTAAAAGGAATTCCTTTCCTTACTAAAACACATCATTCCAATGCATGAATAAGAGTAAACAAAAAAATGACATCAAAGCTAAGAATTGTAAAGTCTGTCTCTATTTGCCCAAACCCTTGACAATGAACATGAGTAACTGGCTTATGCACAGGGATTTTCTAGAAGGAGGTTTGAAAACAGAATGTGCCTTCTCATATTACAGTCCTTTTGCACAACCATTGATCCACAATGTGACCCCTCGTATTTACACTCCATCAGAGACTTAAGCCTGTTCATTTTCATAGTGATGGGTTTCAGCTATTCATCACAGCCTGCCTCCCAAACAGCTGCCACTTGACCTCAAAGAAAGCTTCTCCAGATTATGGCTCAGTAAAGTGCAGAAGGCAGTGTCTGACCAAGTCCCTTTCCATTTTCCAGTGCTGTCAAAAAGGGGACTGGAAATCTTTTGTCTACACAATCAATCTTTACGTGTTATTTTAGAGTGAAAACCAGCACGCATTTAGAATTCACATGCAAGCTTTGCATGTGAGAGGATTTCTGTTACTCATCTCTGCATCCCTGAGTTTACTAATCTCGCCTACCAAGAACTGAACACAACACATTGGTAATTCACACACCTGTCTGACGTGAGCTTGAAGCTTTTTCACCCCAAATGAACGAAGGACAAACCACAGCTTCAAAGAACGGAATCGACGACTCAGTGGAATTTGCCAGTGCTGTGAAAACACAACAATGCATCAGTGAGTGCAGAAACAACAGAAAGGAGAGTTCCCCTTCCACTGCTACAACTCTTGCTTCAGCCCTCAGGTCAGAAACCTCTCCTCAGATGAACAGTGTCATATTACTGAAAATCTGCTAAGCCTAGGAAACAGCTGTCAAAAAAACACTGTGTCCCCATATTTTTCAATTATTGGCAAAAATAAGACTTTGGCTATTCCCCTTAATTTATGGCCTAGATATGCTTAGAATTTTAAATTAATTACCAGCTTGTAACAACAACTTTTTGCACCTAAGAGCCTAATCAATTTAAGATATAGCCATTTAAACTTTAGGACTGACTAGTGCTCACTTCAGCTCCTGTAATTTCCTGAACATTTTCCCAAATCAACTATCAACAGCAAGATTTGATACGGGGGTAGACAGTTCCAGACAAAATAACACCTGTTCCAAGGAAAAGAGTGAGAAAGCATGTAAGGGAATATCTCAGGGAAGCTGCACAATCACGTGCAGGATCCAATTTAACCACAAGAGGGACTCAATATCTTTTTTTCCATCCCTCCCTCTCTCAACTCTAGTGAAAAGCACTATTGATTTCAAGAAAACAATTATCTTTTCAGGACTAGGGTGAGATCATAGCAGAAATAACTGGCAGTGAATATTCCTTTGTATTACTGTACTGAAATCTGCTGTAAGATGTCTCTACAGAGAGAGCTCTCCTATGAATACCTTAATCTGAAGGAAAAATGTAATTCATTCTCCTGCTGTTTCAGAGCATGGGTTTTCCATTGCTTACTCCTTTCTGTCTTTAATTACATATCAGAGATACAAGAAATCCAGCCAAAATGGCATCAGTAAGAATTACTTCAGCAACACAATACACAGAAATGACCCTTTGCATTAGAAAGGCAAGGCCAGATCTCCATCTCTGTAAAAAATCTTAAGTACTTCACTCTGAAAGCAATTTTATAATTAATCTTCATAACCAGGGCTCACTACAAAATTTTGCTATCTTCTCTGCATTAGGATCTCAGTATAATTTGGTTTATGTAATAAGACCAGCTATAAGATAAGCATACTCCAGAATGTGAGAGGAATTTCACAGTCTATTTGAAAATTTTATAGGCAATATAAAATATTAACTTGAATAATAACTTACCATGAAGTCAATTGCAGCTCCTGAATTGGCATGTCTGAGGTAGACAGGGTTAACACTGAAGGTTTGATGTAGCTTGTATTTATCTTTAACCCTACCAATTGTAGAAGGAACTAGATTTAGCAAAATAAGTGCAGAGAAAAACTTTGCTATTTGCATGTTATCCTTTTATTGTTGTTTTGTGCTTTGACTATACTCACCAAAATCCAGTGCAGTCAAAATGGACCATCATCCACTTAGAAGGATTAAAGGTAAAGGAATCTGCATATTCAATTCCATCCAAAAACAATCGGAATTCAGGACATACAAATGCTGTTCCCGCATATGCAGCATCAATGTGAAGCCAGAGACCCTCAGCATCACCTGTTGGAATGGAGATTGTTGTTATGTAAGGGATATAGGGATGTGCATGCTAATCTCTCCTCTCTGCAAACCAGGTGCAGTGTTTTGGAGGAGGCAGACAAGGAGTTGACAACCTCATTTTATTCTAAAGGTGAGGATCTATAATGCCAAAATATAGGATAATGCTGAAACCAGGTGGAATCTGTAACAAAAGTCACTATTCTATATTTCATGTGAATGAGTCTTTTTAATATTTGATTTCTTTCACCTACTCTTTCCCCAGTACCCCTCAGTTGCACAAAGCCAAAATAAAGACATAGTGGCAAGCAAAAAAGGACCTAGAAATAGAAGCCACAATCTGGCCCATAAGAGAAAGAGAGAAAGCTCCTCAGGTCTTCAGCAGCTACTGGTCAGAATTTATGCTGGAATAGAATTTGCAACCATGTCAAATTTACCTATGAAACTGGTTGATACAGAGGATGTCCTACCAGAATCCACATTCGAAACTCCTTTCCTAGATTAAATATTAATGTATCTATCCTACAACAGTACCACACAGTCTGTATTTCCTGAATAACCACATTAAAGATTTATCAGTTGGCAGATTTCATCCATCTCAAATAGAATGTGTTTTAGCATCCTAATCTAAATCAACAGAAATCACTGCTGTCTTGTAACTGACTTCAGCTTTCCCTGAAGACAAGTCTGAAAAACTCAGCTCTCCTTGGTTTTGACATGAAAAAGTCTAAGAGTGTCTTCCAGATACTTTCATAGATCAAAATCAGGTAAAAAAAAAAAAAAAAAAGACACTTACAAACTGGACCCAGTTCTGAGAGATTGTCAAAAGCACAGACACCAGTTGTACCCAAAGTTGCACAAACCTAGAAAAAAACAAACCCATTATAATGGATTTGGCTTCTTTTAATACATGGATGTAGCACTTTAAAAGTGGACAGTTTATTGCAGACTGTCAAAACATTAATTTTTTTTATTTAATAAAATAAAAATTCTTGTATACATTTGAATCTTCAATTAATGTATTTTAACACAACAAGAATCTTTTAATATGTAATTTCATGTTGAAATTATGAATATAACACTATGTCAATACCCCCAACCAGAAAGTTGAACATACAAAGACTGGCACCAGGCCTTTCTTTCTGTCTTCTGCAATGGCTTTCTTCAAAGTTTCACCTCTGAGGGAAAAGTTCTCATCCACAGGCAGAAATTTTATCTTCACAAGAGAAATCAAGCCAGCCTTTTCTACAGAGGAATGTGCCTTTAAAATAAGAAAAAAATAAGAACTCAATCTCTGAGGCTGAACAGCAGTGCTAAGTTATAGCTTTATGAAGAACAGTGGTAGCAAGAAATACAGAGATAATGACCTTATTGTAATCCATATTAATAAAAGTCTGAAAGCATCTTCTTTGTGAATAACTATAAAAAATAGAACACTGTAATTCCAAAGAATGCTTCATTTATTTGGGTACTGGTTTCTAAAATACAATAATAGGCATCCTCATCTTGTGTTTGGAAGGACATTTATTAAAACTCAGCTCTTAAAGAGCCTCTAGAAATGAATCAACCTCAGTTTATTCCCTCCTTCTTGCCATAAGAAGATAAATCCCCTGAAGTGTGTTTACTTCTGGATAGAGCAAAACACCTTACAGGATAAAGATCCTTTAGTTACACTAAGAGTGAATGAGCATAAGTGCCTCTCCTGTGGCAATTTTCTCAGGGGAATATAATTGCTCAGTTCAGGAGGCCAAGGACAGAACAAGTTTACTGGCAGAAGCCAACAGTGGAGCCACAACCATGAGCAGCATTTAGGCAACAATGCCTTGAGCATGCCTGTCTCTGAGGGGAAGGAGGCTGGGAAGAACACGAGATGGAGCAGCATGAGATCAGCACCTAGTTCCTGGAGTAAGGCTTTGTGAAAAACAGGAAGGAAGTGCAGAAATCAGTCATGTGAAACAATCTCTTGAGGACTGCCAAGACCCTAAGAACCTCGCCTACACTGATTTAGTTTCCCCATTTTCAGAAAGCAGTAGCAGGGGAACTGGCTCATGCTTGTGAGGCATTCCTGTGTTGTTCTACAGAAATGTGACTTCACGTGGCAAAGGCTGAGTGAGACAACAGAAGCAATTTGTTTTCCTTGGAATCATAAGCACCTACTTGATCAGAGGCATAAGCAATGAGGCGAGAATTGAGCGAGGACTCATCAGTGTCTGGCTCAGAAACCTTCATCTCCAGAATTTTATTCTTCCTTGCTGCCAGCAGTGCAACCAAGGTTGATTCACTCACAGTGCTCTGCAAAGACATTGCTCATTTACTGCATCTGCTACTTCATTGCTAATTTGCGAGGGATCTGCTGAAATCGATGACGTGCCCAGCTGCCCACCCCCTCTTTTATTCCTACTCCTGCTTTTCTCTGATACAGTGGAGAGTCATTAGCTGATAAGCAGCTCTCTGGGCCAGCAACACAAAACAAAGCCTTTTAACTGCTTATATCTTAACGTGCAGCACTGAGTTCTGGGGAGTAAATAAACCAAGTTTTCCTTTTGTTCTGCAGATAAAACATAGTATTTCCCATAAAATTACAAACATGATCAAAGCCCCTTATAATAACAAAGACACAGCACTGATTCCAGGGAACTCTTGCTTACACCTTCTGGAAGGAGGTAACAGTTCGGGCCTTGATCTTGCACCTCTCAGAAACAAAAACTGGATATGAGAAAAAGGAAAAATAATTTCTTGTGTGGCTAAGGATTGTGGCAGAATGACAGTAACAAAGATTCCTTCTCTAATTATGTAAGAATCACCTTAGTGTAAAATTTTATGATGTGAAACAGATTGAAGAAATTAAATCTGACTCATTTACCCTTAAAAAGACCACAAGAATACCTGCTGTTTCTCCATAACACAGCACTAAAAGCAACAGCATTAAAACAACATAAAAACAACAACTATTCTATAATCTTCCACATTTAATACAAAAATTTGGGAAAAGAATGCCAAATTGGGGTTCAGACCCATATAGAAAATTCTGTTGGTTTTGTTTCTAGGAAAACTATCACCCAGAGAGAAATTCACTTGAAATCAAAATGTTGATGAGGCCATCTCTAATCTCCCCTACCTGTAATACTCCTCCGCCCACACTGTCGGGATGGTGGTGCAGGAATTTCTCTGGAAGGCCCAGCATTTTAGCCAACCAATCCATCACATTCATTTCCAGTTCTGTACAGGCTGGGCTGGAAGCCTAGAAAAAATTTTAAAAGGAGAATCAGGCTGTAATTCACCCTGGGCATGATCCCTGATCCAACTGAGAGCTAAGAGAGGCAAGGAGCTAATCTGATAGAGCTACATGGACACCACACCCACCAACTTCTTACAGGTTTATGAGCTTCTGCTTTCTTACAGTCACACATCAAAAATCTGGGCAACTTTGGCATTGGGGAAAACACTGGCTTCAGAAACTACTGCAGTGTGCAGAATCATAAGCAAATAGTGGTCTGTAGCTGCTGCAGGAGGATACAAAACATGCAGATATTCTGACCCAGGCCATCAAACAATTATTTTCAGAAGAGGAAAAATAGGAAATGTGTTCTCTCAAAGGAGCAGGAAAGCTGGAATGCAGCCCAATCCAGTCTGCAGTCATGGATGGTGGCTGCTCTATTGCTTACACTGCTTGTGTAACAGTCTTGGCACTGAGACTAGATGACAAGGAACAATGCTCACAGTGGGATATGCAAAGTATTTGAAAACACATTTCTAGTATATTTTCCTCATTCACCCCTTACAACTAGGTAATGCTTGTTCTTACATGTTCTTTCGGATTTTTTTTATAAGTGACAATTTCCATCTATGCAACAACATACAGCTGGTTAAAACAAATAATTACACTGAGAACAAGACAGAATGACTATGACCTGCTCTTGCATGTTACACACAGGAGAGGAATGTCTAAAATAGCCCCCAAAAATTTACCCATGTGAATCCCAAGCAGTTAATTGCGTCAGCCAACATATCTCCAAGGAGTGAAGGCCAGGAAGTTAGAGCTGGAAAGTAGGCATGCATGTGTGGACTTTGCCAATGGACTACCTAGAACAGAATTATGCAGAAGTTAAGTCTGAAAATGTCACAAAACTTTGCATGAGATGTAGTGGTTAGCATCTGTTTAAAGTGAGAGAAAAGGATTACAGCTACATAATATGTGCAACTATACATCTGCTAGCAGAGAGCTGCAAAGATAATATCAACAGGGAGCAGCACTAGCAAATGATAACACTGCATTATTAACAGATAAATTGCAAATAACAGCAAAAGCATTTATCTGAATTAAACAGGCAGTCAAAGATTCTGAACAGGAAAGAATGTTGTACTATGTTTGAAAGACCAGGGTCAGAAAGATTTATCAAAGTATTTATCTTTTTAAAGGGAATCCTTGCAACAAAGTTTGTAAAACAACAACTTGCCTTTAGCTATACATAGCAATTTACAACTATATAAACCCTTCTATACACCTGAAGGAGCTTGGATGGGGGACACCAGCATAAATACATGTTATCTGATTGCCTCTCCTACACCAGATCAAGTTCCTGCAAACATCTAAAAAAAATTGAGAACAGACTTCGAAAAAGCTTCTGACATAAAGCATGCAATTTGGTAATGTGAATTCCCTTAGCAGAATCTGCAGTTTTTATGTACAAGAGGAAGTAGACTTTTACATTCAAAGTGCAGGAGACAAGCCTTGTATGTACATGAAGTTGGGCAAGAGTTGTTTCACCTTGCTGTGCCAAGTTTCCACATCTCTGAAATTAAGATTATATGATTCAGCAGGCAGAGACATTGTGAAGCTAATGATTTTCTCATACTGGTGAATTTGCTTCCCTATAAGCAAGTATGAGTTATATACAAAATAGTAAAAAATACACTCACAATCTAACCCCTAAAATTACATTTAGGAACATAACTGTGGGCATAACATCTACAAGATTTATGCTACATTTTTTGAGTACTTTACTTATTTAGAACGATGTTCTTTCAGAACCTGTGCATTCCCAGGATTTAGTGTTCACCCCAGGTAGTAATGGCTTTTTCCTGTCATGATTATACTTTATTTCTTACCCCTGGCATAATAATCTTCTCTATATCTCCAAAGATGTTGTCCCAGCTGTCTGGCTCCACTGGGGCAGAGTCTGGCAGCTGGGCTCTCATGTAGCCTGGCTGTACATCAGGAGTCACCCGTCTCTCTCTCACATTGCTCAGGTACTGGCAAATGTAATCCACCATCTCTTTCCCTGCAAGAGGCAAACCAGAGTTTTCAGTGTCACACAATCTGTCCTTAGCACTGCAGAGAAATTCCAATGGCATTGGAATACTGCTCCCAGATCCTCCCTCCTACACCCTACTTGTCCCATCTAATAATGTTCTAAAACAGGTTCACAGTTTTTTCTGTGTCATGATTGAATAGTTCAAATGTACCTTTAAAACACAATCATGGTACAAGTACAGTTTGTTTGGTTACTGAAAGGTTAGATTTTCTTGCCTACAAATTAACTGAAACTGCATTTCAGAGTAATTAAATTTTCATAATGTCCTACACTTCCCTGTCACTATAGCAAAGCCCCTTCTGCATCCTGTGAAATCAGCTGTATAGCTCCACACCTTTTCTCAATTTTTTAAGGCAATCTCCTGCACTGCTGGAACCAAAGTTGGGTCTCCATCTCCAGAACTGTCCAAGTACCACTGCGTGGTGTCAGCCAGTGAAGAGCTACTGTGCATAACCCTTTAGCACAAAATCATTCAGAATTACAGTTTGGCAGCTTTCCCACAGCATCTTAGAAGTAAGACCAAAAAAGCTAAGTTACTCACAGACTCTAAATCCATTAATTTAAACTCAGCCCTGGGAGCCATTTTTGCCTCAGTCTCAGCAGATCCAAGTTTCAAGGACAAGCATACAAATAAAGGGTACACAGCCCATCCTAATTTTGGGTATCACTCACAGCCCTACAACAGTTGATCTCCACGAGCAAACGTTACAACTCACCTCTCTGTCGGTACTCCTCAGGCTCCATACTGCTTCCTTAGGAATGCACCTCTTCAGACCTGGGCCACAACCTCTTAGGAGCTGTGGTCAGTTTGGTCTGGTGCCCTGCCAGCTGCTTCCCCCTTTATAGCTCCCTTTATCTGTCAGACTCACACATTCTGGAAAAGGTTGAACAGGCAGGTTATTGGTGTGTTTATCTAACTCCTCCCAGCTGAGGGGTTTTACAATCTCCCATGCTCTCATCTGTGCTCTTTTGATGTGTAAGATAGTGTATCACTAAGAGGAGCTGCCTCTGCACTTTCCCATTTTCTATCAATCTTTCAGAAGTCTCACAGTAATCCATGCCATGAATATAAGGCACATTAACATGAGACTTGTGGGAGTGAAAAAGCTCAAGAGCTTTCAAACCAAATAAAAGCTAGCAGATGTTATGCCAGCACACCCAGCTACTGTGCTAGCAGTAGCCATTAAAACAAGGTACCAGCATAGAACAAATCTGACATGGGAGACAGAGACTTTTCCTAAGAATTGTTTTGAGAACCCTTTTTTCCCAAAAAAAAAGAGTATACCAACATCCCCACAAGTCTTCAGTCCTTATCCTGTCAGTCTGGAAGGAAAGACTTCAGTCATTGCCAGTTCCAGAACTGCAATGTGAAGCATCAATGATCCTCTTTGTGGATTTCCTGCCCCTCAGATCAGAGCAGGTTACACTAAGCAGGATGATGTTCCTCTGTGGATATCAACCCACCACTGAGCTGGGAAAATGCACCTTTTCCCTCACTGTGGTTTTTTTCCTCCCTTATGATATGCATAAACACTGGGATCTAGTCTTGTCTTTCCAGAATTACTCAAAGTCCTCTACCTGGATTGTTCTGTTTGAAAGAACAACCTTATGGATTGTCTCTTGTTCCAGTTTTAGGACCTGAAAACACATCCTGACCTCTCTCTGGCAGCACAATCTTTGACACCTCAGTGTTGAATCCTTACCCATCTTCACTTGCTCTACACTGCACCAGGCAGCCCTGGCAAAAGAGAGGTAGGACTTGTGGACTAAGCACCAGAAAGAGAAATTATTTCCCATACAATATATTTTTGCCTGGTTTTGCCATACCCTAAGCTCCTGTTTGGGTCAGCCCCACTGCAGACAGGATCCAGGCTAGGCAGAGCCTGTGTCTGACACCTGACAGCAGTTTTGCTGTTCTCTCACAGGAGAGAACTGGCTGCCAGGGCAGCTTTGATTCTCTGCCCCAGGTATTCTAATGCAGCACAATCACTTACATAGTTCTAGAAAGTTTTTACATTGTTCTTAGAGCACACTGTACTGAACAGTGTGAAACCTTTCCTAGTTTCTCCTGCAATTAGATACTTGAGAAGGAACTGTTTTATAGATATGAGAAAAGATGCCCTGATACACACACATCAGATTAATGTATTGAAATTTAAAAACCCAAATTGATAAAAAGCTATTGAGAGAAGTGCAAATAAACTACTATATGCATATTCATCTGTTTTATCTCATATTGCTCTGGAAACATTAGGAAAAAGTAATGAGCTGCCCACATGTTAAATAGGAATTTATGAACATCTTTTGGCTGTACTGTTAATGATCCCATAAAGGGGAACAAGCTAAGAAGGAGGGGACAGGCATCAAGCACGGGACCAACTCAAAATTTTGAGCCCAAAGTTCTCAAAAACTCTGATTTTATCTCACTGCAAGTTATTAATATGCTAATACATATGGACATCTGTTCAAAGAAACAGATGGTAGCTAATTACGTTTACGTTTTTAATTCGGAACAGCAAACAAGGAACAGTATTTTAAACAAGGTTTTCAGAGCTAAACTATATAATAAATATTTCATGTAACATATACCCTGCACTTTAGCTCAAAGGTGACAGTTTCATTGGGTTGATCTCTTGTTCTGTGCAGAAGAGAACAAACAGCAGGTCCTGTTTGGAACTAAAATAAAATGGCTGATAATGGATTACAGGCAGGATAAATATTGCTGGTGATAAATAAGGTTTTGTTATAACTACACTGCACTCAGAAGGGTTTTATTATGGACAATGAGGAATAGAATATTTGCTCACAGGAAACAGAATGAATAGAAAAGGTTCATTTCATTGTTTGCTGCCAACATCTGCTGTCACAACCGTGGGAAACTCTGCACTTGGATGTGAATGTTGCCACTATCACCACTCAAACACTGCCACTCTTATCATTATTGAGAAATCATAGAGATTACACTGTTGTTAAACTTGTGGGATGTGAGGACACAAACATTATTTTGATCACAAAGTAATTAATTGGAGCAATGCCTAAGCAGCACACTTCCCTTGGCTAACTGGTTCCTCAATCTGCTAGTGACGTAATGGATAGTTCCTGAAAAAAATCCCTAAAATAAGAGCAACTTCCAGTTAACCACTGCTTCAAGGTTCACTTCACAAGGTTTGCTTCAAGTCCTGCTTCTAGCATGATGATGTCCTTGAAAATAATTCTTCTAAAACCTACCATGATAGATTTCCCACTTTTATCTTTTTTTTAGATCAAATTTGCCAATCAAAATCAAATTTACCAAACATGTAACAATACAAAGACATTTAGAATTTTTCCCAACTGCCAAATCTATAAACCCAAGTCAAATTTTGACTAAGTTCCTTTCCCCCTCCTACCATTCCTCTCTCCTGTCATTTAAGACCATTCATTCTATACCCAAAACTGTTTTTTCGTGTTTATCCAGATGCCTAAGACAGAACAGCTTTGACCCTCTCAATCACACACAGACCAATTGAATTGATTCTACACTATATATATGTGGAAAAGATATTTAATTGTAAAATAGAAAAAGTAGGCCAGAGTACAGTTTTAAGGGTAATTCTTCCGTGTACAGTATAGATAAACCAGACTTTTTCTTAAGTTTATATAAACAATTCCATAAAAGCAGTGAACATGGAACAACAAAGCAAAGCACAAAGAGTTTTATCTTACAAAAAACGGATCTGCACAGTAGTTCAAAATTTAATGTAACACAGCACTGAACAATCTTAAGGCAGCTCAGTCTAAGCACAGGACTAGAAGCCAGGAACTCCTGAGATCCATTCCCAGGTGACCACAGGTTCACATGGTGTTAAGCCAGTCATTGAACATTCCCTCGTGTTGCACTTAAACCAGTTGTAAAATTGAGACAGTAACACTCACTTACCTGCCTCAGGCAGTGCAGTAAGGGCTCTTTAAAAGATTTTACAATGCTCTGAAGATGTAACGTGCCATATAAATTTTAAGCATAATAGATCACTGCACAGACACACACAAACACAGTATCACAGTGAGGAACAATGATGCTGGGTAGGAAGAGCATCACTACAACATAAAAAAATTACTCGTCAAATTGTGTAATTAAAATGCAAAAGTCCGTTAAAAAAAATGTATCACTGAAATAATTTCAGGGCCATTGGGGAAGAGAGATCAATAGGGATATTCTAAAATAGCTACTATTTGTGTTCCAGTGGAGACATTCTTTTCTACTCATTACTGAACTTTAAAATGTTTGTACAGGAAAATTTTAAGACACGTGAAATGAAGTTCCAGTGCCTCCATCACCAAATTTTGCCTCTTAATATGTAAATTAGGATACTTTTTTGTTCTTCTTAATTACAAATTACATTCTTCCAAGAAATATACCATCCACAATAAAACTGGCTGCTAGCTTACTTCAAATGACCTATAGGCTAAACATTTTTCTCATAATTTTTTCATCTTTGCTGAAAAATACCTATGCAAGATGTATGTGTAGAAATTATAAAAACATGCAGCATATGTACAAACTGAAAAGTTTAAAAAATATTAGCTTCATATACATGTAAATCTACTTGGATATATCTGAAATTAAATATAAAAATTTCACCACCTAAAATAAAAAAAAAACCCAAAAATGGTTTTCAGAGAATCTGAGACAACTACTTAAAGCTGTACAAAGATTTCCACCTGGAAATGTCTTATTCAGAGAAGTTGAGTTGTTATCATGTAGAAATAACTGTTAATTAATTTTGTCACATAATCAAATTTCAAATTGTCAGCTTAAATCAACATCACCCTTAAAACTGTTCTGTTTTTCAGAAGTTAGATTCATACTAAAATCAAAAATTTCACAAAAACATTGGCTTTTCATGTTTCTGGATCCCTTCAAAAAGATTTATCAACTCATTTTGAAACTGTAAAAAAACCAACTATTTACAGTATTTAATTTTAAATACTTTTCACAATTTCTAAATTCAGAGTTTTATGTTACAAGAAATTAATCAGAGCTCACGGCTTAAGTCCAGTTATCAACTTGTAGCATCTTCTCTATCATGAAATCCCACGGCTGTACCTATATACTGTACAGTTCAAGATTGTACTGCAGGTTTTTGAAAGTAACAGGCTTTGCAGTGTGTTCATTTTTTATTAAACAGCTTCTTTATTAGTCTGGAGGCGGTTCATTGCCTCTAACTTCTGCCGATAGGCCTCTGCTTCTTGCTCCTTCTTTAGAAGCTGCTGACGGTATTTTTGTGCTTCTCTGTTTGCCTCATCCAGCTGTTTCTGAAGGGTTTCTCTTTCCTATTAGAAACAGAACCAGCAATATTTTGTCAAATAAGTATCAAATGCAAGCTAAAATGGCAAATACTTTTCCTTTACATGCAGTTCAAGTGTTAGGGTATCATGGAGAAGCTGTTCAGTTCTTACTTGGGCAAACCTGTATGAATGCTGCTGTGCAAATTAGACCCCAATTATGAACCAGCCAACTCCCCACACAGGCCTGGAAGTGTGGACACAGCAAACCCGAGTCTACTGAGCTGCAAAGGTACCATGCAAGTCTTCACCAAAAAAGAGCTAAATGAAAAAAGTGGAAGTGTGGTGATTAAATACTAACAGACTATATTAGCATTTCTTCAATCATTCAATCTATCAGGCTTGTCACTTGCTGTTGTATTTCTAATCAGACAGTAAAAATGACAAACTGTTCCCTATCAGCCATCTGCACTGGAGAGCGTCAGCTGCCCCCTGACCAAAGCATAAAACTGTTTCTTTCTGAACCTGGATTGATACTCTGCAATCCAGAGGTCTAATTACATCCCCAAGGACACTGTATCTTTTTGAATTAACAGGCAATTTGCCAGATAACCTTTTCTCCTTGAAAAACAGCTAGTAAAAAAAATTTCATTAACTGCAGAAATCCTGCATACAAGTTTGTTGGGGGTGGATATAAAATGGTTTCCAAGCAAAATGATACGGGAAATGCCACTGCCTCTGAAGCTGCCTTAGGAACCAAGGAGAACACATTTCCATCTCCAGTGATGTAGATAGGTACTGTCATTTAGTCTGATGTTGCTCTGAGCCCAATTGAAAAAGCAATTTGCTGGGGAAATAGTTTTGTTTTGATCAAATATTCAATCAAATACCATTTCATTGAAGTGCATCATACTTTTATGACTAAGGTAGTATTTGATTTAAAATCATTCTTTCCACTGCAGTTGTTAAGTAGGAACAGTACTGAATGCTACTGGAGAAACAAACCACTGCCCAGTAAAATGACTTTTCAAAAAACTGAGGTCCAGTGAAAACAAGTTGTCTTTTCACCATATTCCCATCCCTGCAGTTCAGTATCACATTCCCATTTAATACCTCTAAGTTGTTACAAGTTTCAGCCCGCCACACTGTTCATCCCTGTTCTTCATCTCTGATGCACTCACACACTTTCATGGTCAGAAAAATACAAAATACTCTGCCTCCCTTCTACTTGCTACTGTTCTCATACTTGTCACAGTCACATTTAGCAGTCACATGTCAGCTGAATGTGCTGAAATACAATGATCAAATGGTGGTCAGATCATTGCTAAAAGCAGCACCTGAACAGCAAAAACAACAGGTGAAGGAGATGTTATTAACAGGTTATAAAGAGACTAGCTAGAACAAAAAACTCCAGTAAGTGCAACTTGATTTTCCAAGGGGCTTTGAGAGTTGAAGGCAGCATGCTAGGGTTTGCTTCATTTGGAGCATATGCTAATAAAATGAGAGCTCATCTGATTTTGTTACTTATTTGAAAAGGAAGTTCAGCTTCCACTTCTGAAAATTTGGATTCTGTTTTTAAGGCAACTTTATAGATGGTCAACCCAAGTAGCAACTAGGCCTGACACAGATGCCAAATGAGCAGCAAAGCCTGCACCTCAGACGATGTGAAACACACCAACGATCCTCCAGCACCACCTCAGCCAACATGTACTGACTGTATTTCCAAAAGTTATCTCTGTAGTATGAGGGGACCAACAGCTTACGTACAACAGCCTCGTGGATTAGAGCCTTGGTGAACAGAACTACAAGACAATTCCCAGGGAAATAGTCAAAACACTTGATCCTTCCCCAGGTAGAAAACAGCCTTTCCTTTTTGAGGGCTGGGATGTATGGAGCTGGGCATTATCTATCCCATGAACTGGTCTCATAAAAACCATCAAAAACCTAACACTGTTAAGAAGCAAAGCTGCTCTATCTAATGGCCTGCATAGAAATAAGAACAATTGGTAGTTCACTGGCAAGAAGTCCTGTGGTGCATTACAAACACCAAGGGGCTATCACTGCTATGGAATGAGTGCAAACATTTGGGGATGGAATCACTGCTGTGGACTGCAAACACTTGGAGGTGGGAAGGTTCTTGAACAACAATTTAAGAGTATTTCCCACAGAAGACAGAACTAGAGCTGCATACCCAAAAGTAGTACAGCACATTAAGGAAAAGGTAAGAAAAAACAGGAAAAAAAACAAGTCTCCATGGCATGGCCAGAAGATAAAACCAGTATCTGCCAGACACACTAGCAACTCAAAGCATTTAATTAGTCCAGCAGCTAACAGGTGTAGTTTTCAGACTGTCACAGTCCCAACAAACAATGAGTTAAGGAGATGAAGCCAACTTTTCTGTGTGACTAGGCAGTGGGAAAAACCCACTTATCTACTGTGGGCTCAATGGTCAAAACTGGTTCTCTATCTTTGACATCTAGAATAGGGAGGACTGTATCTCATCTACCAATTTAATCAAACCCAGAAAGTGTGAAAGTGTTCTTGGGACATTCTTTAGAACACAACCAGAAGTGTCCTAGAGATCTGGAGTCCTTTTGTATCACGTACCCAGTTAAAAATCAAATTAGAGGATGCTCAGTGCTCTAAAGAAATCTTCCATTTTACCAGGGAATTTTCATTACATGTAACTTTCCATTGACAATAGGAACACCTATAACTGAAATAACCAACCACTCTTTTAAACAACACAAAGACACAGGATATGAATCCATGAATATAACTAGTTTACAGTTATGATTATTTTTTAGTCTAATCAAATGATTGTCCTGGTTCTAATGTGTGTTACCTTTCAAACATGCAACATGGGAGAAACAGTCAAATTAAAGAATGAAAATAAAGATCACTACATGTTAATGAATTATGCATGAACATGAAAAACAGAGTATCTGTGTGACAGGGTTTTTTTGCTGCCATCCCATGTTTAAAACATCAAACTGCTTAGGAAAACTGCTGTCACTCTTCAAAACGAGCTGAAATGTTTTAACTTAACAGACCCAGAATAGAAAATTTAAAATCACCACTACAGCTTTAGCTGTTCCACAGTACTTTCACAGGAAAGTTTGTCACCTCACGTGGATGGGAGGATTTTCAACTACAAAAATTTTCCATTTACAGTAAACTGTTCACACACTATGAACTTAAAACAGCTGAAAAAAGTATTCAGCTGAATCAACTCTTCATAATGAATTAGCATGAGGAAAAAAAAAGTTTTTTGTATTTCCACATTCCAAAATATTTTTAAAATATTTTAATGAGGGGAGGAGTCCCACTCTCTCCAAATTTAAGTATCTACCAGAGTCTGTGATGAAGAAATTTGAAGTGAACCAAGTTTGTGTGCACTTCTTTATTGCCACTGCTACTTAAGTAAGGTAGCACCATACCCCTGTGAAGCACAACAAGGCCCCTAAAGTCAGCTGGCCTTCATACAGAGGCACAGGTCTGCATTTCCAGCTGTGCAGGCAGCGACAATGAAGTCATCAAAACTTCCACTTAAAAGTAACAGACCAAGTAACTCATCTAAACCAACTTCTTTCAATATTTGAGAAATACATTTAACATGTATAAATAAAATTGGTAATCCCCTTAAAAGCATTATTGGTATTATTATACCAATTATCTGTAATTAGGAACAGGTCAATTTATCCCTTAACCAATCTGATTTTTTAAAAATTCATTTAACAGAATCACTAAAATACTTAAGGAAATGTAATTTCCTTTATGAATAATTCAGGCAGATTTTTAAAAGTGTGAACAAAAGAAATGCTTTTATTGTAACAGTCATACATTTTAAAAAATGCAGCAAGAAAATTTCAACTGTCAGGATAATCTGTAATGACCACAAAGCTGCTAAAGGCCAAAAGTATTCGACACAACAACTTAGGGACACGGAAAGCAAATGATGAGGTGGTAATTACTGTTATTAGACATGGATAACATACAGCACATACTGTACAACAAAAAGTATTCAATTAGGCACAATTTGATATATGAACAGAAGTTGGAGAATACAACCTTTGATAAATGAAGTATCATGGAGTTGACAAAATGAAAACTTACAGTCTTGTCAAAGCAGACAGCAATTTTCATAAACTTTTGACCAAAACTGATCAGCACAGTTAAAAGTAACAGGAAAAGGAATGAGATGGTTGACCTTTTGTGGATAGCATTAAAAAAGCTACAATTTTAAACTGAACAGCTACATCCATTTGTCATATAAAAAGGAGAGCACTCTCAACATTTTTAGGTCTTTTGCAGTATAGTTAAAAAAAAAAAAAGATGGTGCAAAGTTGTGTAATAATAAACTGCTTTGGAATTTAAAAAAAAAGGCGGGGACATCACAGATAAAAATGAACAAACACAGAATCTCACTGTTGCATACTTCCATCAGCAGCTATCTAGATACCGTGAATGGAAAGGAAACATTGGTAAAAATGATCTCACAATCAGAAGTACGTGGCTGTAACAGAAAGATGAGGGTACAATGCTCTCATTCACTCCTAGTGGAAAGAGTCAAGTCACTCGATAAGGTATCAGCACCCAGTTGTAAAAAACAGCTAGTGATCTTCAAGGAAAAACAAAAAAATGTTCTCATATACTTAAACAAGTATCACTTTTACAGGCATGACCACAGGATCATGCAAACAGCCCTCCTATTTTCTTTTTACAACAACTTTGTACAAGATGAATTTCAGTTGCAGGAGAGACTGAACAAATTAAATGTTTCACACACTTCATTCTGTGGTAACACAGACATTAACCTCCTGAACAATACAAAAACCACAACCAGATACTCAGTCCTGAACACTGTTCAACACAGATCATGTAATATACTCCTTACTTCTATTTCTGCAGACTCCACACGATTTTCAACAATCTCAATGCACTGTCTCTTCACTGGCGGTTCTTCACTTATCACAGTTTCTTCAGCAATGTCCGTTGCTGGAACTGTTAACACTGAAAACGTATTTGTTCATGTAAATACATTTATTTGAACAATATTTGCACTATATAAAATTTGTAATGTTTAAGTAATTTTATTAACAGCAAAAATGCAGATGCTTTTGCTTGTGAAAACACATTCATATAATAAAGGGCATGATAAGCTCGGTGAAAATCGACTGAAAACTGTAGTTGCTTGTATGCTACTAAGGAACTTTAAAATTCTTCGTTACTGAGGTCTACACTAATTAGCTCTGGATATCACTGCCATTTTTCACAGAGTAAACAGACATGGTGGAGAACTGCAGCAGAGTCACCAGTCTCTTAACTCTAACTTCTGCAGCAGACCATTTATATAATTTTTTTTAATAAATACTAAATACAATTCTTTCTTTTGCTTTGATTAATACACCTTAAGTAATCTAAAAATCCAGTAGTTATTAGCCATGAGTAAGAAAGGCAGGGTTCTCAGTAAAGTCATATTTTAATTCCTCATGCAGCCATCTGACAAATGTGACTGTCACCTCAGTTACTATCTACACCCACTCACTCATAATGATAACAAGGTGTACTAGTTCAGGCAGATTGTGAACCAAATAATTTGTCTCCTGTGTACAACTCCTCAAGCTTTTCACACTGGGAGTCCTCACAAAGAAACCAGAGAAGGGATCATTTTTATCTAAATAATGGCAGAGCATCTTTAAAAGAAACCACCCAAAGCATACACATCACAAAATAGGATTTATCACACTAGCAGCTTCTACAAAGTACATATGACCCCCCAAATAATGCTGTGTCACTCTGACTTCACTAGTTCTGTCAGTGCTGCTCTAAAACCTCAGGCCTGTAAGACCTGACCATTTGTCAGGTCAGTGTATCAGGGAACTGACACTCCATGGGACTTGCACAATTAAGATTGTTAAGAATTAAGATTGTTTCATGTATTGGATTTCTAAATCCAAGCCTCACCTCCCCACAGTACTTCCAGCAAAGCAACAGTGTAAGAATTAAAAAGTTTTTGTTTTACTCCACCTTCTAGTTTTTGTAATGAGTGCAAAAATCAAACTTACTGATGGCAAAGCAAGTAGTTATCACTTTTCTCTTAAATGTCCCGTGTCTCCTCCATAGTTTAGTAACTCTTCTATTCTCTCTCTTAAAGCAGGGGTTCAGCTGACATGTTAACCCACTGAACTGCAGAGGCTTGATTCTGGCCTTCTCTAAGAATTCATAGATGTGCACAAAATGGCTCAAGCTATTTGCACCTAAAAAGTCATTACTGTAGCTAAAACAGTTCCTCCAGCTGGAATCATGCAAGTGTGCACTCACCTTGCTGCCCATCTGGCATGGTCACAATGATGGGTTGCCCTATGCCACTGGTTGGAATGGAATGCAGGTTACCCAGCTGAATGCCGTCCGTAACTATGGTAATGACCTGCTGGCCTCCAGAACTGACCACCTGCTGAATGGCCCCATCCACAGACTCTGCAGTCACCACTTCTTCTGTGGCCACAACTAGCAACAGATTAGTAAAGGAATTAAGTCAATCTATAAATGAAGCTTTTATGATTTCAAATGCATTTTGGTACCGCTGAGAAAAAATTTGTTCCATGGCTTTGCAAACTTGACCCCCTGATGAATACTTTACTATGTATTATATTTTAAATATTCTTTCATCAGGCCAACATAAAGCACTCACATTCTAACAATACATGCAGTACCATCCTTGTTCAATATAATATTGATACACTGCACTCAAAATTGATGCTTTGGGTTCAGTGTTAACAGGTCAGCAAGAACAGGAGTTCCTTTTAAGAACACAAGGAACTTTAGCATTGTACACAAGCTGGAGTAAGTTACACTAATAGCAGAATAAAAAAAAATTAAATTTGAAATACCACCTTGAAGCTACTTCTCAACCAATGACTTGCCACTGTACCTCTCCCCAGCAGATTTGTGTACTTAATATAATGGTCTTCAAGATGGCAACAGAATAAAGGACCCCCACAGAATCTTAAGTTTTGCCTGTACTCCATGAGTACTTCAAACACAACTTTATTTCTTATACAAACTATGAAACAAGACTAAAGGAAAAGTTCTGCAGAGCTGACATTTTTACACCTTCAAAGAAGAAAGATAATGCTTAAGAGGTAAAATAAATCTTGTATGTGTATAATTTCATAGGTGAAATGGAAAAATTCCAGCTCAACTATCCATTTCAAATTCATGATTCAATAGTGAGTAAAAGCAGTGAACTCTCACAGCTCTGTATCACTTCTACAAATGAAGGTAGGACAAGGAAAGTCTGCATTCAGAACTATAGCACATACCCCAGCTTGCACTGTATGCTGCAAATGGGGTATTGTGCTACCATCCTTCCTTTTTTAAAACAAGATGCTGAGACAAACAGCAAGATCACTAGTAGCATAATCAAGGAAATTCAAAAACACTAGCTCTGTATTTTTATTTTCAATTTATCAGGGTAAAAGCAAACCCTTTGATTTAAATAACAGACATTAGAGTGCTCTCTATCTACAGAGAGGAAATTAAAACCCTATAGACTGTGTTGTGATGTTCAAGATGACAGAAGGTAGATAAAACTCTGAAGCTTTCATCTTTTAAGTTAATTACAATATAACATACACAGAAAAATCACTCTGTAGTTGAAATAATGACTGCAGACATTGTCTTCTGAAGATCTTTATGTTGAGAGATTACTGTCCTATAACACTGCTTAAATATTCACAGAGTGTTTATTCAGGAAACCAAAACAGCAACTCCCACATGAATAAGTGGTGCTGTATTGAACTTGATTTGCCTTCTAAGTACAGGCTTAGCAGTAAGAAAGACCACTGTCACAAAAAAAAATCCAAATTGCAAGTGCCAGTACTAGGTGCCGTGGCAAATAGCTCTGACCTTTCAGTGTCAAACTCAGTGTTGGGTTTGAGTTCTGGAAGGAAACATTACTAGAACTTCTTCAAACCTTTGGGAAAAAAATGGAAGATATTGTCTAAAAAGAAGCTATTCTATACAAAAATAGCCCCATAAATATGGTCATTATTCCTTCCTTGCTCTCCTTCTGTATCTATACCCATACAATCATTTATTACCACACTTCTTCATGTGTTGAAGGAAAGTTGAAGTTATGTACTTTAAATTTATCAAATTAGTTAAAATGACTTAGCCTTCTAACCTGGTGTTTCTGAAGAATTAGACAGTGGAGCTGATGCTTCTGCTAAAGCTGCCAACGTAGCTAATACTGATGTTGATGAATTTCCAAACTGTACAGCAGACACTCCTGTTTCATCTAGAAGGATGAAAAAAAAAAATTCTGATAAAAAAATCTGGCTGATAAATTTAAAACCAGCACATTCCTTTTTCTATCCCACACTCCATTTTCAGCAGCATTCTGCTGAACCAAAGTGCTCTTCTGAAGCAAAGTTTGTTAAGCAAATAGAACTTCTGATAATTTATGTCTGTGATGATTGTTGTATTAGGCATGTGAATATTTACAACACCCAAAAACAGTGACAAGGAATATGGTAACTATTCTTACCACCGTTTTTCCTCAAAACGTTTCATTAAATGGAGAAAAACAGTGCAAGTATAAAATCCCAGCAGCTATCCTTTAGGCATCTAAATACCTGTTCTACTGGATGTATTTGCAGAGGATACCAGACCTGTTAGGTTCACCACCCCTCCAGGTCCAATGATGAACTGCGGCGTGGCTGCGTGTATCGTCACAGTGTCCGGACTCTCGGGGTTCGTATTGATTTGGTTCTGCATTGCAATCTGGAACACAAAGGTAACATCATTCCCACTGCAGGCGTGAAGGAGCTGTCCTAGCTCTTGTGTAAGAGCTGGATCTCCCTGTGTATGCAACACACATACATGGTGTCCTATCTCTGAGTGCATAAGAAACGATTTTTTTGGTTGAAATCTAAAGACAGAGTCTGTTGGAGTGAAAGAGTTTAACAACACACCACTACTTCTCCCTACCAGGTGTTGTAAACAAAGAGGACAAGGCCCTTTTGCAGATGTGCAAGCTCACTTACCTAGAAGAGAAGTCTGAAGAACCAAGACTGCTGGGGCAGATACATGTCATGAAAAGCTGCTCTGACAGCTCTGCAATTGCCATGAAATGTACATGGCAGTCTTTTTCTCTTTCTATGAATTATTACTAACTTCTGTTTACTACACCCTTTCTGCAATCAGGAAGAGGCTAAAGGAACACACCAGAAGTTCAGGCATTTAAATACATAGGGATATTACACATTTATACAGTGGCATGATATTTTTCATTTGCTTTGCATTCTTTTCTCAGTAAGACTTATCCCTTAATTTGCCATTAACAACACTATTGAACAGTGAGCACACATTTCCATGGAATTATCTATTATAATGAATTCTCCAACAATTCAATCTTAGCTTTTCTAATTCTGGAAAAACTGGCATCTCTTCTCTCCTGTCAGAACTCCAGCTGTTAGGAAATTAATATCCATATATGAACCTAACTGAATACTAGGGAATAATCAAAATATACTGCCAGAGAAGGGAGCTACTTTTTTACACCTCAGTTGTAAAGAGTCCATCTACCTCTGTGTATAACATCACTCAAATTTAGGAAAATAAAGAAACTTATCCTTGACTTTGTAGGTGGTGAAAATGTTCTTTGACCAAGTAACGTTTACTAATACTAATCTCACTTCATGTAATGAACTACACTGGAGTGTGGCGTTATCAATAAATGGTGTCACAGCTGCTACAGTAAAATCTTAGTTTATGACATGTATGATCAAGTACTTTGTTGTAAGTTCCTTTAACATGAGGAATTAAAAGTTACCTGTAATATTTCTGCAATGTCTTCATTTCCATTGTCTACTGCAATATCTAATGCCGTTTTGCAAAATTTACTCTGAGCATGAACATCTGCTCCATACTTTATCAAGAGTTCTACAACTTCTTGGTGGTGATGTTCAGTAGCCCAGTGAAGTGCAGTCATTTTGAGCATGTCCTTCGCATTGACATCAGCACCATGCTACAGACAAGAGCATTGCATAAATTATGTCATTAGAAATATCTGAATTAAAGAATGCTGGTCACAGAATGAAGCCCAAAATTGTCCTTCTCTATGAGGAATGCCCTGTTATCTTACATTTACATATTTATTAAAAGTAATCCAATCTATCTACCGAATACATTATTTACCTCAAAAGGATTAGAGATTCCCTAAAGCACATCTTACTTTTTAAATCTATTACTAAACACAGTATCAAATTAGGGAGTATTCTCAATTTGAAACAGCAGTAAATAATTCACCTGAAATCATGATGATTTTAATGTAAAATAAATTACAGTTCCATTGGAAAACAAAGCTCCCAATGCACACGGTTTAACTATTCATATAATTTCAATGTCGGTTCCATGACTAAAAGCAAATTGCAAATAACTGATCATAAACCACTGCAATAACCCCATTTCAGACTTGTTTCAGCAGTTCCTACCTTAAGTAAAACTTCTACTATGCTGGCATGGCCTTCTGATGCTGCCATATGTAATGGAGTTCTGTCCACTTTGGTTCTGGCATCCCGACTCACACCTGCCCGCAGCAACACTTCCGTGGTGGAGTAGTGTCCATACTGTGCTGCTAGATGAAGTGGAGATGTTCCCAGCTGTCATGGGACACAAAACGTGCAGGTCTAACAGATGTCAGGAGGAAGTAGCTTCGTACTCTGAAGCTACCAAACCCAGGTGTCAAGACCCCACTTCAAAACCATTTCCCCTTGCAGTCTCAAGGGGAGAAGCTATTGGGGCTTTTACAAAATATGAATGGGTGAGGGAAATTTGGTTTTGCTTTCTTTTTGCTGTGTTTTTTCTGTATTTTTTGACGTTTAACATTTCAAGGGGCCTAACCCCATTTGTAGTGTTGGCCAACAGGGACCTTCAGAAGTCAATTAAGTCCAATCTCCTGCTCAAAACAGAGTTAATTTGAAAGTCAGGTCACTAAGCAGATTAAGGCTCTTAAGAGCTTGAAAATGCCCTAGGAATTTTGGGTACCTGACCTCTCTACAGCCTATTCCAAAATCAGCACCTTCAAAAGACAACTCAGTAGCCCTATATCAGGGAACTCTCAGCTGCACATATTAGGTAGTTAGGACTGTTTTCATAACTCAGACCTCTTACTATACTAAATGCATAAACACAGTAACTAGGAGGATGACTGCTGCTTTTTCCCATACCCATTCCAAAGCTCATCTTGAAAGTCACCAGAATGAGCTCACTCACAGTTACTAAAATCAGTAGGAGGTCAAATGAAGAAACAGACAATTTTAATTTTGAATTAGATGTGAGATGATGTGATTGCAAAATTCCAAGAAGAATTGTAATATAAATGCTAAATTGTAAGAATCATATTTCTTTCTTCGGGGGAGAAAAACAAGATGATTTACTTTCTGCAGTGCAAAAGTTTTCATTACCCAGTCTGTGGTAAAAGGTGCTCCATTTGCCATCAAAATGCGAACTTCATCATCTTGACCTGCTCGTGCAGCTTCTAAAAGTTTCTTTCCCAAATCTACTAGTGACATCTAGTGAAGAACATAAAGGAATATAAAGACAAAATAATAACATTATCACTATTTTACATATATACATGTTGCCTTTTTTTTAAAAAATATTATTATTTCTGAACTACTCTGAAAAGTTCAGAAACTGGAGATATTAATTTAGTCATGAGAACAAGATTTATTGATTGCAATAAGCAGATTGATTTTAGAATTACTTCTGTCAGCCAAATAGAATGGATACTGATGCAAAGATTTCAGTATTACAATGCTGTAACCACTGTAACTGTAAAGTTAAACAAAATTTAAACTGGACTGGATGCACATTTCTTATAGCAGAAGGCAGTTTCAAAGCTCTCACCTGATACTGCAACCTTCTGCAGCTTTGTCCAGCTTACAAAGGGTACTACATCACAGCCCTATGTCATGCACCCAAAGGCACTGCTTCCACTGATCCAAAATGCCCACATGCATTTAGGTGGCACCATTATGTAAATGCACTGAGATAGGTATGAAACACAACACCTTTCTGACATCTTGTCTATCATTATTTTTGTTCACCCTAAATATAAATACTGTACTCCCAGATGCAAAACAACACACTAAGCATATTATTGTGCTACATACAACAGATACATGAAATAAAATCTTCACCTGAAAACAAATATTACTACCTGCTTTAACTGTCTACAGTTACTAAAACCATATGAAGTGTAAAGTTTTGAGACATGACTGAGATACTAGCTGAAAAACCTTCAAAGCATGATTGGATAATATCCCTTTTGCACCAAGGTTCCAAATAATACTTGCAATAATACGTGCAGACAAATTACACCTGTTTCTGTTGCATCAAAGACTTGCTAGAAACACAACTTTTTAAACTCACCCCATTTCATACTTGCTATTAAATTTGTTTGGTAGAAAAAATAGAACTAAACCATAACTTATTCTACTAACCAAAATATACTACCAGTAATATTTTAGTATACCTATAGCTATGTTTTCCACTAGCAGGATGCTAAAAATGGAATTGCTTTCATCAGTTTAGTTTCCAGTCACAAACTTAAGCCTGTATTTCTAGTAACAGTAGTTGTGAGGCCATGCAGCCAATGTCCTACACTAAGTGAAGAGTATATCAGTCCAAGAGAGAAATCTTATTAAACATACAAATCTATCACAGAAACAGTATCTTGAGAAATTTCTCTGTGCCTGGCTCCACTGGCACATTGCTCAATAAACTGAAAGCTGTTGACTTTGGAAGAAACTAGAAAGGAGACCAAAATACTGCAAATGCAGTACTGAACACATATTGGTAGGGCTGTGAACTAGAGCAGATTACCTCTGTCCACAGAACTGACTGCAGGCAGCAATATCCCTGTCACCAAAATACTCCATTTACGTCCACCCTTCTGGCACATGTGAACACATTGATTTGTCTCCAGCCAGAAGAGCAAAGAGAAGCAGGAAAGTGGCAGGACAATGGGAAATACTGACAATGGGAAAAGGGAAAAGGAAGGAAAAAAGGAAGGCAGACAGACGCAGAGGAAGGGACAACTGCTGTCTCTCTTCCATAAAGAAAAAGAGCAAAAGAGAAGGAATGGAATAAGAGAAAATCTGTCACTCCCATTAAAGAGAGACACTAAAAGTAACAATCCAAACATAAGGCAAGAGATGGTGCTTGGCAAATGTAGCAAATAGAGCACTCCCTTTTACTTTTTTGCCCAGTGGGGATTGCAAGTTAAGGAGAAGTATGCTCACAGACAGACATCCTTTTTCTGGTGGTCTAATACCACCACATCAAGGCCCTCAGAAGCAAAGGAAAGCTGGAACTTAATTCAAAATACTGAGGTTACAACTAGCTCAGAAAAACAACTATGCATTTTCCTTATATTTATTTTTGTTTAAACAGCAGTAAAGCAAAGGAACTAATAAAATCTCATTTTGGAACTGCAGAATAATTAAGGCTGAAGGGGACCTCTCAAGGTCACCTAGATCAATATCCCAGTCAGAACCCAGAACTGGCCCAGGGCTCAGTCCTGTTGAGCTTTGAATGTCTCTCTATGGATGAACATCCTACCACTTCTTCAGCCTCATTCCAGTGTCCAACCACCCTCATGGAAGAGCTGCCCTCAGTGCTTACCCATCTTCCTCCACTAACCAAAAAGACACTCATGATAACAAGCTTATACTTGATGTCTGTTAAACCAAAATAGGCAAATTAAATTAGTCTGTACATTTAGCAGCCTATTCAGAACCCACTGCCCACACATAGATGAAATTAACTGCAAAGTTGTTATGAAAACCCTATGCAGCAAAAGTCAAGCCACCCTCCAAAAAAATCAATTATGGTGGCCTGCAAAATACCAGTCTCACTCCCAAGAGATGTTAGGGATAAAATTCAGATCAACACCTTTTCAGAGCCTCTCTGAACTCCCTGAATTACTGTGGAACAGCAGACCAGTCAAGGAAAGCACACCAGTTCTCTTCTCAATGCAAAACTGAACAGCTTTATACTGCACTTGATAAAAAATGTTCTAATCAAGGAAAAAAAAATAACCTTTCATTACTGCATATTCCTTACATTAACTAACATTCTCTTGGTTGATATAAAGTTTTTGTATTTTAAACAAGCACAAAGCATCACACACGTTGGTATATGCCTCATAATGTAGAATTTTAACTTCAGATAAAAGAGAAATGAATTAAGTTTCAGTTCTCATGTAGTACTTGGAAGCATGCTTGGGCCATCTAGTGGATAAAAGAAAAACCCAGCAAAATTCCATTGTTCAACTAAAATAATAAAAATCCCATTATACGTCACTAATGCACTAACAGCAGCAAATGAAGAGGCATTTCCACCCAAACTCATGCATGTTTAGTCACTTTTAACCAATGAATACTAGCACTCACAGAAATCTCTGAAGAGTAGTCAAGCCCATACTGATTTGCACTTGGCAGCCATTCCAAGGGCCGGTACCCTAAGAAACCCCCAGGTACCAACACACCCAACTTCCCCTGTACCCATCCCCAGAGCTGGGACAGCGAGAAGGGTCTGCAGTCACACTCCCATTCCAGAAAACCTTCCTCTTGAGATGGCTCAGTAACACCACAATGGTGCAGTGATACTATCACAAGCAAGATACAATACATTTAAAATTGATATGAGATTGCTATTTCAAAGAGCACTCTGCAGCTACTCTCCAGTGTTAAAATCAGCTCTGCTGAACACTGTTAGAGGGTTCTCTTCACTGTCATTTCTATCAAGCTCTGCTAGCATGACAGCTGTGTAACACTTTGCATGAGGACTTTTTCAGAGAATAAAAGCATCGCTGGCTCTGAAATAAAGACTTGAGGCTGTTGGAGTTATTCTTATGGCAATGTGATAATGTTTTCAGATTTCTAAGAGCTCCTACACAATTGTGTGAAGAGGGGGTTTTGTCTACAACTGAGTAAATAGGGAAGAGCTTCTGCTGGGTTGAGACTTCTCTGGATTAATCACCTCATGAACTTCCACATTGCTGCAATGTATTCTGCACAGTACCGTTAGCCAGATGCCACAATTAACTGGTAATTAAAAATAACATCAAATTATTATAGCTATTTTACTTATGTTCAAAAGAAAACGATACTACTTTTTTGCATCCATCTTAGATACAAGTTTTTATACACTCTATAATAAATTCTGAAGATCACAGTTACCAGAAGGGTATAGAACAGCACCCAACAGTTTAGGTGGAACTGTGTGTGAAATAGGCTCTGTAGAAGCAACTGGAGCTAAAAACCCAGCAACTTGGGATGCCTGGGCTACAATAACACAGTCTACAGAGAACAGAGCAGCAGTCTGCAAGCCAAATTAAAATTAAGTTTGGCTTAAAATGTTGCCACATCTCTCAGACTGGTGTCCCTCCCCCAGAACCCAGAGCTGTTCCTCTTCTATCACTGCAGTGCTGAGCATGAGCTGGGCTGGTCAGGATCAACAGCCACAAAACATCTGTGAGCATGGAGATGTCCCAGCCCAGCGCCTGTCCCAAGAGGCACTCCTGCAAGGGACATCCTTACTCTAGGGAAGCATGGACTGCAGTACTGCAACTCATCAAAGGTACCCAAACCATATCTCTGATAAGGATTTGCAATCACAAAGCTCCATTAAAGGCTCATTAAACACCTTTCCCTGCTCTAGTGACAGATGGCAGAATTGTACTTAGAAGATGGCTTGAGACCCATCATGTCTCACATCCATTACATCTGGAAAAAGAATGCCCTTTCAGAATGTCTTTTTCCTTCCACTACTTAAGAAAAAAAACAATTGAACTTCCTTCACTGACCTGACCTCAACAAACACTACCACCCTACTGATTTCAACATCTCACAGTATTGCTAGGAATTCAGAATAGCCATTTCTAGCTCATTTTATGTGCCCGTCCATACAAAGGTCAGTAATATTTTGAAGTACAGCATGAAGTAGTTAGCACCTCTTTAACATCATTTTAATGTACATATCAATCAGCAGTGATTGTATCAACTTACATGGGATAAAGTCAAAAAGTTCCTCTCTGGTTTCCTACATCAATGGAACATCTTTTGACAATGATTTCACAAGTGATACTTCAAATCTTAATATAAATATCATAGGCTTAGACTATACACATTTCTATCATGATAGTGAAAATTACACCAATATGTTAATTGCAGTCAGCTTTAATTCCAGTGCTTTCAGCTTTCCTGACTGTTGTATTCGTAATTAAATTCTCTCTAGTTTGCTTGAACAGCAGCATGACCTTCATGCCAGACATGCACCAGATGAAAACTACCTGAGCTGAGAAAAGCAAACATTGAATAGCTTAGTGGCAAAGACAGCCAGGCCTGTTAATAATGCAGATCTGTCCTCCTGTTAGGCTCACACATTAACTTAAATAAGCACCAATCAACAATGAACTCAATTAGATAACAGAGACCATAGAAAAGTCTTTTCTTACAAAGGAGAGCACAGATTTGGCCATGATCTGTAACACCTAGAGCGTTATTATGCAACAAGGGTGAACCATTGGCACCAAGATTCGGACTGACACTGCCAGCAAGCTACACAGTTTTCACATATAAATTCTGCACTACATACCAAAAAGGTTAATTTGCAGCAGCTGTGATTGACATGAAGAATCCAAGGGCGGCTGATGTAGCCTTTGAACTATACCACAGCCTTAGGAAGCTGTCTCAGGTTGATTAAACTTGAAGACTGTCAAATAAATACTATCTGCCTCCTACCTACAACATCCATTTTATCATGAGGAATCTTCCTCGACAGTTTGTCTGGTACATAGGCCTAAAAAAAATCCAACTAGAAAACAAAGTGTTTTCAGCAAAGAAAGTGGGTCACGAACAAGAGTCTCTATTCAGTGTATGCTGATCTGCCAAATATACTCTTAACCTTACTCACACGGCACACTTATGTTCTCTTGCAAATATTTGTGTGCACACAAAACTCGGCTACGCTGTACAGTCGCTGTACAGTCGTACTAATAGTCCAGAAGTACTGAATAACTTAAAATGGACTGAAGAACTATATGGTGTGCATTCACAATTCTGAGCACATTTAACTCTACTACGAAGCATTCGCCGTTAAATCAAAGCCACTTTAGTAAGCAGGTTAAAGGAAAATGCACAAATGCCTTAAGAACTACCACAGAAGACTTCCTACTGGGGATTTCACCAACGTACCACCACTGTCCCACCAACGGAAACTACTTCGACTATTTAGAGAAAACAAAAAAAAAACAAAAACACGACAATCCGCACGAACATACGGTATCCCACTTTTATGCTCCCACCATACGCTTTATTAAGAGTCCAAAGCAAGAGTTACAGACTCCGGCTGAGGGGCACTGCGGAGGGGAA
>WEIU01002274.1:1416-15877 GCA_013389925.1 Aegithalos caudatus
GCACCCCTCACTGGGTGGAGCATCTTGCAATGGGATGATGTAATGTGTCATGCCATTGGTGAACCTTAATGGCCCATTATCAGAAAGCATCAGCCTCAAGACTCGTGTTTGGCCACCTCTTTGTTTTGGTCAAGCACCCGTAAAGCACCCAGCAATGAATTCCCTAGCAACCCACTGGAAAAAATTCCACAAGCACAAAGGAAACAAATCCAACCCCTAACACAGCCTCACCTTTAATTTTATTTCAACTTTATGCAAGTTTATTTTACAAAATAAAATAAATTTGGTTTGTGTAAAAGGAGTTATCCTGTGTCTAAAATGAGTTATAAAGATTCATTTCATCAAGCAGTTGGAATAAAATATAATAACTTCTTGGTTTTTATATTAAATCTCAGATTAAAAATGAAACTTCTTCTGAAGTGCAGAATGTATGCAGTGTTGGTTGGTCTTGGTTTAACTGTGACTCGGAAGAGTCGTGAGTTAAATTGATGAGATGGAGTAGATTGACACTGATCTTGCCAGTCCGGACTTGTAACCATGTCAGTAATTTACTTCAGGTGGAGCAGTCTGTGTTTGCCCATTTCTGCACATTTAGAAGCAATACCAAGAGCTGCTGATGCTTTCCTGCTGGTTGGGTCATTTTCTGGTAGAGGGTGTGAACTTGTGATGTGGTTAAATGTTCCCTCAATGTCTCCTACATTCACATGAAAGTACACTGGAGTGTCTTATTTTCTCTATTTCTTTTTCATTCTTTGCTGGTAATTTCACTGGAGACAATTAGCTGTGCAATGTATGTATTAATCAGATTAACTCCTGATTTTTCCTTTAGATGGGAATGTCTTGGTTTCTCAGTTTTAGACGTTCATCGTGTTGTATGATTAACAATGTCTTTAAGTGAAAGGGAACTGAAATATGTTCTCTGGGGTAGTTATAATTTTACTTAATGGATGAAGGAAGATGAAAGGAAGCCTCTTCCCCAGAGTTAGTTAACATTGGAACTTGAACCTAATTAAGGGATTTGAGATTTTTTTTTTTATAGTTTCAATAAGTGAGAATGTTTAAGGCACTCACAGGTGCCTGGTCCCTGGTGTGGGGATGGTCTGGGGACTCACTTGGCATCTTCTGGTGCCCCGTTCCCATCTTGCCATTTCTGTGTGTCTGGGTTCTGACTGGCACCTGTCTGTCATCCTGCTTCCACTCCTCCAAAATGATGCCAGCAGTTGGATTATGCCACATGGGGACTGATGAGGTTGATTTGTCAATAGATATGAAGTATTTTGATGGTGGAAAAATGTGTGTACTACAGTGAGGCCGTGATTATTAGTCATGTCTTTAAAAAATCTTGCACTTGCAATTTCAGGTCATTCCGCCCACAGGAGAAGAGTGAGAGCAGATTTTTGCAGTGAAATTGCAGAGAACTGTGGTAGATAATTTGAAGTTGNTAGAAATATAGTGGTGCAAATGAAAAAGTTTCAGCAAATATTAAATGTAACAATGAAGATTTTGTTCTTCATTAAATGATTTCTTGATGTTTCCCGATAGATTTTCATCTAAACACTTGCTAATCTCAGAGCTCTGACAGGCAAGGCCTGCTGAATTAGGCCAATTTCTGCTACAAATAGCTGCTGCACATGAAACAGTAATCATTGCTTTCCAGTCTATTATTAGATTGACTTCATTGGGATTTCTTTTTTCTCCTGAGAGTTGATGCATAAATGACATGCTTTACCCTTCAATAAATCTAACAGCAGAGTGGCTCTGACATGATGTTCATACCCCTTAGTCCCATGACAGATTATTTTTGATGGCTGCAGAAATCGACGGCAGCTTGAAACCATTAGAATTTAAAGGCATCATTGAAATTTTACAGCGTACCTGCCTCAGACACAACAGGGCTGGGGCTGTGGCGCGCCGCTGTCACTGCCTGTCACGGGAGCCCTTCCTGTCTGTGCTGATCCCCAGCTGTCCTGGAGAGAGGGAAACTCTCCTACAGCTCTTCAGAGAACATGTCCCTCTGTGCATCCTCTCCCTGTGGCCAAAACTCCACCTGGGGACAGTCCTAAAACATGGGGAGGGCATGCGGCATGGACAGGACTTGTGTACGTGGATGAACATACTGAGAACATTTGAACCTTTCTTTCTTGTTACCCTCTTTAAACATTTTTATATTGTTAGTGGTCCCTTTATTCTCAGCTTCTCAGTATTGTTAAATTTGTTTTTAGTAGCGCATATGTGCTTTTAATAGAGTTCTTTTTTCCAGAATTAAGAACTTTGGGTTTTTTTCCTGATGTAACACAAATTAAGTTTGCAAAGCTCAGGACTCCTCAAATCCAAGGTTTTCACTACTATTTGTATCTCATGTGAATGAATGGTTGGCTTTAGCTCTGGTTCTAAGCTGTGATTAGTTTTTGTTTCATACATCTGTCTAAAGTTTGCTGCTTTTAGACATAAGAATCACAACTATAAAATTGCTGTCTGACTCAGTAGGAAGATCTGTGCTGCTTTCCATTGATTTGTGTGTGTTTGTACGTACCTAAAAAGCATCATATCAAATTGAGCTCTACAGATTCCCATAAATCTCTCAGTAGGTTTCTCTTCTATGAAGTTTCAAAGAAAAGAAATGAAACCTTTTCCATCTAACAGCTCTGGTTTTGTATTCTGGACAGAGTGATTGAACCTGCTCATGTTCTTAACTTCTGTCCTGTAATAGCTATGTCAGACAGATTGGTGTGGAATAGAGAGCTAATCTGAACACAGATCTACTGTAGCCTGACAGGTTTATATTTGACAAATATCCTTTTTAGGGAATGCCATCATGGAGTATAATATACAAAGATACTACAATTGGTACATATTGCTGATAGATAAGAAATTCTCCAAAGAAATCTTTCAGGTATTTGCTTTAATTAGGTTACTCTCTTTTCTTAAAAAAATCAACAAAAGAGATGTTTAAAAGTTACATGGATTGAATCCCTTAGTAAGGTGGGTTTGGAAATGGGTTCTAGTTCTGCTCTATTGTGGTCACAGGGTCCCTTTTTCTGAGCATTCTTTACCATACATGTCCTTTCTTGTTTGAGAACATAGAATATGAAGTGACAGAAAGATTTCTTCTTGGAAATCTTAAGCCCTATGGATTTATATATCAGTGTGCTTAT
This sequence comes from Aegithalos caudatus, assembly GCA_013389925.1. Taxonomy (NCBI): domain Eukaryota; kingdom Metazoa; phylum Chordata; class Aves; order Passeriformes; family Aegithalidae; genus Aegithalos; species Aegithalos caudatus. Next base: position 4,572 of record WEIU01002274.1, read on the forward strand.
ATTACAGTCTTTCTGGAAATAAAACTGATTTTGTTAGGGTAAAATACTGATGCCTTAAGAGGAGGATAATTAAAAAAGGTATTGAGGAGGTATTTGGAGTTTCCAGATGTGAACTACAGCTATGGAATGTCAAGCATTAAAAGCTGTGCTCATTAGATCAGGGAAGAGAATTAATACTTTATGTACTCAAGTAGTTATTAAATTTGGTCTTATTAGAACACCTTGAAATTTTATTTCAGGTATTTAAAGCATTCTTGAACAGGATTTGAGTCTCCTCTCTGACACTGTTCACTTGAATTACCTGAGCTGCCTGAGCTCAGTGTTGTGGTTGGTCACTGTTGAGACAGTCCTGCAGGAAAGGCTGAGTGAATTTTATGGGGCTGGGCTCATTCATGTCTGCGGCAGTGACCACTGTTCCTTCTCTCATTATGGATATTCCTACATATTTTGTGATCTTTAGTATTATAAATGATGATGAAATGGTGATCAGTTGGGCTGTGTCTCACAGAACTTTCTGCAGATGAAATAAAAGCTGCTGACAACACAGGGAACCATACAATTTCAGAATTAGGTCATTTTTCTTCTGACTGGGAGAGTCAGAAGTGAAGGGACCCAAGGATTAATCCACTGTTTATATCCATACATAACCTCACAACATGTGGATTAAATTTGCCCTGCACCTGTAGTATAACATTTTCTTCCTGCTGTAGAGTAATACCTTAACTAAAACCACCTCAGCTTTCTGGTGGCTTCAAAGACATGAAAAACCACAGTCAGGATGAAAGCATTTTATTGTTTGCAATTTTTAGGATAGTGCATATTAAATGTGATAACCGATGAGTTTATGAGGATAATCTATTTATTCCATATGCAAGAACCATGCTCCATAAATTATACACATCTTTAGGAACTGTTAACTTTTATAGAATTTGCTGCAACAAATCATCCTAGGAATTCTGTGTACTTGTGTTTTCAATTGAGGCTCTAACATTTGGTTGAAGTATCTTCTGTACTTCTATCATCTCATAATTTCCTTCAGAGCAACGAGAGAACAATCTCCATGTTGGGTGGGAGGATGAGGGAATGCTAATTGAAACCNTCTTACACCTGGTACAACACCTAGAAAATGCCGTTGGTTCTATTGTTCTGTCCCTTTTTCTATTCAATGTTTGAGGATGGCTCTATTTGAATACTTGCAATAGGAAACTTTACAGGGTTTGATGGACAGAGGAAAGATCCAACAGGTGTTTCTCTCTTGGCACTCAGCCAATTACAGAGGGACCTGTACAGCACCTTACAGATGAATTTCCTAATAAGTCAGGGAGTAAACTGAAACTTTTTCCTTATATAGAAACACCTACCCAAGTATGGGAAGTGCATTACTACAGAAACCATGTAATAAAAAGGTAATTTAGCAAAAGTATTCATTTTTGGTTTTGTACTAGTTTAAACCTATTATTTTTAAAATTACATCTGTATTAAAAAGGGTGTAGAACTCCACTCCATGTCAGCACATTACATCTTAATTCTCATTTTCCTTTGTATGAATAGTAAAATCTTCATAAATTGAGAACGAAAATTAATTGAATAAACTTCAGTTGAACATTTTAATGTTAATGTTGGGATTTAAAAAAAGGCATATTATAGACTTTTTGAAGAACATTTAATGGTTTCTAACAGTGACCACACCTCAAATGCAGTACGGGAAAGAAGTGCTGATGGAGGTAAACACCGTAAGAACAAATGTTAATTGGGTTGTATGTTTATGGCTGTTTTTAGGCTGTGATGGAGCTGCTTACACTGATATCTGTTGCTAGGTCATGCTTTTCCAGCCACAGCCATTGTCAGGAAATGCTCTTTTCAGCCTGGCAGCCAATGGGTTGCACAGTTCAGCACCTGGAGATGGGGCTGTGGGTTCACCCAGGTAACTTTTCCTTTCCCAGGTCAATTTTGAGCTGGATTGTGTCTTACATGTCCAGTTCCTACAAATCCTTCATGAGGAGGGAATTCAAATTACAGAGAGCTCAATACAGGGGAGCTGGTGGGTGGGGAGAGCAGTGCTGAGACTGAGCAGGGATCAGAGAGCTCAGAGACCTCCTGGCCCTTATCTGAGTGTGCTGGGCCCTTGTGATTGTGTTTTGTGTGTGTTTGTGTGAATTTGAGTTTGTGTGTGTTTGTGTGCACCCTTTTGTGTGCAGCTTTTACCTTTGCTCTCACTCATTAATGCTGGGATTATCTGTGTGATTGTTTCCTCAGAATGCCATAATGTAATCTCAAACCTAATACTCCAACAACCATGCACTAATTAAAACGGCAATTTTATTTTTGCTCAACAAAAATGACTTAATAAACATTATCACAAACTGTTTACCCTTCCCAAAAACAATTTATGCTCACTAATACAATTTCCCATTAAAACTGCTGCCAGGTAAATTAAAAACTCTTGAAATAGTAAGTAAGTGGGAAATTAATTCAACAGTTTAATCTAGAGCTAATAACAGTTGCAAGCTCAGAAAAAGATTGCTACAGCAGGGAGTTAATTAACAGCTTATTCCCCATTTGATAAAAGTAATCCACTCTAATTACAGTGTAATTTACCTCAATGTAATATGAAACCACAAGCTGCTTCTGGTGCTGGTTATTATTAGCCTTGTCCTGTGGCCACATTGACAATAAAATTCAGCAGTATCTTAATAATAAGAGGCAGTCTGCTAAATGCCCACAATTAAAGATGTAACATGGAATCTTGAAGTTGCAATAATCATCTGTAAAGCTGAAGGGACTGGAGGTACAGTTGTGACTACCTCCAATTGCTGTTTCTCCTCCTCCTCCCAAAGGTGTGCCTTTCCTAGCCCTGGTTGCTTTCCTGCATGAAGTTCTGGCTCATAAATGCACCAAGGTACAAGGAGCAAACAGGACTTGTGTCATTTCCAAGTGGAACACAAAGTTTGGAGCTCTTGACTTGGAATACCACACAGGGATCATAAATGCAGGGTGACTCTTTTGACCTCCATTATAATGAAATCTGTTTTCCTTCCATTTCTCATTTTGTGGGGTTAAAACCAAGGATCATATTTTAAATATATATATGTAGGAGAATTTCTTAGAGAGCAGGGGCATGACCTGCTCCTGAATTAGTTTGGCCAACCCAGACTGGGCCTCTGCTTAGGCCCTCAGGAATGAGGCCTGAGCAAGGCCAGAGCTTGTGGCGCAGTTAGAAATTATGTTAAGGTATACCACAGAGAAAGTAGTGCACCTATTTAGTAATAGGTGCAAGTGTTAGCCTGAATGCTTTAGCCACCTTAAGTTTAGAATAAACACTTGTTTATTTACATTCTTCTATGCTGCACGCCAATGAGGGAATGTCTGGAAATGTAAGCTATAGTGAACTGTATGTAATCGACCATCTTGCGTGAAATAAAGGAGAACGTATGTAGCCACATTGGTGTGATTACGTTACTCGGTAGTTTCCCACAATTTTTAGAGTAACTCCCCCTTCTTATATATACACATATATATATGCATACAGAAGCATATATGAAAATATTAGTCTGTACAAATGCATGAGAAATAAGTTTTATTACAAATATTCTTGTTTGACCATAGTATAGTATTTTCTGATATTAATTTTGATTTTTCTCTTGAGCAATTGTGGCAGTCTGTCAGCAAACTCAGACTAGATATTAAAGTATTGCCAGGTTTGCTTAGCTTGGTTTCTGACTGTTGGGCGGCCTCCCTGGTTCATTTGCATGATGTGTTCTTAGCACTTTTCCATTGTCACTGATTTAGGGATGTCATAGTAAGGATAATGACAAGTTAGTGCACTGTAATCACAATTCAACTTAAGTACCTGAAATAAAATGACCTATTTTGTCATTTAAATACTCATACTTGAAATAGTAAAAAAAAAGTGGTGTTATTTTAAGCCAGTGTTTATTATCAAAGGGTGAGTTTGATTTTCTGCTGTCACCTAAAACATTTGTTTACCTTACTTATGTACTTGAACTTCCTTCTGGGAAAGAAAAATAAATGCCCGGGACATGCTCACTGGATAGCAATTGCTGAATAAATACATCTGAAGTTATAATTGTAGGGATTTTTTAATTGTTTTAAGCAGAGGGAGGATTAACTTTGAAGGTTGACTTTGAGAAGACAAAGCACAGGTTCTGGGATTGTGTTCTCCTGTCATGGAACAGTGTCAGAGCTGGTGACAAAGATGAAGACAGTGATGGCAGTGATGGCTCAGTTACAGGGATAGTGTTCTTTCCCACATGTTCCACAAGAAATCTGCATTTTCTTGGTGTAGTGCAGAGACAGACAGATGTTCAGAACTGAATTAGTGCTTTTAGCAGATGAGGTCTGGTAGAACACTCTCCATACTCTTGTTTTTCTGTTAGTGCTCATTAGCTAAACCAGTGTGCTTTTTTCTGCATCAGTGTGGCTCTTCCTTATTTATAATATGAATAGATTTGCCTGCTTTCAATGTTAATTTTTAGTTTGACTGGGTAATCAGCCCTGGGGCAAGGAGAGCTGGGCAACACCACAGCTGCAGCTGGCTGGGAGGGATGGGTGACCACTGGAGCTCCCATTGGGCTGGTCTCCATCCTTGCACATCCCCAGGCTCACCTGGACACTGGGAAATCTGCTCCAGGTGACTCTTTCTCAAAGGGGAGAGTTGGGCTTACCTGATCTCCAGAGGTCCTGTCCAACCTCAGCTGTTCAGTGGCTTTCTGTCCTAGGGTGACTCTATGATGCTTGTATCCCCAATTGTCTGTTCTATTTGTGCTGTATATTGAGTTCTGTACCTTTAAACCTGGTTCTGAGAGTGAAGGGGGAAAGAAGCAGTGCGCAGTTTGTTTTGAGAAAACTGCCTGACTCCTCCGCATTCTTGCTCCGGACTGTCTGAAGCTCGGACAGACAGAGGGACAAAAATCTCTTTGCTTTTAGTTAGCTTTAGCTAGCTAAAGCAAAGAAGCTCTGTAGACTTTTTTTCTTTTATCTTAAGACTGTTTAAACCTGCTCTAGACTAAAAAACCCAGAAGAGCACCAGGAGCTCATACCTGCAGCCCACCGGGGCCTGAACCTCTGGAAGGACTGATAAAAGACTGAGTGAGCTAAACTACCCACAGCAAGAACTTTCTAAATTTGCCATCTCATTTCAGAACAACAAAAGGTTTTATTGTTTCATATTATTCATTCTTTATGCTTGTAAGCACTTTGTTTTTTAAATAAATAGTTTTTTTCCACTTTTGTCCAAGAAAATTCTTTCCCGGACCAGTTAGAGAAAAAGCCGTTTGAGTTTGCTTCCCGAAGAGACCCTATTCAGAAGTTTTCTCCCAAATTTTCCCTAAACCAAGACACTTTTTTGTGGTGCTGTTATTTCTCCTTAATCTAATGGTAATCTATCATTTTAAGGTTTCTCTTTCAGGCTTTTTCCATCAAACAAGGTAGGAGCTGTTTACTGAAAGAAACAGGAGAGAGGAGTAGACTGAACATGTGAAATGGGAGTTTTTTATTTCTGATAAAAGAATTCATAGGAGAAACTGTTGGTGTCTGACTGTATTTAAACTCTGCTACCCATTCCCACTTCAGTTATGTACTTAACAACAATCAGTTCTACCAGCTTTAAACATAATTTACAGTTGTTGGGAAGGATTTTTTTGATTATTTTTGTTGTTAAAAAAATCTTCAGTACAATAAATAATCTTGACTGTAAAGGACTTTCCTGCTGACTTAGAAATCATCCATAATACGTATTTTGTCTATATACAAAATCTCTAATATGAGTGAAGTGATGCTTAAAATGCTGTAGGTCAAGGACTGAAACCAAATCATCTCCAAGTAGATCTCCCTAGAAATGAATCAGCACAGCTCATCAGCTGCTCACAGCCTGGCTAATGCAGTCCTGGGCCTGCACTGCCATCCCTGTGGCCACGCTCCTGGAGCCACAGCAGGGCTGGGGCAGGCTCAGAGCACCTCTGGCACAGCAGATTCAGCTGAATTAACATCCCAATTGTGCAGGTTGGGAATCTGCTCTGCAGTGGAGCTTGGGCTGAGCTGTTCTAACAGTCAGAGAAAGTCTTTGATTTAAATACGATTTCACAGTTGAATAATTTTTTTTTTTTATTTCATTGCTCTTGACAATCAAAGGAAAAACATTCAAGCAATATTTGAAAACAGCTCAGTTTGGTATTGTCATTGCCTGTTCTTCAAATACATCTGCAAGGTTATTGTTATGAAAAATTATATATAAATCAGTGCAATAGTCTCAATCAGTACAATACAGTTTTCTATAAACAGAATTCATTCTTGTTTAGTATATTTAGCATTTCACCTCGAGCGTGTGGGGTGTGACTGTGGGGGGCTGAGCCTTGTGTATTTCAGGATGGAGCACTGGATGAGGAGGTTTCTCCCACTTCCTGTGGATATGGCCTGGACAGGTCTGTGTCCTCAGCAATGCCAGAGTTCACAGATTTGGTGAAGTGCAATGGGCTGGCACCAGAAAGTTGCCATAGTCATGAGACACCTTTAAATTTTTTAATACATTTTATATAAACCAGCCATTAGGGTGCAGGTTTAAGCCTTCTTACCTGCTCTAAATATGTTTTTATAGAGAAATATGTTTGTGGGGGACATGTGAAACTAAAAAGACCATTAGAATAATTTTTCTTAAAAACTTTATATTTCACCAAAGTATTAAAACCCCAAAATAACTATCTGTGTACATAGTAATTGAGGCGAACAGTCTGTTTCCATCCATATTACACAAATTATGCCATATTCTAAGGAATTATTCTGACTCTCCCACAAGGAATTTTACATTCCGTGGGGTAAATTTGCAGTGCAAGGGGCAGCATGTGGACCTGGATTGCTCCTGGGCTACACACTTGAGCAGACAGAAATGTGTTGGAGGACCATGCTGACCATGTGTAAAACCCTCCTGTGTCACCAGACCTCTGAAATTTCACCTGGGAGAAGCCTGCACTTCCAACTGAGCTCCATCAGTACCCAAGGAGCACATCCAGGCCCAGATCAGAGATTCAGCTGATGGGGAATTCATCCCACGCCCAGCAGATTGTCCCAGCATTTGTTTATTTAATCGTGCTGTTAAAAAATTACCTTCTTCTCCCGTTTATGTTAAACTTTCTGCCTACTGCTGCAAATCCTTTGAACTTTATTTCTGTGGTCAAGCACTTGCCATTTTTCTTTCACCTGTTGCCTTTTTTTCCTCCCTTGACCCTGAGTGCCGCAAGCTGGGAGCAGCTGGATCCGGTGACTGGGAACGTGCAGGTCCCTGACACAAGGACAGAAGTGACATCAGTGATGTTGGTAGCAGCAAAACTTGCTGTGGAGTTGCTCTGCAGGAGGTTTGCAAGGCTCAGGGAGAGCTGGGCGATGCAGTCCATGACGTACAATTTGAGCTCATGTTTGCAGTCGTGTAACTTGTGAGTACATTTGTTAGCACAAGTCATTTATTTTCTTCTCCTGGTTTTGTCTGGCCTTTCAGACAACTTCCATTATGCTAATGTAATTAATAGACATTCTAAAAAGCAGGATTAGGGCAGTTTATTTCAGGAGTGTCTGCTTTCCTTTGTTTGATTTCTTTCCCATGCTGCCACTCCACATTTTACCACTAATGCTAAAAGAACCTGCTTTTCTGCAATTCTTTCTGACATGGAAGAGCTTCCCTGTATTTCTCTGCCTTATTGACTCTCCATCTCATTTAAAAATCTTTGCTGAAGATACATCTTTTTCCCCTTGCATGACCCTCATAATTTTTATCTCTGCTGTTATTTTAGTATGTAATTTTACTTTTAAACTAGCTGATGGCCCTTCCTTGGAGAAGAGGTAATCAATAAATTATGTGCTGATTGTGTATATTCTTCATCATATTCTTGTATTTCATTGTCCAGACCATAGCAGTTGATATATATTTTTGTTGTACTTTTTCACCTTCTTTTGGGTATCGTTATTCTTGGCTTTTAATAATTGGAAGAAAAATTGGTCTTTTTCCATTATGAAAAAGAAAGAACAAAAGAATGAATCTCTACCTGCTAAATATCATTTTATCAGTCAATGCCCTTGCTGAGGAAACACAAGCTTGAACGAACTCAATATGGGTTGAGCAAAGAAAGTGAATGATTTTCCTGAATAATTTTCACTTCATGTCACTAAATCATCAATCAGCAGCTTTTAGAGGTAATAAATTTCTATGAAAAACTCACCAAGAACTTCTGAAATACTTCTTTTTGTGATAACAAACTTTTGGGGGGAACTTCTGTAACAGCTTTAATGAGAGAAGTGTTTGAGACACCTTGATCCTTCTCACAAGATGTCAAGGGGAAATTTGCAACTTTTTCTACAAGTTATTAGTAGCAAGTTTGCAGGAGAGAGGTTTAAAGAAAAACGATCCCACCTGTGGTAAATACAGTCAGTTCTGGCAACACAGTGGTGTATGGGTGCAGGTAATTAAGCAGAAATAATGTCACCCTTTGCTCTCAGATACAGACGGGTATTTCTTGTAGATCAGTTCTGTGGTCTCATTACATGCTAATTAAGAAAGAAAAAGATAGGACTGAACAACTTCTGGTAATTTAGATAGTTTTTCTGCCCATGAAACTCCATCTTCAGCTCTTTTGGCAGCAGCTGTGTTGCTTCAAAACAATTATCAGAACACTTGTGATTAGAAAAGTCTTGTCTTACTGCTGTTTTATAGGGTTTTAAAAATTAATTTAATAATAAATAGCTCTGCAAAGTAGCACCACCCATATGTGAGTTACTTTCCCAGCTTTCAGGAATGGTTGGTGCTGCCACTTCATGTTGTTACTGGATAACTAAATTGTAATATGTAAAAAAAGCAGGACCATATTGTTAGGTCATCTCAAAGGATGAATCCAGTCTCATAAAGATTTTCATTATGGTTTGAGGGATAGGATGTGCATCTTACTCATTTGCTCATACAGACCCTTGCTGCTCACCCATTCATCAAATGCACCAGCCCAGGCCAACAGGAGTGATCTCTCCAAGAAAGATAAAGAGCAGAAATCTCAAATTAAAGACATTGTTCTTTGTAGCAGTTCACCTCATCTGCCATCACCTGTAATTGAGATTATCCAGCTTCTCATCTGCTCCTGTACCAAGGTGCTGTGTGGGGAAAAAGGGGTAAAGAGGAGCCATAGAATTTATAAAACAAAATTAGGGGAATTGCATGTTCTGAGTTAAGACAGTGCAGGAATATTATTTAGAAGTCTTTCAGCTATTTGAGTTTAATAATTGTTGAAAAAAAGAGCAAGCAATAACACGTTGGCAAAAGAATGTCAGCCAGCCAAAAAGAAACACAGAGAGAGACTACCTTGCACTCTGAAAATGCTGATTGCACTTTCTGTGAAGCCAACAGCAAAAATATGCTTATTTCTTACTTTTGGTTAACAACTTAATTTATTAATCTCTCATTGGCTAATGCTGTGCCTGCAGGGCTGCAGATGAATGTTCAACTATCACAGCTCCCAAAGCTTGGAAGCTGACAATCAGTTTTGTAAATGTAACCTAGCAAGAAGTTATGATGCCTTTTCAAACTCCTTAGCAAATTAAAAGGGCAGTTCTTACAGTAGTAAACATTATTTACTGACATTTAAATATCCTCAGTGGTGAATTGTTTCATGAAAAGTGTCAGTGTATCCAGAGTTCCTCCAGCAGCACCAGGTGAGTTGGCACCAATAATCTGTGTCACTCTGGCTGGGCCAGGAGTCTTTGACATGAAGGGCTCCTGCTTCAAAGATTACATTCCTGGTGAAACAGCAATTATCTTATTACAGCTTGGAAATATAGTTGGTCCCTCTGCTGGAATTTCAATAGAATTTGGGGAGGAATCTCTGAGTGAGCTGGGTACTGCCTTACCTGTACTGCCTGGTGCAGATGTGCACAATTCCTGAGCTCTGCTTCATTGTGGTTGTTTACTTAGTTACTGGTTTCAAGATACATAACAACTTTTATTGCTTGTTTCTTTTTTAAAAGTACTGACATGAGAAATCCTGATAAAGCTGGTTTCATTTCTCTCTAGGAGATGGGTAAGCAAGGGAAGGGAACCAAGTTGCTGTTACTGCAGCAGTGCTGCTCTCAAAATTTAGTCTGAACTATCCCAAAGTGTCTTCAAATTTGTAATAATGCACCTTTGCAAACTCCTAAAAGTGGGTAGCCAAAAATATTTATTCTAATGGGAATTTTTATTAAACTAGACAGCATTATTACTGCCACAGATTAAAGACCTATAATGTGACTTTAATACTGTTATTAGATGTTAATGTCTTAGGAAAGCACTTTGAAGATGAAACAGTTCTCATTTACTTTTTCCTATAATTAATCCTAATGTGTCAGGGGACAGCAGATCTTTGCATCTTTGCCTCCTGTTTGCTTTGGCCAAATAGAAAAGTCAAGAATGTAAACCAATTATGCACCTGTGAGTGACTGCAACTGGAAGTTGTGAGTAAATCCAGTTGAAATCCAGTTAGTTGTATAGATCTCCCTCCTAATTTTCTGTTTTCACTGCGTAAAACAAGAACTGGCAGTAGGTTGTCCAGTTTCCAGGATTTCTGGTGGGAATTATTAATAATAGATTTGTTATTTGGACAGTTTAAAACACCATTTCAGCCCATCACTGGTGATGATATGCTCATCATATTACAAGTTCTTTCAGGAAGGGAAGAATAACTCATTTCCTGCTGGGAGTTTGTTTTCTGCGCTTACAACAGGAGACTAAATATTTTTGCTCCAGGACAAAAATATTTAATCATCTGAACAAAAGTAAAATAACGATGTCTTCAGTAAGTGTGGCTCCCCTTGCCTGTATCTTCAGGGTCTGGTGGAGTGGGAACCCTGAGCCTCCTGTGCCCCTCCAGGGCTGGGCTTTACTCCTGCTGCACCTCCCTGTGCTCCTGTTTTTCACTGGGAAACTTCCATAGTTAAAAAGAAAACAAAAGAAAATCTCACTGTGATCATTTTAGGTCTCTGGCTGTTATTTTTTAAAAGGTGCAGTTATTGATGTCTCCATACCAGATGGTGTGATCCCATGATGCTTCTTATAAAATGTGATATATAAGCATATACCTCAATAGTTCAGAATTTGTAATATAAATCAGTATTATGATATCCTCCACAGGCTGGTCCTTTTATATTCTTACTAAGGACCAAATTAATCAAGCACTATTTTGCTCTGATTTTTGCTTTATAGTCTTCTGGTTTGTATTTGGTAGAAGTTAATTGTTATCCATAAATACACTCGTGTTTTTTAATAAATTCCTTTTCTTGCA
>WEIU01002276.1:23079-46687 GCA_013389925.1 Aegithalos caudatus
AGCCGCGCCTGAAACGCCGCATCGCCTTTTATGATAAACGAGCATCAAACGCAGCCCGCCCGCCTCTCCACGCCGTGCCCCGATGCCCAGAGGAGCTGCCCCGACCCGGGGAGCGCTCCAGGCCGGGCTGCTGCGGTGCACGGCGTGGCTGCCACGGCACGGGGGGACCGGAGCATCCCTGAGGTCTGTGCCCACCCGAACCGTTCTGGGATTTTGTCGTTCCATGTGTCAGGCTCAACAGCACGGGCAGATGGGAGATTGGGAAGAGATCCTTCCCTGTGAGGATGGGGAGGCCCCGGAATGGATTTCCCAGAGAAATCCAGCTGTGGATCCCCCGGATCGCTGGCAGCGTCCCGGGCCAGGTTGGACATTGGGGCTGNTGAAACGCCGCATCGCCTTTTATGATAAACGAGCATCAAACGCAGCCCGCCCGCCTCTCCACGCCGTGCCCCGATGCCCAGAGGAGCTGCCCCGACCCGGGGAGCGCTCCAGGCCGGGCTGCTGCGGTGCACGGCGTGGCTGCCACGGCACGGGGGGACCGGAGCATCCCTGAGGTCTGTGCCCACCCGAACCGTTCTGGGATTTTGTCGTTCCATGTGTCAGGCTCAACAGCACGGGCAGATGGGAGATTGGGAAGAGATCCTTCCCTGTGAGGATGGGGAGGCCCCGGAATGGATTTCCCAGAGAAATCCAGCTGTGGATCCCCCGGATCGCTGGCAGCGTCCCGGGCCAGGTTGGACATTGGGGCTGGAGCAGCCTGGGACAGTGGGAGCTGTCCCTGCCAAGGCAGGGATGGCTCCGGGTGGGATTTAAGGTCCCTTCCAACCCAAACCGTTCCATGATTCTGTGATGTTACACAGCAGCTTTCACTACCAAGCGCTCTCTGCCTCCTCCACCTGTTTTATTTAAGCTTTTAGATGGAAAAAAAAAAAAATACCAAAAAAAGGTGAGTGTGGCAGTTTTAGGGAAGTGGTGCAGAGCCCTGGCAGCTGTCCCATGTGTGGGTCATCCCTGTTCTCCCTGGGAATGTCCCACAACGAGAGGCAGCCCCAGTGTGTCCCTGTCCAGGACAGCTGCTGTGTGCCTGTAGCTATCTATATATAATAAACAAGGAGGCTGCAGAGCTCGTTAACTATATTTTTTTTTCTTGGAACTGATAGAAATAATATCTCCCATTATAAAAAAAAACCAAACAAAAAAACCCAAAACCCTGAATTCTTGTTAAAAATAGCATAGCTGTAGTTACACTGAACTTTGTAAAGTGAAAGTAAGTTATTGCTTCCACTGAACATACCCGTGGGAGCATTGCTCTGTGTCCCAAACTCCTCAGAGTTCTCACCTCTATTAAGCAGTCAGTAAATGCTTGTAAGCCAGATTCTACGGGAAAAGATGTAAATGTGTGTGTGGAGAGCTTGGGTCCAAACCCAGCCAGATTTACTCCCTGCTTGACTTTCTCTGGTGTTACTGTGAACAGGTAGTGCAGCTCTACAGCTCCTTTCACCTGCTGCTGGGAAGCAGGGACTCTCCTCCCCTCCAGAGGAGTTGCATTTGCTTCTCTCCCCTCTCCTTTCCACCCTTTTCTTTTCCTCCCTTGTTCATGGTCACAGTTCTTCAGGAATTTTCAGTGGTGACAGTGATGGAGTAGCCAGTAAAGACTTGGTCTGATATGTCAGGATCTTTCTGTGTTCATATGTAAAGCAAAGCCCAGTATTGCCCCTTCAATAGCAATAACCACAATATTATTCCTTTTAACGTTAGGCAATTAACAGTTTACTTAGTCTGGAGTTGGATGGAAGTTTTGAGTAGACACAAGTGTGCATAAAAAATGATTCACAGCCCTTGTAGTCTGTAGCAGTACTTTGGTTCTATATCCATGGATTTACACTTCGTTTTGCTTAATTATGTGTGTGCACAGGAGCACAGTAATAATAACAACTTTGTGAACTAGACCTTGCTGCATTATGTAGTATTTTCTCTAGAGATCCATTTCAACCTGCTGACTGTCCCCGACAGGAATTTAGGAAGCTGGCAGGATGTGGTCAGTGCAGAGGCCATTCATGCAGAGCAGTTTTCCAAAGGACAGCTCCTACAGGTTCCTTGCTGTGCCTGCTTTGTCTCCACACAAATCTCTGCAGGCTTTAGCAAATATTTGAAAGAAATGTGCATTTTCTGCTGTCAGATTGCAGCTGTGACTTTCACCTTCCACTTGCAGTCGACGGTTTCAAAACAGGGCTTGGCATTTCCAAGTAGCTCAGTTGGGCAATCTCTTCCTTGTGCTGGTGCTTGTTTGTGTGCTGGCAAGTGGGGCCTGGGGAGCTGCTTTGCCTTTTTCTGGGCTGTTCCCCCCCCCAGTCTCAGCCAGAGCTCTGCCAGCCTGGTTGTACAGATGAACTAAGCCACTGGATGTTCTTGGCCTCGTGGCTGCAGCTGGAAGCTGTGTTTTTCCAGGGATTAGCTGTGTCATCATGGGTGTGCTCCTGCACTGGATGTGAGCACCAGGGTGCTGATCCCTGGCCCTGGGACCCACTGGGTGCACTGGGAAAGCAGGACACTACAGCCAGGATCAGGAACAGGCTGGGCTCTGCTCCAGGGAACAGGGACAGCAGGAGAGGGAACGGCCTCAGGCTGGGCCAGGGGAGCTCAGGGTGGGCAGCAGCAGGAATTTCCCCATGGAAAGGGGGCTCAGGCGTTTGAACTACCCAGGGAGGTTTGGAGTGCCCATCCCTGGAGGTGTCCCAGGAATTCCTGGAGGTGGCATTGGGAACAGCTTGGACTCCATGATCTTGGAGGGCTTTTCCAACTTCAGTCTTCTGGGGATTCTGTGAAATAAAAACCAAAGGGTGGGAAAAAGCTGAAACAAGTGGGACAGAAGTGGAAGATCACCCTTTAGGGGAGGATTCCTGCACTTCCACTGCTCCATGGGTGTTTGTGGCTCAGCCTGGAGCCACTTGGGGTAAACACTGTGGAGCACAGAGACCACAGAGCTGTTTGCAGCAGCAGCTGTTGGGCTCTAGGGCTCCACTAATTGGCCCTTGGTAATGTAGGTGCACCCTATTTCTTCCAAAAAGCTTCACTTCAGGAAACAGCTTTTATTACGTAAGGAACAGACAGCTTGTAATCAGACCTCTTCCACAACATCACAGTATTGATTCTGGAAACTTTCCATGTCCCTAAATGGCCCTCTCGGAGCCAGCTTCCTGAGTGAGCCTGTAGCTCTGTCTCCAGGGGTTTCCAGGTGAACTCACCCCGAATCTCAACCAGATCCTGTGGATGGAGTCCAAAGTCTTGGCCTGGGTTGGTTTTATTTGCTTTGCAAAGCTTCTCAGATGAAGCATTGATTCTGATTTCAGAGTGATTCTGAAGGCAGGCCACTCCCCCAGGATTAGATTTGCATGTGCTATCAGGTCTCAATCTGTATCCCAGGATATAAAACTAGGCTACTTCCTTGCCACACCTAAGTATTCACCTAATTTGTGGCTATTTTTTGAGCAGTTTCCTGTTTGTGTGTGCAGGTATATGTCCAGTCTTGTAAAAAGGAAAACACCTTGTTTTCTGATCCCTGCTCCTTGAGCCTTTGACTGGGGAGTGGAAGGAAAAGCGTGGATAAAGTGCCAGCTTTGGGATCAAGCTGAACTGCCAGACTGTCTATTCAAATATCTCCATTAAAAATGAGGGGAGTGAAGAATATGAAAAGCATGGGAAACAGCTATAAATTAAGTGTACCTGACAAGAGCATTTCATTCTGGTGACAGTAATTGGCTTATAGCCATTGTACTGTGTGTGTGGTCGGTGGCTGATTTAACCCCCACCAACAGAGGAAGCAAGAGCGACTGTTCAAAAAGTTTAAGTTAAAACAACATTGACACAAAAACACAAAGGTATGGAAATCATCCTGCACACATGAGTCAGTGATCAGGCTGGAGACCAGGCTGCCCACTCCTTCCAGTAAGACAGGAGGGAATTGAAATACTTTCATCTACAACTTGATAAATATACAGTGATGTTTGTATGCTAGGAAAGCTCAAAATACCTGTTGACATTGGTGGTTTTTTGTGTCCCTGTCAGTCCTTAGATACAGTTGTTGGACTGTATCACTGCAGCTATCCCTGTCTGCAGTGTTGCCTCATTCCCAGAAACCTGCTACTGTCTCTGGCAAGACCATTGCTATTGAAATTCCAAGAGGGATTTACACATCGGACTTTCCCCCTCATCATCTGTGAGTGGGAGGGTAAGGAAGCAGAAGAATAAGAAGTGGTCAGGATAAAATGCAGACACTGGAAAGAGGAGCCAAAAAAAGTTTGTTCCTTGTGGGACAGAGTTTCCAGCAGTTGTTCTGTCATCTGAGGCAGGGTGGGAACATCTTGGTGTCTGAGTACAGAAGGCAGATGAAGTAGTTGGAAGCAGTAGGACCAAGAGGAGGAACGAGGATAGGATACCCATTTTCTGCTTTGTTTCTCCTTTATTTTTGTGCCTGACAAGTGCTACAACCACTTTTGGGCATGGGGGCCGAGCTGGTTGCCCGTACTGGAGCGTGGGAAGGACTTTCCCCATATGGTAAAGTTCTGCTCGGTTCCACTTACCGGCACAGGCTGGCCTGGGGGCATTGGGAGTTGAAATTCTGTGTGCAGGACCTTACCCATCTGTGGGTGGCCCTGTGAGCTGTGTGGGTATCACAGGTTATGTTCCTGTGCTTGCTTGGAGAGGTGCCCTTGGATCAGGACTTTAATTGCCGTGCTCCAGCTTGTGTTTGAGAGCACAGTGACCGCGGGGGCTCCAGGAGAGGCTCTGGATGTGTCCCTGCTGTGTCAGCCGTGCCGGGACCCTCTGGAGCCCTTCCTTGGGGCGTGTTGTCCCTCACCAGACCTGCCTTGCCGGGGAAGCATCTCCAGCTCGGTTGGTTTAAGCTGTCATCGGTTCCTTTTCGGCTATTTCAGTGATACTGGCCTGACATCCCGTGTAACACAGCCACTCCCGGCTGCTCAAAGGCACACCAGAGACGGCTCCCTGGATGACCTGGTTAAGGGGGTGCTAATTGGGCCATTTTCTGGTTACATCCCCTTTTTCTTGTTCGTTGGCCACTTCCCGCATTGACACACCCTGGAACTGCCGGTAAGAGCCCAGAACAGCTTTAAGGGCTGAAAGAACCCCCAGCCCCAGCTTAACCGTGTGAGGGATGGGAGCTGGCTTGGAGGGAGCTGCGGGTGGGACCGCAGCTGTTTGGAGAGGCAGGAGCAGTGCAGGACTCAGCTCAGCCCCGAGGGACATCGGTGTGAGCCTGCCACGGTCCCAGACTTACCTGGGGAGCTTCGGGAAGGAAGGAATTAGACAGCGCTCCTGCGCCAATGGCAAGTTATGCAAACCGGAGTGGAGATGATTATAAGTTTTCTATTTTTAAGCCTCGCATTGAGTGACTCACTTTATTAGATGTGTTGGTTTGCACTGGAATGCGAAGCACCCGGATTCCATGGTAATGGCCTCGGAAGGCACAGGATACACAACAGAACAGATTGGGTTTCTCCTCCCAATTTCCCGGCTCTGCCGTGGCTGATGGCAGCGCGGGGCGGCTGCGGCGCGGCTCTGCAGCCTGGATCCATCTGGCCCTCCACTCCCGCTGGAATTCTCATCCCGCTTCACCCTCGAGCTCGTGGCTCTGGGCTTCCTTCATTCCTTTCGTTCTTGCCCCCAGCTTTGGCCGTGGGCTGCTCGGATCCAGCCCCGTGTCTCTGTAAGTGGAACGTACCCGAGCAGAGGAACGCTGGCGATTGTGGCGCTTCCCTTTCAGCCAGCTGCTGCCGTGGGAGTGGGGTGCACACCTCCAGGGCCATCCAGACAATAGCCTGGCAGCTGGCATTGCGGGCATCGTGGGCAGCAGGGAAGGCAGGTCACTGCCAGGAGCTGTGCCAGCCTCGGGAGGGCTGCGGGTGCCGGAGGTTTCTCATGTGGGATGTGCTCTTCAGAGGCACCTGCTGAGGACAGTGCTGAAAGCCCGGGGTTTAAAAACCGGCCTGTAAGTGCCTCGTAGGTTTTGGGGTTTGAAACGTGCGGTTGAAAGTGAAGACACCCTGTGTCCAACACTTCTATAGTGCCTTTCTTCCTAGAGGATTCCAAAGAGCTCTGCGGAATTAAAACCAAACCGATGTGTTGGACGCTGTAATTGATTGCTGGAGTGATTGCCTGTGACACAGCAGGTGCAGGGTCTGATAGCTGGGGGGGTCACCTGGGGACCTCTCTGAGCAGGGTCACCAGCCTGCTCTGCGCTGGGACACTCCTCTGGAAGTGACAGCTGCTCAGTGTGACTGAGCTGCTGGTTTAGGAGTGCACCAAGGAGTTCCCACTGTGACTGGGGTTTGTATTAACTTCTGGAAAGTGAAAGCAAGAAGTTGTGCTGATAAATCTTGTGTGTTTCCATTTTGTGTAGACTGCTCTCCCCGCCCCTTTGTGTCCTTTCAGGTTTAAAGCCTATTTCTTCTTATCGTGAATCCTTTAATAGCACTTTGAGCTAATGTCCCTCTGAATCTTTAGCAGTGCCCAGCTGTTCCTGGGAACTGTTCCCTGGGGTTATTGAACTGCTTGGACAGATCACTCTATGCAATAGCTGCTCCTCGTGACGTGATCCTGGCTCTTCCCACACCAGTCACAGCTTGTTCTAGAGCCTGTCAGGGACCTCAGCCCACCCTCCAGGTGAGGCCATGGGTCCAAAGGTGCCATTTATGGCTTCTATTGAAATTAAGGGTGAGGCTTAATATGCAGATTTACTGCATCAGATGGTGCTGACAGCACTAAAACACTCTGAGCCGTTTTTAAAGGTGAATCAGAATATTTGTGTGATGGAAAGATGACATATTTCTGACTGTAGTGCTTCTCATGCTGGTTGCTATTATAATTCTCATTAAAATAAAATCCCATTTCTGTCACAAGTTATTGATCTCAGCCTGGGAGAGAGGCAGGTTTCAGTACCTGCTCCCAGAAGAGGAGGGGTTTGTTAGCGTGGGCTCTTCCCCGGTACAGCCATGGGAATCACATGGGCTGCATTCCTTCCCTTTCATCTGCTCGGGTGTATCCTGCTCAGAGCTGGCAGCAGCCAGCTGGGGCAGAGCTGGAGGACAATCCCACGAGTGTCTGTGCCACATTTTATCCTGGGTTTTTTTTGCCAGGGTTGGAATTAAATGCTCCAGTGCTCCAGACCATATTTCTTGTTGGGACTCAGGTGTTTATTAATTCTCATCCATGTCACAGTCCCACAAAGTGTGGGTGCTACAGCACTTCTGGCTGACAAAGTAAAAATGGAGCCCCCATCTCTCTCTCTACAAGGCCTTTTAAGGATAAACTGCCCAATTAAGGAATGACACCTAAATTATTTTTACTTTTAACCCAATAACAACCACCCCTGGCCCGCAGTGAGGACTTTTCTGCCCAATTCCCAAACCCCACCCAGCCCATGGAGAAGAAGAAGGTGACAAAGAAGGGCTCAGCCTCTGCCCTAAATCCCCCCCTTGCTTTATCTCTGTGTTCTAAACCCTGAAACTCTGAGTTTTGCACCCTGTGCTATCCCACACTTCTCTCCAAACCCCACAGCCACAATCCCGGCGCTGTCACTCAATTTTGGGAGCCTTTTCCAGGCGCTCAGGTCCGTGCAGAGTTTGCCTGGGGGTCAGTGCCTGTGAGCACAGAACCCTGGAATTCCCAGTGCTGGGGTTCCAGTGTGTCTGTTCAGAGCTTCTCCTTTCCCTGTGGCTTTGTGGCTGCCAGGCAGTGCTTGGGTTGCCCTCCTTTCCAGAGGAGCCCTTGTGTGCCATTCCCTTCCTTTTGGGAAGGGCTGGAGCTGTGCCGTGCCCTGGCAGAGCCCGGGGCAGCTCTGCCCACCTGCAATGCCCTCAGCTCACCCAGCCTCACCCAAACACATCCACTCACAGCTCCCGAACGTTTCCCGGGATGCGATTGAGCTGTTCCAGGTGTAAAAGCACCTCTGCTTGGAATGCCTGCCTGGCTTTGTGCCGGAGTGCTTATGCTGAGCCCTATTTTCCCTTCTCTCCTGAATAAGCTTCTCTTAGGGATGGTGAGCAAGGTTGATGTGGCAATTTGAGCAGCTCCCGGGAGAGTCCTTTAGTTCTTTTCTCGGGAGAATAGCCTGTAATCGGCTCTCAGCTCTGAGGAGAGCTAATGCAGCACGCCCGGGGCCAGGCAAGGAGCAGGGAGCCCTGGGGGCAGAAATCCTCCTGCCCCCATCCCGGCTGTTAGGGATGCTGCCTCCGTGATGGAAGTGGGAAAGCTGTGCCCTGTGGCACACCTAATGTCACTTCAGGGAGGCTGGAACAGCTGTATCCACAGTGAGACCCGGCTCGGGTGACAGGCTGGTGGAGGTGACAATCACTGAGCCTCTCAGTCAGTGGTTGTGCTCGAATTCCATGGAAAGGGATGGTGTAGCTCTGGCAGGTGTGTCCCTGGTGTCCAAAATGAAGTCTCAGGGGAACAAGAAGGGATGAGTGCTGTCTGTGCTTGCAGGAGCCCTGGTTCTGAACAGGGATTGTGCTTCAGCCGTCACCCTTCCTCCTGAGCTCACACAGCATGGAAAGGGCACACTTCCCTTTGTTTCTGTGAGCCAGCATCTCTGCAGGCGTGTGAGGCAGTCATGGTGGGAGTCTCCAAAGGCATAAATGCCCCTCTTTGGAAAAGCTTGTGGGAAGCTGCAAGTGTTGTGCTTTTGTACATGATCCCTTAGACAGTTTGTACACACAGCAGCTCTGCATCGAATGCCTGTGCCGGAGATTGTGTGGGATTTCCCCCACTCTGTGCTGCAGGCAGAGTGCTCAGGGAATGAGGTCAAGGTTTGGATTGGGAGTGGCTTCAAAACTCATCTCGTTCCGTGGGCAGGGACACCTTCCACTGTCCCAGGCTGTCCCCAATATCCAGCCTGGCCTTGGGCACTGCCAGGGATCCAGGGGCAGCCACAGCTGCTCCGGGCACCCTGTGCCAGGGCCTGCCCACCCTCCCAGGGAGGAATTCCTTCCTTTGAGGCATTCCAGCCGGGGAGCATGTTTCCATGCAGGGTTGTGCAGGTGGGAGCAGTTCAGTGGAGTGCCCTGGTTGTGTGTTTGTGTCCTGACAGGCACTGGGGAGGCTGCCAGGGCCGTTCCTGCCCAGGCTGGCATGGGGAGCTGGCTCCCTGCTGCCGGCCCAGGGCTGCTCCCCGTGCCTGCTGAGTGCTCTGGTGCCCCAGTGCTGGCACAGGGCTGCACACACCCTGCTCTGCTGGAAGCTTTGTTGGTGCTAACTCACTGTGTGGGCCGTGCCAGGGGTGTCCCCACGGTGCCACATGGGATGGACGCTGGCCCTGCCGCGGGCCGGGGAGCTGGGAGCCTGCTTAACATTCAGGTCAGCCCCGTGCTCATTTGTCATTCAGGATCCGAACCCTGGGGCTGTTAGGGATTTGCCTGACCCACATAGGGCTGTTTGAAACCCTCTGGAGCTGGGTGCTGCGGTGCCACCCTGCTCTGGAGCCGCTCGGTCCCGTCCCTGCCTGTGCTGCTGCTGCTTCTCGCGGAGGGCCCTGCTCCGCTGCACCCCGGGGTAGGACAGGCTGGGCTGCTGCAATTCCTGCCTGGAAGGCTGCAGGGATGGCATGGGGTGGGCAGGGAGCTGAGGGAGCTCTTGTGGAGCAGATCAGATCTGCAGTGGCGTTGGGATGAGGCTTGGTGGCCCCGTGGCTGGGGACGGGCTGTTCTGGGCTCCTTTGCCGTGGGCTTGGCAGTACCTGTCACATACTCAGGGTCACTGTGGCTGTGTGTGCCTGCTCTCATCTAAATACTCTTTCATCCTTCAGCTTTCTCAGCAAACACCAGAGCACCCTGGCTTGCCTCTGTCTAGACTTTGTTTAGAAGTTATTAATATTGCAGTGAAAATCTCTAATTAAGACGTTGCCACCCTAAATTTCAACTTGTCACAACATTGTCATTAGTTTCTTCACATGGTCTCTTCTGTGTGTACCAGATCCTGACATGGTGAAACTGCCAATTAATTTTTATCTTCTTTTCTTCCAGTAAAAGATGGCATTTCGGAAGGCAGTGAAAGGAACTGCTCTCATTGGAGGAGGTGCCATAGCAACAGTTTTTGGCCTCTCTCAATTTTCTCAGTATAGAAACAAACACGTAAGTATTAATTATGATTTTTGATAAAATAAGAAACTTAAAATCTGTCAGAGCATATGTCAGGCTTGTACAAATAGTTTTTAAAAAGTGACCTTTGGGTGCCACCAGTGGCTTTACTTAGTTGCAGGAGGAGTGGAAAGACCTGGCTGAAGTAAAAGCCCTGCCTGGACTGTATTTCCAAGCCTAAAAGCTGGAAGTGGAACCACCAGCACTACCTCTGAACATCCCAGCTTCAACAGGGTGCTGGTGCCAGCTCCTGGTGGGTTCCTGGGGCTGGAGACAGGGTCCCAGGGCAGTCCTGGAGCAGGCTCCTCCTGCCCCTGGTCCCTGCAGGGCTGTGCTCCAGCTGAGGGTGGCATGGACAGGCAGTGCCCCAGCAGGGAAGGGGATGCTGGAGGGCTGGCACAGAGGGAAGGGGATGCTGGAGAGTGGCACAGAGGGAAGGGGATGCTGGAGGGCTGGCACAGAGGGAAGGGGATGCTGGAGGGCTGGCACAGAGGGAAGGGGATGCTGGAGAGCTGGCACAGGGGGAAGGGGATGCTGGAGGGCTGGCACAGAGGGAAGGGGATGCTGGAAGGCGGGCACAGAGGGAAGGGGATGCTGGAGGGCTGGCACAGAGGGAGGGGGGTGCGGGAGGGCNGGGAAGGGGATGCTGGAGGGCTGGCACAGAGGGAAGGGGATGCTGGAGAGTGGCACAGAGGGAAGGGGATGCTGGAGAGTGGCACAGAGGGAAGGGGATGCTGGAGGGCTGGCACAGTAAAGCAGCAGTAGAGAAGGAGATGCAGCAGGGTCAGTCTGTGTGTGGATCTTGCTGGTGGAGAAAGCAGATTTCCCTGGGATATCTGCTCCTCCCAGCAGGGTTGCAGGGGCTGTGCTCCTGAGCTCCCTTCTCAGTCATTGCACCGTGGACTTGTTTGGGTTGGGAAATTCCTCCAAGACTCCCAGTCCAGCCATTCCCCCAACACTGCCCAGGCCACCGTGACCCGTGTCCCCAAGTGCCACATCCACAACTGGCTGTAAATGCCTTTTCTGGCTGTTCCTGTGGGGAGAAGGAGAAGGAGCAGCTGGGAATGAGATGAGTCATTTCTGGGGAGCCAAGCTGGGAAGTGGATGAGGCAGGATTCTTATGGCTTCAGATACTGTTGCAGAAAATAAACCCCAGCATTTCAAGTGAGCTCCCCATCGGGCTGCCTGCCTTGCTCCAAGCTGGTAATGCTCTCTCCAGAGTCTTTATCCCAGGGTTTTACAGCCTGGCTTCATTACTGTCAAAAATGGCAGCTGCAGCTTTTAGGACTGTTAAATCAGAGGAGTTGGAAGGGAGAAGTCACCTGGAGAGCTCACTTGTTGCACATTGTCTGCTGTCTTCCAGAATTCAGGGAATTCTTTTTCTGGGGATGGATGACCACTATGAACTTCCAGACAGATTAAACCCCAGGGTTTTACAGAGCGTGATCGTGGTGTCAGAATGACAGAACCACTTGTGCTTTCATCCCAAAGAATTTTTCTGTGCTGACACTCTGGGTCACATTTATGCAACTGAAGCTGAGTCATTGAATCCCAGGGCGGTGTGGATGGGAAGGAGCCTTAGAGCTCCTGTCATCCCACCCCTGGCAGTGTCCCAGCCAGGCTGGACAGGGCCTGGAGCAGCCTGGGACAGTGGAAGGTGTCCCTGCCATGGCAGGATGAGCTTTGGGTCCCCTCCCACCCAGAGCATCCTGGAATTGTGTGATTGGGCCTCAAAGACTCAGACACCTGCACGGCCCAGGTGGCACAGTGAGCCTTTGCTGGCTGTTTCACCAGCACTTCCAGCACTGATGGGAACAGAGTATTGGAAGTACCAGATGCTCCTGCTGCCTGACTGAATTGCTGCATTCTGGTTTTCTTTATTTAATGCATCAACCTCAGCAGGCTGGTGCCAGGTGTGAGATGGGGTCTTGGGTATGCCAGGTTGAACTGGACACCACTGGTGGCTTTTCCTCCCCCTGTCCCCCCATGGTCACTAAGGGGAAAGGCAGTGCTTTGGTTTGGAGTTGTAAGATTCTGCTGTCCTTTCCCAGTCCTGCTCTCCCTGGTGTGTGAGTGCATTGTTGGTCAGCAGAAATTGCTCAGCAAGGTGAATCCAGTAATGTGCTAATATGATAATGCATCAGGCTCTGCTTTGGCGAGTTTTAATTACTGTATTTTTTTGTTAAAATGAATAAGGATGATGAATTTGACTCTGCAAACCTACCTGGAGATTTACAGTACCAAATTAACGAGAGCATTGGCTTATGGATTACTAGATCACTTTATAACTTGATGATTAAATTCAAACTGCCAAACTAAATTCCTCTCACTAAGAGCGTAATCAAAACCATTCAGGGAACTCTTGCCTGAGAAATTGTAGATATAAACAGCAATTGCTTATTTCAGTAAACACACTTGTTCACTGCCAAACTAATCACGTTACTGCAGATGGAATCCCTGTGTGCAGCTTTTCTTCACTCCCCCATTTAATTGACAGCAAGATGCATCATATCTATATCAATTCCTGGTACTAATCACTCTGCTTATATTCCAGGGCTAATCTCCCCACTCTGGCTATACCAGGGCCTGGATGCTGGGGACTCTGCTCTGGGCTCTGCTAGGAGCCATTTGTTGTAAATAATGGGTTTAAAAACAACCCAAAACACGGAGTCACACTCACCTGATGCCAGTATTTCTTGAACTCCAAGTCTGTCTTTTCTGGCGTTCTGGTGTTTTCCTGAAGTTAAGTAGCGTGCTTGGAAATTTCCCTGGAAATGCAGTGCAAAGTAAATTTGGAGGTGGGGATTTTCCTTCTCTAGAGCTGGTGGAAGTTGAGCACGTGTGGCTGAGCACGTGCAAGATAGGGTGTTTGGTTTTAGCGTTCCAATTTCCTGCTTGGCACTGCTGCCTGGGAGTGGCAGCGTGGCCTTTAAGGTCCCTTCAGTTCTGGGATTCTGTTTGATGGTTTTATTGTATTTTGGGGATAGAAAAGCTTTATGGCAGTGCTGGAGCCGAGAGGGGCAGTGAGAGAGCAGGGCAAGAGGCAGGAGGACGTGGGAAGGGACAGAATTCCGTGGCCAGAGAACAACGTGGGAGCTGAATTTCCTCGGAGCGCCCAAAGCTTGTCCCTCCTCCGTGATCTTTGGCAGCAGCACACGTCAGTGTGTCAACACCGAGCTCATCAGGATTCACCCCTGTGCCTGCCAGCTCCCTGGGTGCTGGGGAGGGTGGGCTGTGTTTGAGGGCTGTGTTTGAGGGCTGCAAACACCGGCGTGAGCAGAGCTCAGCTCCCGGCTGCCCGCACGGGCTGGGGCACAGAGCTGATCCCACAGGGATCAGGGAAAAACGGTGGGCGTGCCAGGATTCTAAATCTTAATTCTTCTTCCTTGTGCCCAGTCCTTCTCCAGCTCTCCTGGAGCCCCTTCAGGCCCTGCCAGGGGCCTGCCCTTCTCCAGGGGAACATTCCCAGCTCTCCCAGGCTGGCTCCAGAGGGGCTCCAGCCCTGCAGCAGCTCCAGAGTCTCCTCTGGACCCCTTAGATCCTCAGCACGAAGGGAAGGACTCTGTCTCCAGCCCCACTTTCCCCATGGATTGAATTGTTCCACACGTGCGGTGACAGGGGCTGCTGCTGGCCTAAGTGATTTTCATGAGCTGTTTGTGTTATAGTCAATATCATCCCTGATTGCAGGGTGAACCTGTCATTAATTATCTTTGGAATATGCACTTCCTTGAGTCATGGCTACTAGTTACTAGATTTTATTTTCAGCTCTGTAGTAGAGAGAGGGACACAGAACTAATGCATTTAAATCATGATACTGCTGAGGAATGAGCAAATAATTCTGAACAAAAATATTTAGGCTGCATGCACCATATAATCTGAACTGAGGCTTTTTGTGCTTGGCTGGAAAGGAGTTTCTGTGGTTTGTCACTTGAATTTTTATTAGTCTGCTCTTTCCTGTCTGGGAGATCTGGACAGAAGCTATTCTGCATAGTAAAGTCTGCCATTTGGCCTGGAGACTGGGCCTAAATTCAATTAAGGTTAACAGGTTTTTCTGGCCTTCAGAGTGTTTATAATTTTGAGGAAAGTCTGGAAATGTTTAGAATTCAGCTTAAGTTGATGTTAGCATCAGAGAGCCTTCAGAGACTGCTCAAACCCTTCAGGCTTAAGCCCCTGGTAGGTGAGTGAGCATCAGCCCTCATCCCCACAGCCACTGCACAGGCAGCAGCACTGGCTCCAGGAATAGCAGCCCAAAGAGATTCCCAGGGCCATTCCAGGAAAATGTGAACCTGTCTGGAGACTGCCACACTGTTAAGCTTTGTCACTTTTAAGTTGTATTTTCATGTGGTATAGGACACGGACTGCATTGCTGAGAAGTTTCTCAGAAAGGAGGTGAAATGAGAGTTTCTTTGGTGTTTCAGGGCACTGCCTTTGACAATCACATCACTCCTCAGCCTCCTCAGACTTGAGCTTGGATTAATGCACTGTGTGAGATGTAAAATGTACACTCAGCTCTGTGTCCTTTGCTGGGGTGAGGTTTTTGGTACAGAGTCAAGAACCCAGCCCTGTGTCTGTTTATTAAAACGCTGCCTTTGTAATATTTGTTAAAATAATAACAGCATCCTGTAACATTTGAGTGTTCCTAGGAGTAATTGTTACAGATAGTAACACTTGAGTACCCCGTTACATTGAGGTGGGCAGGGTGAAGGAAAGGTGTGGTAGCACTTGTGGGTTTAGTACTGCTTGCTCCTCAATGTTTAATTTTTGTTAGATATGGGAAAGTAGCTGGGAATAGGTGAGTTTACTTTTCTGGTTCTAGGAAAGGCTGTGTTGTGAGGGGTGTGTGGGGGTCTGATTTTCTGAGTCTATAAGCTTTTCAGCCTGTCAGTGGCTGATTTTCCTTCCCTTGAGGAGAATTCCTTTTTTCAAGGACAGTTTATGTAAATAACCATTCTATTTTCATAAACATTTCTAAGTTCTCGTAACAATCTTTCTCCCAGGTGTTGTTTCTGTTACTTAACCAATGCAGGGAGGTGTCAATTCTACAAACCAGTAATGTGACTTTTTAGCACAGCATGTTATAAAAAAGCTGGAAGAATTGTGAACAAAGCCTTCTGATGTTCTTTGGAGTCGAGCATCTTTATGTCACGTCCAACGGCGACGGCGCGTGTCCCCGTACGTGCACGTACAAAAAGCCAGGGCCTGACGGGCTGTGCTGCCTCTTTTCAGGGTGCCTTGGTGCAGGTTGAGGCTGAAGAAGGTGTCCCAGTGAGGAGGGAGCACCTCCCCACGCGGGAGCAGCAGCTGGCGGCCCTGCAGAGCGGTGCGGAGTTCGACGTGCTCGTCATCGGCGGCGGCGCCACGGGCTGCGGCTGCGCCCTGGATGCAGCCACCAGAGGTAAAGGATCCCTCCTGGGACACCTGCCCTGCAGCAGACCCCTCAGATTGCCTTTTCCAAAGTGCTCACGGGGGGAGGATTGGTTGTCCCGGTTAGGAAACCTCTGTTCTCACAAGGCACGAGGCCTGGAGGAGGTCACGCAGCAGATCCGTGTCCCACTGCCCCGCCCTTGGGGAATTGGGCAGAGCAGAGAGCCCTGAGGTTCTCAGGCCCTGTAACCTGGACATGTGCAGCCCTGCTTCCATGCCTGAGGGGTTTGGTTTGCTGGAATCCTTCTCCCAGGGCAGTTCTGCAAACAGCAGGAATGCTTCTGTCCCTGTCCCTGTGTTATCCATCCCTTCCCACAGGAGGGATTCTCCTTGGTGTCCCTCTGGTGTGAGCAATGTGATTGCAGAGGTTTTGCCTTTGTTTCACCAATCAAACTGCTCTGTGTACAATGGTATAGAAGGGAGATGCATCCCTAAACAAAGGAGTCATTTTCAGCCTCCTGATCTCAGAGTCTGTGTGGTTGTGGTGTAAAACAGCATCAGACCTGTACCTCAGCAACAGAGGCTAAACCTGACCCCAGGAGTGCCTTCAGTCTGAGCTGGAAAACTCTTGTCCAGAAGGTGTGGTGATATAAAATGGATAAAGCAGTAGGGTCTGCCATGGGGAGCTAAGTCCAAACTCCAGCCTGGTTGTTACATTTAATATCACGGGACAAAGATCTTTTCCCTTCTGCCTCTGCTGTGCTTTGGCAGCAAATGCAGTTGTAAAGCAGACAGAAATGATTACAGTTAATCTCTGTTTATCCTTTCCTTGGATATGCTGGTTATATCAGTAGGTTTCTGAGGTGTGAAATATTCACAGGCATTTGGTTAATGAGTTGTGTCTCGTTGCTGTTCATTCATGGAACTTGCTCTTTTATCGTGTTTGCTTCGCTTAACAACAAATTTTGCTTTTCGTGTGTTTGATAAATCTTCACCAAATTATTTCTGATTGTGTCCATTAATCTTCAGTCACATTCGACAAAAATAAATTGCTCTGATCTTTCTAAGTTACCAGTAATAATTAGATTTTTTTAAGGACATACAAGTTTTGGGAGACCAGGAGATGTTAAAATCTCTGTGTTGGCACTGCTGAGGCCCCTGGGGTGCTGTGTCCAGCTCTGGGTCCCTCCTGACAAAAGGACATGGAGGGGCTGCAGCGTGGTTGGACTTCTCCATCCCCAGGGATTGGGTGACTAAGGCTGATCAGACTGTTTTCCTGTGTGTGTCAGAATTCCAGGTGTGCCCCTGCCCTCTCCTGGCCTTGGGCACCTCTGAAGCAAGCTCCCAGTAAGCAGAGCTGGCAGCTGTCTCCCTGTCTGCAATGCCACTTGAGTTGTTAGTGAAGAGCTCTCTGCTGCAAAGGGTTAAAAGTGTCCCTCTGTTCCTGCCATGCATCCAAGCTCTCATTTCCTTGGGGAGCATGGCCCCCCTAATGCCTTTCCATTGTGAAATATCCAGCTTTTAATGTGCTGCTGTTTAAGTTCTGCTTTGACTTTTCCCTCAGGAAGAAGGCTAAAATTTTTCATTACAATATAGACAGTGTGCTACACTTTGAATACAAATTTATCCATGTACAGAGTAATTTTTCTTGTGATTGTCTCTACCCTAGAGAAGTGTCTTTAATGAATTACATACAAATTGTGTAATTTAAGAAGTTAATTTGGTTTTCTGGTAACACAGGACTAAAAACAGCCCTTCTAGAAAGAGATGATTTCTCATCGGGGACCAGCAGCAGGAGCACTAAATTGATCCATGGTGGAGTGAGGTACCTCCAGAAGGCCATCATGAATTTGGATTTCGAGCAGGTAATTCCTTGTGCTGGTTGTTCAGCAAGAATTGCTGGTAGACTCTGCCCTGTCCCAGTCAGAGCTGAGTCTCCTTTTGAGCTTTTCAGTGCTGGATTCCAGTGTTGAGTTCCACTGTGCATGGGAAGTGTCTTCCCTGGGGGAGCTTCCCAGTGCTGGGATGGGCAGTGGCATTGCTGTGCCTGGTAGGCTGGGGGTTTGGGAAAGGCAGGCAGGGACAGGGCTGATCTCAGGATAAAAAGTGCTTAAAATATTTTTTAAATATTAAAATAAAATAAAATAAAATAAAATAAAATAAAATAAAATAAAATAAAATAAAATAAAATAAAATAAAATAAAATAAAATAAAATAAAATAAAATAAAATAGACAGTTAATGTCATTAACTGGGGGGAGGGAGTGGCTATCCTGTTCCAGAATGGGGAAAGAAAAGATATTAAATAAGTGATTTATTTTGGAATGGGGGAAAAGTATTGTAAATCAGCGACTTATTTTGGAATAAGGGAAAAAAGATGGTAAATGAGTGATTTATTTTGGCACGGGGAAAGAAAATACAGTAAATGAGTGATAGTGTTTAAATGCTTTTGTGCATCCTTGTGTGGGTGGAAGCCTGATATTCCTGTTTTGTGGACTCCTATTGTCTTCCCATGGGAACCCCTCAAAGTATGTTTTAGTGGTTGGAATGCTGCTGCAGGAATGGTGATTTTTCTGGGGGGAATACCCAAACCCTGCAGTTACCCACCTATAGAAACACACCTTTTCTGCCAGGGAGCTCCACGGTGATGCACATGGATTGTTTGGAGAAGACCCCTCCTGCAGCTGGGGTCTGGATGGGACTGAGCTGTGGGAATTGTGTGGAGCTGTGCTGTGGGATGAGCCCAGCCCTCCTGGAGTTCCTCCTGCCCCTCCTTAGGGCAGCGTGGCTCCTTCAGCTTCATGCTCAAATGAAAAATTACTCAGTTGTGCTGCCAGGACACCAAGATGAAACTACTGAAACTTTATTTTATTGGGGAACTTATTTTCCTGAACCTTTGGGTTTCTCAGCAGGTCACAGCATGCTTTTGGAAGCCCACTAACAGTGGTGGGAGGTGTTGATAGCTGGATAAAGTCTGTTCTGAGTGTGTGCCTGGTGCCAGGGGTGTGTGTGTGCACTGACCATTTGTGGTGTTTGCTGGTGTTTGGCAGTACAGGATGGTGATGCAGGCCCTGAGGAGGGTGTGTGTGTGTGCACTGACCATTTGTGGTGTTTCTGGTGTTTTGCAGTACAGGATGGTGATGCAGGCTCTGAGGCACTGACCATTTGTGGTGTTTCTGGTGTTTTGCAGTACAGGATGGTGAAGGAGGCCCTGGAGGAGCGTGCACACCTGCTGCAAAGCGCACCACACCTCTCGGCCCCGCTGCCCATCATGCTCCCCATCTACAAGTAAGCTCTGCTGTGCTTTTCTCCTTTACCTTGGCTCCTCACAAGCAAACCCTGGCCTGAGAGAGGTTCCTTAAAGCTGTCCCAGTTCTCTCAGTGCACCCTTGTCCCCAACACATCCCCGTGTTCCCAGCAAGGTGCTCTTCAGTCCACATGAGCACAGTTGGGTGTGGACAGAACAGGTTCCTCCTCCTCTGAGAAAATCATTCAGTGCTTTGGGTTAGGTATCCAGTCTATAAGAGCAATTACTCACTGGAACAGGCTACTTAGAGCAGAGAGGTTTTGCTGAAGGAACTTAATTTTGTTAAGACCATTCCTTTTTTTATTATTCTTATCTTAGTGGGAGGGGCTTGTAAGAGCTGAAACTTGTGTAGGTCAGTGGTTGCCTGCATTTGTTGTGGTCCTGTTTGTGCAGCAGGCCTTAGACTGTGCCTGGGGGAATCCTCCAGCTTGCACACACAGCTCCAATATCTCACACAGAGGCACAGCAGCCCCATTTAGATCCTGATTTTAGAACAAATAAACCCTTGAATGTGCTTGACTCACTGTAGGGAGTAGCTCAGTCAAAAACAGTGGCAAACAACACCTAAGTCTGGAGTATTTACCTTGTCTTGTCACCACGATCTTGTACTGCTGTACAAGGCAGAACTGCTGCAAGAACACTCTGTGTTACTCACCGTGCTCTGTGCTGCAATAACATCGTGTGCACGCACTTCTAAATGCTTCATTTGTGGGGTTTTTTTTTCACTTCACGGTGCTTTTTTCCCCTCAGGTGGTGGCAGCTGCCCTACTACTGGGTGGGGATCAAGCTGTACGACCTGGTGGCTGGCAGCCAGTGCCTGAAGAGCAGCTATGTCCTCACCAAGTCCCGGGCCCTGGAGCTGTTCCCCATGCTGCGCAGGGACAGGCTGGTGGGAGCCATCGTCTACTATGATGGTGCGTGGCCTCTCTGCCTCTTCCGTGCTCAGGGGGCTTGATTTGGGGGCTAAAACACTGCTGGGAGCCTGCAGATCGTGCACAGGGTCCCTGCAGCTTGGAGGATTCGGCTTGCCTCTTAGTTGTTAATTTGGGAGATGTGTCATGTTTTAACGATGTAGGGGAGAATGCAGTGGTTGTTCTTGGCTGGTGGGTGTAGAGCAGTGTCAAAGTGCTGGTGGAGATGTGGTTTCTGGCCTTTTGGCAGCAGAAAGGTCTTCACACAAGCTGGATTCTAAAGGGAATTCTTTTCCCTTTGTAGAACTGCATTTAGAACAATTCATCAGCTCATCAAAGGGGTTCTGGACTGGGAAGGGCTCTGGAAACGCACTGGACTCCGATGGGGTTTATGAGGCTTCTGACTAAAGCTTCTGTTGCTATTTGCAGGTGTCTCAGACAGAGACATATAAAATTCATATATATGTGTGGGAATATGTATGTGCAGATTCTTGCTTGGGAGGAGGGTCAGACTTAAAGGATGGACTTGGTGTTTACTTGGTTTTACTACAGATGGTAGCTGCATTTTATCTTATTTTTAAGGTCTGGAGGAAATAAGAGCAAAATTTGCAAATTTAGCAAAATTGGCTGTGTGCTTAGGGGGTGGATTTTGTACCCAGGACCAGGACCTACCATGGACAGCATGCAGAGAAGGAATTCAGATTTATTTTTCTGTATTCTGAGCTATTCCTTAGCTTGTTTTAAGGGATCCCAGGAGCCTGCCAGAAGAACGAAGTGGTTCTCTTAACTGTAATTACACTTCTCATAAGAGCACTATAGCTTGAAATCTATTTATAATCTAGTGAAGTTTTTTCTGATTAAATAAATAATTTGGCTGTATTGTGGTATTTACTACTGCAGCATTCCTATCTTTCAGGATAGCCTTAAAATTGGTCTTCATGATTCTTACATGAACAATTATTTTAAACAGTGCTATAAATCTAAAGATTCAGCATCAGGATGCCACGTGGGCTTTGGTGGCACACACGGGCAGGGCAGGGCTCTGAGTGACTGAGACATGGCTCTGGAGGTTTTGGTGCCATCCCAACAGAGGGAAACAAACCCACACTCAGTGTTGGAAAGGAAGAGTAAAATAGAAAAAAAAAAAAAAGGAAAAAAAAATCTGTTTTGCTTTATTTTGCTTTCTTTATAAGACACAGTTTAGTTATCCTTGGGTTTAGGCAGAATGTAAAGAAATGCTGTTCTGAATTAAAATCTAAAAAGCTCTCCAAGCCCCACCAAAGCTCAGTTCCTCTGAAGAATAAAACGGGTTTGAAGGACTCAGGGATGGAATTTGTGAGTTGATAATGCACATCTGAGCGTTTGGAGGCTGCACCTAACGCAGAATAAATGTCTGTCCAAGTGGAATGTTCATTCAGCTCTGCACAGGCCCCGTTGCAGCTCACTGCCCGTGGTGCCTCTGCTGTGGGGTGGCCGTGGGGCAGCTGGGCTCCCGTGGGGCTGCAGCACGTGAACTGTTTTGTCCTGATCAATTAACCCGTGTTCTGGCCATGGGAAATGGGCTTTAAGTCATAACATTTCAGCCAGCTCCCTTCAGGTCTTGTAAATGACCGTCCTGGAATTGTAACGATGTACTGGCACACCCTAAACCCAGAGGGATGGAGCACGAAGGGAAAGGGGATGCGGCTGAAAGTAGAGAAGGGGGTGATGAAATTAAACTTGTTTTAGTCCTTCCAGAAGGATTAGTTATAAAACAGAGTATTAAATAATGGCAAAGCAAAATACAAGCCTTAAAGTAGGTGATATCTTTCTCTTCTCTCTCCCCTAAAGAATGAATCAATAAATTGGCCTTTTAAGGATGGAGTGTCGTAACTCTAAGTGCAGTTAAATGCAGTTTTATCCTGTTTCCTCGCTTCCCTTTATTCCTTGTCCCTGTAATTGCTGAAAACAGAGCCGCTAATGATCACAGCTGTCGATCCCCAGCCCCGAAGGGAAGGGCTGAAAACATTCCGTGTCCCGGTGCGATTTTGGTGTGCCCGGGGCTGCTGGGGGCTGCTCTTTGTGCGGGCTGGGAGCGCCCTGGGGCCCTGGCACCTCCAGCCATCCATAATTCATGGGGACGTCGTGTTCCGGGGTCGTCTTCATTACATCCCTCCAATTGTTTATACAGGCACAGGAAAATGCTACATTATAAATGTTGGAAGTACCAGCAAGAGCAAATCGCAGCCTTGTCCAGAGGCTATTCTTGCTCTGCCTGAGCATCGGGAAGCCA
The DNA here is from genome assembly GCA_013389925.1 of Aegithalos caudatus. Classification (NCBI taxonomy): domain Eukaryota; kingdom Metazoa; phylum Chordata; class Aves; order Passeriformes; family Aegithalidae; genus Aegithalos; species Aegithalos caudatus. Next base: position 45,084 of record WEIU01002276.1, read on the forward strand.
AAGCATATGTTGGATGTTAGCCGGGGTGTACACAACGTGTCCTATTTATTCAAGGTTTGCTTTGAAGCCACAACTTACAAGTTTGTTTCTTAGGGGGACATGTCAGAGCGCATTTAGCATTTGTTGGTATTAGGATACTCCTGAATAGCAAAAAGGCAACATTTTGGGGGGAGAAGGCGGCTGCTATCTGAGCAGGGATCTGTCAGATCCACTTAGGGGCTGCGGGAGAACTGGAGAGCAGGCACAGAGAGAGAGAGGCTGGGCTGAGCTCAGGATCTCGGGCAGGATTGTTCTAAAGCACTTTAAATGGAAGAATTAATCTCCATTTAAATTCTATAGAGTTCATTATGATAAGAACCAGGCACGCCATTAAAGCGGGGATCCAGCTGGCCAGAGTGCGTCAATGTAAAGTGTTCAGCGATTCCAAGTGGCACGGTTCTCTTTATGATACATTATTTCTCTGTCTCTAGGTGCTTGCAGGCTTTTTAAACATATTTTGCCTTGCAAGATGAGCCCTTAGGTGCGTAAGGAAAATTTGTGTTCTGGAATCAATCCTGAATTTTAGATTCTAGGGCTCTGCTGACGGTGTTTTCTGAATTTGCTGTTATTTCCTGAAAGATGAAAATAACATATGCTGTGACTGGGACTCTCTCGCCACATCAGGGTGTATTGGATTGTTTAATGTCTTGTTCTACAAATCTCCAGGATGTTTACTGGGATGTAAGTAGTTGGTTTTTTGCTTTTTGCACTCTCAGTAGTCTTGCAAATGTTCTCTGCTGAAACTTTTTAATATGGAGGTTATTTAAAAGTAGAAAAAGCCTCGGCAGAGGATTTCGCTTTCCCTGTTTACAGCAAACCCCCTGAGAAATCCTTCCCAGGCACACGTGCACACACAGACACACACACAAAAATCAATGCAAAAGAGTAGGGCATTCATTAAGCTGTCAAAAATGGAATAAATGTTTTTTTTTATTTGGGCTCTTGTAGCTATTTTTCCTAGGATTTGAGTGTGTCCTGAATTATGAAATGTTATAGCTTTATAATTCATGTTTGACAAATGGATATTTGGAGACGTTGAGCTGTAATAGGGATATTACAGACAACTCTGTGGCTGTTTTTCCTTCCCTGGATATAAAAACCCTGACAGTTTGTCACCGAGCAGACTTTGCATAGGTGAATTTAAATACACAGCTACTCATATTTCTTGGTGTTTGCATTCTGAGGCTGGCCGGGTGAGAGGAGCCCTGCAGGCACACCAGCCACGGGTGCAGCTGGGAATTGCTCCGTGTGTGCACCCCAGCCCTTTGGTACCACAGAGCTGCCGTGAGGTCCTGCAGGGACTGCACAGGGGCTGCTGGCTGGGATGCAGGTGCAGGTGCTGCAGGTGCTGCAGGTGCAGGTGCAGGTGCAGGTGCAGGTGCTGGTGCTGGTGCAGGTGTTGGTGTTTGGGCTGGTGCTGGTACTTGTGCTGATGCTGGTGCTGGAGCCGGTGTTTGTGCTGATGCTGGTGTTTGTGCCAGTGCCGGTGCCTGTGCCTGTGCCTGTGCCGGTGCCTGTGCCGGTGCCTGTGCCGGTGCCTGTGCCAGTGCCGGTGCCGGTGCCTG
>WEIU01002276.1:118244-130736 GCA_013389925.1 Aegithalos caudatus
CCCAAAATCCCCCCGCTGCTGATCCTCACATTGCCACGGGTTCAGAGCCCCAAAATCACACCAGTGCTGATGATCCTCACATTGCCATGGGTTTAGAGCCCCCAAACCATCAGGCTCACAAAAGTAACTGCGGGGTGCAATCAGCCACTGCTAACACCCTCCACAGCCTTTCCACCACCCTTGGCCACCAAGTGAGGGCCAGGAAGAGATGGAATTTTTATGCATTATTTCTGTCTTCCCAGGCTTTTTCTTCCCCACAAATATTGGCCATCACAGGAATTAATTAATCTCAGCAACCCAAGAGTGGGGCAGGCTCTGCAGCAGAGCGTGCCCTGAACCCCACAATCCAGGATGTGCTCCCGGGCTTGTTCCAAGTGCCTTTTAATACCAAAGAACACAACAACTTAAATGCCATCCCCTGGTTTTATGAAAAAGCAATATAGGAGAGTAAATAGGGCAAATACCAACAAGGCAGGACACGCGAGTCGAATCGAACAATAAATTCAAATAATATCACTAAATCGAAGAGCTGGGCAGTGTCTGAGAGCTCCTTTCCCCACGACTTTTCTGGAGAGCCGAGCACATGGAATAACCCATTCTCCTTGCCCATTAACAACAACAATCAAGGCTGGATTAAACCTCTTCAAATAATTCTCCAAGTAGAGATAAAGCATAAAAGAGAGAGAGAGAGAGAGAGAGAGAAATCCAGCGTATCCCTTCACTGCTGGTAATAAGCTTACGCCTGGAACAGACTTGTTAAATAATTAGAGTTAAATTACCTCCTCTCCTACCACCGCCTTTCCCAGCTCACCTCTCCAAGCTGTGGTTTAATGGAGAGGGATGGGTGTGGGGACACGGAGGGTGACACCTGGCCCGGGGCAGCAGAGGTGGCTTTCATGTGGAGCTGGAGGTTCCTGGTCCCCAGGGAGCCGGAGCAGCCCCGGCTCCCAGCACCCCACGGATGCTGTCCCTGCACGCCCCGGCCTCACACACACCCTGGGACCTGCCAGAGCCCAGCCCAGGTCCCTGCTCGGGAACAGAAGGCACAAAAAAGGGAATTGAGATTTGCAGATCTGATAATGAGCCAGTTAATGACATAAATGATACCTCAAGAACCTCACTAAACCATCCAGGTCCTACAATTTAATCTGTAATAAATACTCCTGCATCATTGCGAGATGGCTGCTCATAATGGCAAATGAAATATGCTGGTATGATAGGTACAATAAATCTGGATTTTCCTATGGTTCCCTCAGGCTAGAACAATATGTAACCAGAGTGCGCACTGTCAGGATGAGCAGATCTCAAAGCCATCATAAAATCTAAATGGGGACTAATTAGGAGGCCCTTCCCTTCTAGAGTTACTATTTCTATTGACATTTTCCATGCATGAGCCCCTCCATAACATCATAAGTCACCAAGATAAGAACTCCCTAGATTATAGGGAAAAAGCTTTAATGGAGAAGTTGAACTCAAAGGCGATGCATAAATTTTCCTTCTGATACCCCGGGAAGTCTGTGTTCAGTACTTTCTTTACAAACTTTTCTCCCCTGCTGCTGCCCCGTCCTGCTCCCGCCCTGCCCGGGGCACCTTGGGGTGCAGCGCCGGGGCACCCCCGAGGGCACAGCCCTCTCACAGCCCCGGGCCTGCAGAGGGGCACAGGGGGGACCCCCACGGTCCCCATAGGTGGCCCCAAGGGACAGGGGCAGCCTGGCACGGGGTGGGGCACGGGCAGTGCCAGGGCTTTGGGCAGAACTCCAGGGAAAAGAAGGAACTGGGAGAGCCAGGATGGGCTCTGGGCACGGGAGGGGCTGCAGGGCTGTGCCAGGGCACCTCCTCAGCCCTCCTGAGCTGCCACAGCACACCGGGCTCCTGCAGGGAATTGGGCATTGCCCACCTGGCACAGAAAGCCTGCACAGGTGTCCCTGTGCCTGAGCCCATGGGCATGGGGGGACAGGGGGACAGGGTGACACAGGTACAGGGGGACAGAGGGACAGAGTGACAGAGGGACAGAGGGACAGGGGGACACAGGGACAGGGGGACAGGGGGACAGGCACCACAGCAGCAGCAGGTGAGTGTGCTGGGGCACAGACATCCCCTATCACTGCCTGCAGGGGCCTGGCAGTGCCCAGGCTGCTCCTGGCTGAGCACAGAGCAGGATTTATTGTCTGCTGCACATTCCCTGTCCCTGTCACAGCCCTGGTGGGTCTGTGCACCCTGCACATTCCCTGTCCCTGTCACAGCCCTGGTGGGTCTGTGCACAGGCCTGGGCATGGAGCACACCCTGCCTCCTGCATGAATCACCTCAAGCACAGCCTCCAGCCACAGGATTTAGGAATCGTCCTGCCATCATGACCCCAGAATCCCAGAATCCCAGAATGCCAGGCTGGGAGTGTCACCCTCTGCCTTGCCCCACCTGCCCAGTGCCCCCCTGAACTGGTGCTTCTCTGTCCTGGGCACCAGAACAGGGATGTTCTCCTCAAGGTTCTCCAGTCATCAGTGAGTTATCCTTTTGTAATCTTAGTAAATACATTTTGAAAATTTTTATGAGCTTTTACAAATATTTTCCTCCTTGCATACATGAAAAATCAGAAAACATACAGAATAAAAACTGTAGCAAGGTAACTTGCATTGTGGGGAACATGTAATGGCTCCTGCTGTTGGTCACCTTTATTTCACTTACCAGGGAACACCTAATAAGAGAATTATCAGGTCCCTTCTCACTCATGAATAATAATGCCACAAAGGCTTCACAAATGGAGGGGTTCAGGGCTAACCCTCCCCTGTTGGAGCTGGCAGTCCCTTGTTTTTCTGTGGTTTTGGTGATCTGGGGTGAAGAGCCAGCTGGGAGCAGCCAGACTGCAATTCCACGGCAGCTTCAACCTCATCCCAATGCTGCAGTTTTCACTTTTGATCTTCAAAGGCACATTATATTCTTGGAAATTACTGACGTAGGTAAACAAGCATTTCCTCAACAACAGCATTGCTGGAGGATGAATCTAAATACCCTTTCCTCAACTTTGTGTTTGCACAGAGTTATACAGGGGAAATGAGCCTTCGGAGAATTATTAGAGGGCAAACGAGAAGCAGCCAAGTTTATGAAAAACTAGCACAGGAATGACTGAGAGGATAGAGATCTATATCCTAAGTCAACTCCAGCTCCAGCTCATTTTTGTTTGAAGGAGAAGCACTGGCAGGTGTGATTTACTCTGTATTTTCTGGCAGGGTGTCATTGAGGAGGGGACCTGCTCCCCTGTTCCCCAGAAGGGACTCACCAGGGGCCCCAGTAAAACCAGATGGGGAGGAGAGGTGACACTGGCTGCAGGGCACGAGGGGTCCCAGAGCCCCCACATCCCTGTGCTGCATTCCCTGTGCTCCCACCACCCCTTTTCCCTCCTCTCCACCACCAGCCACGGCAATAAATGCACAGCCTCATCCCTCACTGCTCATCCGAGATTCTGAGGAAGCTCTCCAAGACCTGCATCTGGAATTGCATCAAGATTTCCCTGGCAGAGCCACTTTCACAAAGTTATGCTCAGCTACTCTGCAGTGCCGGTGTATAAATATCAAACACCCGCCAGCTCTTCACTAAAAGGATGGGAATTCAGGGAAATCAAGAGGAAATATATGTAGGATTTAATGCAGCACCACTTTTTGGTCAAATAGCAGTTGGGTTTAAATGGATCCAGAAAGCCTTCCCTCGAAGGTGCACGGAGGAGCAGCAGCACTCTGCTCAGCAGGATCCCTGGAGCTGCAGCAGGGCTGCTCAGGCCTTTTATTCCAAATATTCCCTTCATGGGCTTACACTGTGCAAACGGGGATGGGTGGGTTTGTTCAGTGCGAGAAAGTAATTCAAACCCAGCCAGATCAATAGGAAAATTCATGAGCAATCTCTCCTGCCAGCCATTTGCTCCTGTTTTTTCCATGGCTGCTGCCTCAGCAGACACAGGAGCCACGGCCACAAATCCCCCAGGAGCTCGGGCACGGGGCCCGGCCTGGGGTGTGCCCAGCACTGCTGCCCACCAGGAATGTGCCAGAACACCTGCAGCTGCACTCTGCCTTTGTACCCAGACAGCTCTGGCCCCAAACCCCCAAATTCTGCTGAAAACACTGGCGGGTTTTTTTCTTGTCACCCGCGAAGGCACGTGATGTTTGTGGAGGCCTTGGAGATGTCCGAGGGTGCCGGAGCATCCTCCCACCTTGCCCACACCTCGAGCAGGTAACTCTGCTCCCAGCCGAGCCCCAGCTGGACACGGCTAAGGAAAGATGATTTATCAGCAGATATAAATCAAACTGACTGCTTAGCAGCGCTGGTTAGCTGGGAATGGGGGCTCCTGGAGGCACGGCCCCATCCCAAACGCCAGCTCCGCCTCCGCGGCCCGGCACCGCTCGGTCACTGCAGCCGCCTGTGCCTGCCCCTCCGCAGAGGCAGAAACCGGGGAGAAAAGACTTTTATCTCATCATAAGGATAATCCTATTTCATATGCAACAAATCTCCCATGCTGCCTGTGCAGGGTGGCACGCGCAGGGCAGGGCAGGGGTGGGCAGGGCAGGGATGGGCAGCGATGGGATGGGCAGGGCAAGGCAGGGCAGGGCGGGGGCACCTGGGGGTCTCACCTCATCCCCACCCTGCCCAAAGCCGAGCAGCACCGGGCCGGGCCGGGCCGAGCCGGGCAGGGCAGGGCTGCGGGACGGGGCCAGCCGAGAGCTCGGAGAGCCCCGGCCCTGCCCCATCCCCGGGGCTGTGCTGAGCTCGGAGCAGCAGCCCTGGGAGCTCCAGGTGACACCGCAGGACGCTGTCCCCAGGGTTGGGGTCACCCTGCCCCCCGGGATGTGCCACCCAATTGCCACAAGTGGAGAAGCAGAGCTGCTGAGAGATTTGCTGCAGAGCAAAGACTGAGGAACAGAGCAGCACCGTTGTTGTTATTATTGTTATTATTGTTATTATGACTATTTAAAGAGCATCCCAGATGTGTGGGGCACTTTATGGACATTATTTTATCCAAAACAAAGGATGGGCCTTTCCCCCTGAAACTGGAAATAGCACAAGCCCAGCCCCAGAGAGCAATGAGAGGCTGTGTGGAGCTGCAGTGAGGCTCTGATGAAAGAGCAGGGCTTGTACCTGTCCTCACCTCTGCTCCTGCACTGACCTGCCACCACGAGGAGTGTTTTCCACGGGTTTTCACTAAACTAATCCAGTAGCAAGGATGGGAGAGTGGTTTGAATTATTTTCTGTCTCGAGAGAGAGAGAGCTGGAGGTAGTGTGGGTGGAGGAGCCAGATGCATCAGCAGTGACACAGAGAGGGAATGACTTCCCACAGAGGGGAGGGATAGATGGGGATTGGGAAGGAATTCTCCCCTGGCAGGGTGGGCAGGCCCTGGCACAGGTGCCCAGAGCAGCTGTGGCTGCCCCTGGATCCCTGGCAGTGCCCAAGGCCAGGCTGGACACTGGGGCTTGGAGCAGCCTGGGACAGTGGGAGGTGTCCCTGCCATGGCAGGGTGGCACTGGGTGGCATTTAAGGTCTGTCCCAATCCAAAACTCAGTGCAAGCCCAGCCCAGAGCACGTGTGAGGCACAGAAAGCTTCCTACAGCTTTTAATGGGTTGTGGATTGGGTGCCAGGCCATTCCAGTGCTGTTTTGTGAAATTACTTAGATTTATGTCCAGCTATTTAATATCAGCCTGGAAAAAAAAAAAGCATCCTTGCCCCTGCTCAGCTCGGTGTGACGCTGTCACTGCTGCTGCATCCACCCAAAGATTCTAATTTTTTATCTTGTTCATTTCTTTCCCCTTTGCACTGATTATTTTTTTTCTAATTTGGTGATCTCAGCGAGATGTTTGGGATGCACTTGACAGAGCATAATATATCACCTGTCGAGAGACCCCGGCCTTAAAAAAGTGGGAAAATTACTGGAATAATTGCAGAGTAAACACTTGCCCAGGAAGGGAAGGGAAGGCCTGGGAGCTGGGGTGCTCCAGGGGCTGTTCCCTCCCTGGTGCTGCTCTGGCCAGCACCCAGAGCCCGGCCTGGGACGCTGAGCCCCCAGCTCTGGGACACCACAACTGATTGTTTTAATACCAAAGTGACACCGAAGGGGGTCAAGTAAATAAATATGCATGTCTCACCAGTGCAAAATAATAAAATTCCAATGTGTGCAAGCCTGCTTGTTGAACATATGTTTGCAGCACGGCTAAGCCATCTGGCTCAATGTCAAGCATTTACACCAACTGCAGTCTTACACTACCTGACAGCAGAAAAGCTTTATTCCCCTGGTGTTTGGGCACAAATGGAGAAATATTATTGAAATGATTATCTGCATCAAGACTCAGATTTGGTTTGACATTTAGCTGGCTCTGTTTAATCCAAAGGGTTGTCTGAATGAATAAAGAGAAGGGTTCCTCCAGAAGATGCTGCGAGCAGCCAGGGAAAGCCAAATGATTAATGAGACTGAGAGGCTGGGTGGACCCTGCCCACCTCCACCCAGACCTCGGTGCCAAGAACTGCATGGGAAATCAGCCTGAGGCTTCTGGAGCTTGTCAGGAGGATGCTCACGGCCAAGGGGGCTCTATTTTTGGACCTTAGGAAAACAACAGGAACGAGCACGTTGCTCCCAGGCAGGAGGGAAAGGTTCCTGTCCTAATTAAACACAATCTCTGGAGAGTGGCAGGTGCCCTTGGTGCCTGCTTGGAGCGGGGTGGGCTCAGAGCCCCCTCCTCCCACACCCCCAGCCCAGCACAGGGGCTGCCACTCACCCAGGGCACCCCCATCCCAAAGGGGATCCCCTTTTCAGAGCAGCCTCCTGCAGCACAGGGGTGGAAGGGAAAAACAACCCCGAGTTTGGGGTGAGCTGACAGGAGCCGGGGGGAGCAGGAGCCGCCTGAACTCTCGGGCTCGGTCTGACAGAGACAAATTCATCCCAGCCAGCAGATGTAGTGTGGTTTAAAATGAGATGGGATAGAATGCCAGGCACAGGGCTGTGAGCACGTCACGGTCCAGGAAATGCCTCTGTGGGAGCACCAAAGCACAGCCGTGCCCCGGCACAGCAGCTGCCCACGGCTTCCCCCTCTGCAGCCCCACGGCTGATCCCTGATTTGGATTTAAAACTAATTCGGTGATTTGAGTTTAATAAGAATGTTAGACATGATTTCCTTCTCACTCTTACTTTTAATTAACTTTTTAATTGAGATTTAAATGAATTCTAATGAAGAGAATTGGTAGCCTAATTGATTTGTTGCACAGCGTGGTGAGGGATCAGTATGCCGGCAGCATTTTGATTTATTGCTGTGGGACGTCAAACAGTTTACAGGTTAATTTTTTGGCAGAGGTGACTTAATGGCAGCCGAAAACAATGATCTACGTAGGATTGATTAGTAAACAGTTCCTGGTGAATGTATGGTCCACACTGGTTAAATGAGCTCCTGGTTATGCCTTTGTCACCTTGGCCTCTCCTTGGGAACTCATCTGGGGTTAGTCCAAGAGGAGTTTTTGTCCAGTTGGGCCCAGATGCAAACTGTGAGTCACAGTATTCCTAAATAAATCCATAACACACTTATTTCTGTAAATAAATGTGGAAATACGCTCCTTTATCCCTCTGAGCAGTGAGGAGCCTGTGAGGACAGAGGGACACAGGCTGTGACCTCAGGCCACACAGTCACAGTGTGCTCCCGTTATGATCCAGACATCCCAGTGTGTGGGGAGGGAAAAAGGGAGCCAAGGCAGGTGATGAATCGCCAGCTCCCGGATTTCACAGCTTTGGGAGCAAATCAGCTGCTCACAAGTGCCAACTGCTAAAACATAAACTCCTTTTAGTCTCTGGACATTCACCCTCCGCCAGGAAAGCTCAGCAGGGGCTGTGGGTGGCACGAGGGGACACAGGGCCAGGACTGGGTCCCTGCACAGCCCGGGCTGGGGGGCCCACCCCAAGCCCAGCCCCAGGTGCTCTCCTTGTCCCCAGCCCGGTGTAAATCAGGGACAGTCAGTGACAGCGGGGGGAATGCAGAGCTTTGGAGACATTACTGCAGTCAGAGGGCAAAGCAGGATGGATGGAAAAGGAGAGCAGGGACAGTGCAGGGAAATGGGCTGAGAGAGAGAAATATTGCCAGCAGCATCCGAAATGCCTTGAAATATGGAGCGCTCCCAAATTTAAAGGAGTCGGGTTTAAAAGTTTCATTTTACGATTTGTAAGGAATTTATGTGAAAATAATATTCAACGACTGGCACTTCTTTTTTTCCATAATACCAAGCTGTTAGGTGGGAAGAGAGATCCATGGAGAACATTAAAATCCCTTCCTGCTCCTAGACAGAGGTGGGCAGAGCTGCTGCCCCCCCAGCGTCGCCGGCTCCATCACTGCCTGCTCCATTCAGGGTGTTTGGTACATCACAGGCTGCAGATTAAAGGGAGAGCCTTCCTCGAATGCAGATTAATTTTGTTTTTCAACTTCTTAAGCTTCTGTTAACACCTTTTCTGCAATCAGTACAGTATCTTTTAAGTTAATTAGTTCTGGAAAAGAATTACCAGTGTAATTTGTGCTGAGCCCTCCCTCCCTTTCACTCACCAGACAGAGCAGCCTCTGATGGAGATAAAAGGGACACTGGAGGCTCCTCCAGCGACAAGAGGTGTTCGAGAGGAGCTCCGATAACATCTTCAAACCATTTATCCCCGTTCAGCCCCGCAAATGGGGAGGAAGCAGGAGCGAGCTGGAGCCGGTGTGCATTTCCATAACCTCTGGAGTTCTCTCCCGAGTGACTGAGATCCCTGAGCAGCCCACACTGCAGGCAGGCAGCGCCTCACTGGGGCCGCCGGGGCTCCTCCACGACTGCTGGCACTTGGGGTGACCGCTCCTTCTTCTCGTCACCTTGGAAGTGATCTGTTTCACCCCCAGGGTGTGCTGTACGGGGCTCTGTGGAGCTGAGCCGCATTTTGGGCTCCACACAGAGCGTGAACATTTAGAATGACTGGTGTGCATCGCTGTTCTGCTGCCAGGGGCCGGCTGCCAGCAAAGCTGGAGCTCCCACACCCTCCCCATCTCAGGGCTTGGGTGTCTGGGGACAGGGTCTCACCCCAGCCCGGGTCTGTGTGTGCCCAGGTGCTCACACACCTCACCTCCCACCATGAGCCCTCACAACGCCCCTGCCTCACTGCCGGGCTCAGCGGCAGCAGGGATCAATTGGCACTGCATAAATTCACCTTCGGGGCTGCCCAAAAGCTGTCACGGGTGGTCGGTGTCCTCCCCTGGCTCAGTCCCCTCACTGACAGCCACAATTCCCTGTGCTCCCAGCCTGGGGAGAGCCCAGACACAAACCCAGCTGCTGGTGTGAGCTCCAGGGCAGCTGGAAGGGGTCAGGGCAGGCAGAAGCCCCATCCTGGGGGCTCCCACAGCATCCAGGGGTTTCCCTGCCTCCCAAGAATAACAGATGTATTTCAGGAAAGCTAATCCTGCTAGAGACACGCATAGCAGTAATGACAATATTGGCTTACTCTATTAATACTTCCCATTAAAGTCAATTAATTAAATCCAAATGGAAAATATTTATATATAAAAATGTTCATTGAGCCTGTTTTTTTTCCCTATAAACCCTGAGTACAGCAGTGCCCAATCTGTCCCTCCCTTGCATTTAGAAGTGTGATCACTATCAACTTTCCTGCTTTCAATGGGAGGAGTTTATTCATAATTTGCAACGGGAAAAGCCTGGACTATTTGGCAATACACATTATCCAACTGATTCTGACTTAGTTAAGCTAAATCATCCAATCAGACAGGAGAAACTCTCCAACAACTGAAAAAGCCTTGAGTGGGAACTGGCTGCTGTAATGAAAATAAAAGCTGTTAACCCATAATGAACAAACAATCTAATCTGGCCTTACACTGCTGCCCAGCTCCTCAGCCCCTGACACTGTGCAAACCCTGCTGCCAGGGCACTGACATCAGCACTCAGATGGGGATTCCACCCCAATCCCTGGAATTCCCTCACCTGCAAGGGCCAGGACCCTATCAGTGTTATGTGGCAGGGTCAAAGCCAGAAAAGCAAGGAGGAAAGGGGAAATCCTCCAGGTTCCTGTTGCATTGGGCCAATGTTATTTGCAGGAAAAAAGGAACCAGCGTGGTGCTGCCAGGCACCACAACTGCTCTCTACATCCAGTTCTTTTCCTTTTTAATGGAGCTACCCAACATGGTTTTGCTGCCCATTCCTCTGTTTTTCTTCAGGCTGTCTTTAGGGCTGAATTGCTTTGCAGAACGGGTTGGAGCTTTTTTGCATATTTGATTGTGTTTAATTGTGAAGCCGGCAGGACTGGATGTCTGGGTGCTGCTGCAGCTCACGGCTTCACTGATGGAAAAATCTCTGCTGTGAGGAGGGCCTGGTGCCACCAGCACCACGGTTTGTGCAACAAGGGCCCTTGGGATGGCACCACCAGGTCTGGAGTGGCCCTGAGGCCGTGGCTGCCCATGTCCAAGCCCACCTGCAGGGGCTGGGACAGTGCTGAGGGGTGAAGGTGAGCGCTGGTTTCACCTCGTTCCAGCTCACAGCTCTGAACACTGGGACCCTCCCTGTCCCCTCCCCTGCTCCCTGCCCCCCAGGCTGACCAGCTCAGTGAGCCAGCACCTGCCTGTCCCCAATCCAGCAGCCAGGGTGTCCTGATCCCTTCCCTGGTGTCCCAGCCCTGCGCTGCCGGGCCCTGCCACCCTGAGCCACCCCGGGCAGGCTCTACGTGAGCTGCAGTACAAACCCCCAGCTCAGTGTGGGCTGGGATCATTAGAGAGGAGTTATTTAATTTATTTTTTACATACTGCAGTTAATTACACCGTCTGATTGTGCTGATCATTCATTCCTGCTCTGCTCAGGTAATCAAGGATCCCTCGCGGGTCTGGTGGCAGTGCCAGCACGCGGGACACGGTGGCTTCGTTTGTGCTCGGTGTCTAGCCAGCTCACACAGCTCCTTTGGGGTCTTTACCCTGGATCCCCTGCCCCAGCTGGGGGCTGAGGTGTTCCCTTTGTGCCCTGCCCTGGCCAGAGAGAGCCAGGCTGGCAGAGCACACACGGGGGTGACACCATTCCCGCTGTGTCACCCCTCCTGTGTCACTCCTTCCCACATACCTCCTTGGGAAGTTTGGGAGATTGTTTCCACTTGCCTGCACCAAGGCACGAGCACTAGGAACTGAGAAATGCCAGGGAAAAGTGAGGCTGGGAAATGAGCAGAGTCAGCTGCCTGTCTCTGGGTGCCTGCTGTTCCCTCAGGGGCACAGAAACGAGGAGGTGCCTCCCCAAATCCTGCAGGAGGTGCCTCCCCAAATCCTGCAGGAGGTGCCTCCCCAAATCCTGCAGGAGGGGCCTCCCCAAATCCTGCAGCTCTCTGTGTTACGTACCAGGAGGGTTCCCTCCTGCCCTCTCCCAGTGATGCTCTAACTGCCTCTATGATATCATCTGCTGAGCTCTTTCGGGTTTCTGCTCTGCATGGAAGACAAAGAATTCTCCACAATTAATGTGCTTTGAGGGTTTCCTGTCACAAGGAACATAATTAACTCTTTGCTGGCCTAACTAATTTCTGCATTTTAAAAAGTAGCCCGATAATGACAAAAGTGGAGCACTCAATCCACAGGATAGCCATTAACGGCGCTCCAGCATTGTGCTGGCTCCATTCAGCCCACAATTACTGTCAGGAATGGCACTGGAAGCTGCTCCTTGTACGCAAACAAGAACGCTGTTCATTAAAGGCCCCTTCCAATAAAGCACAATCTATATTTGTAATGAGTGTTTGAGAAAGGAAATAAAATCCTGGGCTCCGAAACCTGTGATACAATTATTCTTCTTTCAAAACCAGACTTTTTTAGGGCTGACAGATGTTGGCACAGTGGAGGATACGAGGTGGCTGTTGTAGGAGCTTTGAATGCAGGGATGAACAGCCGGGCTCAAGGTATCCAGGGGTGGAGAGCTGGGCTGAGGGAAGCTTGAGTCCGTGTTAAATGGGAGAGAGATGGAGGTGTTCCCCTGGAGAAGGGAAGGATCCCAGCAGGGAGAGCTCAGAGCCCCTGGCAGGGCCTGAAGGGGCTCGAGGAGAGCTGGAGAGGGACTGGGGACAAGGCCTGGAGGGACATGACACAGGGAACAGCTTTCCCAGGATTAAGCAGAATATTGGGAAGAAATTCTTGGCTGTGAGAGTGGTGAGATCCTGGCACAGGGTGCCCAGAGCAGCCGTGGCTGCCCCAGATCCCTGGAAGTGCCCAGGGCCAGGTTGGACATTGGGGCCTGGAGCAGCCTGGGACAGTGGGAGGTGTCCCTGCCATGGCTTGGGATGGGATGGGCTTTAGGGTCCCTTCCAAACAACCCTGGGCTTGTATCCCGTGACAAACTCGCTTTGCTGCGCACCCGGCGCGGCTGCGGCTCCCGCACGGCCCCCGACACGACCCCTCTTCCCCGGGCATCCCCGACACCTCCTGGCACCCCCAACATCTCCTGACATCCCCCGACACCCTCGCACCCCCTCCATCCCCCGGG
>WEIU01002276.1:138702-148783 GCA_013389925.1 Aegithalos caudatus
CGGCTTTGTGCCGCCGTTGTCATTGACTGATCGGGCCCTTTGAGGCGCTTTCAGAGTCAATGGACCCACCTGAATAGATGAAAGGCAGACGGCTCCCGACAAACAAGGGGCTGCGGAATATTCATTGTGCATCTGCGAGGGAAAGATTAATGTATTAGAAATTAAAATGGGCCCGGGCTGTATGATCTTGCTCTAACACTTGGCCAGACCTGTGTCACCCACCGCGAGCGCCTGAAGTCGGCAGACAATCCTGCCAAGGTAGCGGGAATCATTAAGCATCCGGCTATTGTGCGCGGTGAATAATAAAACTTTCCCCCCATTCTTTGCCCGGAGCTGACAATGAATAATTCCGGAGCTATTTGCAATGTTAACGGCACCTATCTTGCCCATCCATTCCTTCACGATAAGGATGGAAATATGCATTTCAACAGTGTGCACAGATAGTGATTCACAGGCGCTTCAAAGGACACCTGCCACTCAAGCGAGGGGCTGTCAGTCTCCCGCCGCCGCCGCTGCCAGCAAAATGGCCAAAAAGATTATCTGCACTTTATTCCTTTTCTCCTCCGATTATAACACCGGTACGTTTGCCATCGACTGACAAGTGATTTACACTCGCTGCTGCAACGTGGTTAAGCTAGGAAAAGCTATTCTCTTCGGCAGCCCTTATTCCTTCAAGGTTTACAGCTGTATCCAGTGCCCTATCGCGGGGCCATCGCCGCTCCCGCAGATACTGGCAGCGTTTCCAGTGTTTGCTGACTGAAAGGTGACAGTGATAAACTCCTGTCTCTGACGCCAGGGCCTGGCCAGCTCAGCCTCCTTTTGCACAGCAGGAGAGTGGCTCAGTTTGGCTGGAGAGGATGCACAGCAGGCCCTGGAGCAGACACTGCCCATGGGGACACTTTCTGACCGGGACAGGGCTGAGCTGTGCATGTCCCGGCCCTGGCAGTGTCCAAGGCCAGCCTGGCCAGGGCTGGGAGCAGCCTGGTCTAATGGCAGTGTCCCATCCTGGTCTAATGGCAGTGTCCCAGCCTGGTCTAATGGCAGTGTCCCATCCTGGTCTAATGGCAGTGTCCCAGTCTGGTCTGATGGCAGTGTCCCATCCTGGTCTAATGGCAGTGTCCCAGCCTGGTCTAATGGCAGTGTCCCATCCTGGTCTAATGGCAGTGTCCCAGTCTGGTCTGATGGCAGTGTCCCATCCTGGTCTAATGGCAGTGTCCCAGTCTGGTCTAATGGCAGTGTCCCAGCCCATGGCAGAGGATGGATGGACATGAGGTTTAAGGTTTAAGGTCCCTCCTAACTAAAACCAGTCTGGGATCCTCTGATCCCACGAGTCTGGAGCCTGTCACCGTGGTCTCCTGCAAGCAAGCAGGTGGAGAACACCTGACCTTGCACCCTCCACCCCTGGCAGCTCCTGACCAGGCTGTGCCTGTGGTTCCTGCACCCTGGGAGCCAAGCAGCTCCCAGGCCCTGCCAGCAGCACAGCAGCTCCTCCTGGTCTGTTCTGGGTGCTCCCAGGGCAAAACCAAACAAGCAAAAACCCTGCTGCAGTGTTCCTATTTATCTGAAATATTTTCCAGATTATTTGCTTGGGATTCTTCCACCACAATCTTTCCATTGTGCCTGTCAGGAGGACTCCCTGAACAGCCGGGCTGTTCTCCATCAATGTCCGCTTTCTTTCTGTGACAGGAATGCTGGGAGTGACTCAGAGCAGCAGCTCCAGCTCTTCCCAGGGAAGATTTTAGTTTTAGCTGGAGAGGCCCTGTGGTTCTGTGAGCCCCCGTGGCACCATTTCCACCACACTGACCATTCCCCAGCCAGGCTGGGCGAGGGGCTGGGAACACCAAAGGCCCAGGACAAAGCTCTGCCCTGCTCTGTGTGCTGGCAGAGGGCCCACGATGGCAGAGCCGTGGGTGCCTATCCCCAAGAGCTGCTTTGGTGCCAGCTCCAAAGTGCTGCTGGAGCAGGGCTGGGCTGTGCAGGTCCTGGGCTCCACCAGAACACAGCAGGGGAACTCAGCTCTGCTGACTTGGGAGCCCAGGGATAATGGGTCATGGATTAATTAACAGGCTACTCTGATCCTAGTAAATGGGACAGTTTGGAAACAGGGTCCTGCCATCCCCAAAGCTTGCAAGAGATGAAGGAACCAGGAACTGTGGGGACAGCACAGGGACCAGGGCCCCAGGAATCCTGCAGAGCCCTGCCCTCCGTGGGCAGCAGCCCTGTGTGAGCCCCAGTTGTCCCTGTGTGGACAAAGCTGGCATTCTGTGCCTGCCCTGCTGGCAGTGCCCCGCTGGGAACCCTGACTCACAGGGACACAGGAGCCTTGCCACCCCGCCAGGCTCCCCACAGCCCCCACACCGGGGCAGCCTCCAAACCCCGGGAATGTCCTGCCTCCATCCAGCAGCTCCACACGCAGATTTTCACAGCTTTCCTCCTAAGTGGAAGAGAAGGTCTCCTGAGCTGGGGGCACAGCAAGGCCAGAGGGAAAGCTCTTCTTGAAGGGGAACTATTAAGACCCTGTGAAAACACAGTGTCTGCTGTGGTTCCTTAAGGAAAAGAGCAGTGCCCAGGTCAGCTCTCAGACCAACAATCTGCCTGCCACAATGCCTGCTCCTCAACGGGGAATGTGGTGCCAGGCCAGGCTGGGCTGGCTGCCCCAGCACCTCCCAGCCCTGCTCCCAGCTCATCAGCTCCGGGTCAGCACCAGGCCTGCCCTGCTGCCTGTTTGGGAATGGTGCCCTGTCACTGTCACTGTCACCGTCACTGTCACCATCACTGTCACCATCACTGTCACCATCACAGTCACTGTCACTGCACAGCCTGAGCAGCTCCCTGAGGCCTCACCAGGAAGGACCCCGTGGGTCACTGGGGTCTGGGTTCCATGTCCCTCCCACAGGGCAGGCTGTGCCCAGTGCTGTTACTCAGCAGAACCACAGAGGAGCAAACCAGGGAGCAGGAGCCGTGCCCACAGGTGTGCATCACACGGATTTGTGCCCAGGAGGTGCTGATTTCAGGACCATCTCTTTGGCCTGCACAGAGACATTCTGGTGCACAAACAGAGGCACTTCTGCAGATGCCCTGCACTGGCCTGGTCCCTGTGGAACGTGGAAGGCTCTGGTGTCCACTGGGACTTTCCCAGCACCGGTCTCTGAGGATGTGGGTCCCTGTGGATGCACCTGTAGTCAGCCCTCAGCAGCATCTGCTCATACCAAACATTTGGACTGAGGTGTTGCCAGTTCCAGAGGCACACAGGATCCCCCTTCCAGCTGATCTGTTCCCTGGGCCGAGGGTGGAAGCAGCTGCCTTATGCCAGTAGGTCTGAAGCTTAATATGAGAGTGAATTCAGCTTGCATCCCACTAAATTATCCAGCAAGGGCTGAGCCCTATTTTTCTTTTGAAGAAGAACAAGGGCGCTGAAATAATTTGTGGATCTGGGTTCCTAATCTTAAATAATTCTTACCATTTAAAACAGTTTTTGCAGGAAATATTTTATAGTTAGAGAAATAGTTTTTGACATTTTGGGGGGGAAAAGAACAATGGACCGTTTACAGGTCTACACAGTAGATTAATGAATCTAATTGAGTCTGTAGGGAAATGCTTCAGTTTAACTACTGGAACTAATTTATACATTCACTACATCGTAATAAGTCAATTTAAGTTTCTGGAAATAAAACTGGATATCCTGGGTATAGATTTGAACTATAAATTTCTGCAAGAAAGGAGTCTGTGTGTTCATTATACATTGTAAAATTACCATATGGACCTGTCAACACTTCTTAGCACAGCTTTGTAATAATGTCATTTAGTTTAACATTGTAATGTGCCAGCTGAATTAATGCGTGTGGCACAATGAGCACCTCCCACCGCCGGTTCGGGATGGAGGAGGCAACTTTTAAAAAGGGTTTCTTATGCAAAAGAGTTTTGTCAGTATCTGCACAGCCGATATCTGGCCTCTGATCAGGTGTTATCAGCATCAGTGAGTGCCCGGGACTGCTCAACTCGCAGCAGCTGCTGCTGGAGCCCCCGGGCCGGAATTTCCAGCAGCGGACCGGGATTGCCGTGGGCAGGACACGGAGCAGAGCCCTCGGCCACGCTGCATCAGTCACCCAGCTCTCCTCTCCTGCCGAGTTCCTGCTCCTCCCTCGGTTATTTACAGCCCCACGGCCGCTGCCCTGCTGCCCACACAGGCTGAGGAACAAACATCCCTTGTCCCAAATCCTCCCGTCCTTGCTGTGCCTCCAGCTCCCCACTCGCTCTGATGTGCTCAGAACACCTTTGCCACTCATCCAGTCAGAAAACAAAAGTCCCCAGCAGTGAACGGAGTCAGAGACAGAAGCAGCAACATTCCCGTTCCCTGCTGGTGGGTTACTGGGGGCACTGGTGCAGAGACACATTTCAGACTGGACCCTGCACCTGCTGCCCAGACCTGTGTCCAGCTTGCAGCTCACCTGAGAGCACCTGAGCCACATCCCCATGGCAGAGCAGCTGGGTGAGCCCCCTTTTTCCTGTCCCTCTCTTTCCCATCCAGCCATGCCCCAGGGGAGCCCCCAGCCCGGCCTGGTGGGTGAGAGGGGCCCCAGCTCCAGGGGTCACAGCTCGCTGACAGCAGCACTGGGTGCAGGGGGGTTTCCCAGCACATCTGTACCTGTTTCCCACTTTTTCTGCTGTAGGACACCTCAGGACCATGCTCAGCTCCTGGAGGCTTGGGGGAAGCAGCTCCAGCCTGCAGGGTGTGTGTGTGCCAGGCAGGTCTGCCACAGGAAAACACAGGCCCAGCAGAAAGGCTGAAATCCCTGCTGTATCCCAGCCCCGAGCCCTGCTCCGGCCTGGACAGAGCATTCCAGTGGCAGAAGTAACAACGGGAATGCACACACCAAACTCGTAATCATCCCTACAGCCTGCAGTGCTGCAAGGATCCAAGGAAATACTCCTTCAGCAACCCAAAACCCATCCTGCAGTGCGGACCATTTTCATTACCAGAGCTGAGGGGAGCTCCTCCCGAGGATGCTCCACATAAATCGGCCAACATTTCCCCCTTTCTCCTTTATTTGTCTAATTCTTTGCTTTCCTCCCCTCTCCTTCCTCTCTCAGCAGCCTCGGGAAGTGACGCTGGAGATCTCACAAAACTCTAAGGCCTGTGGCCGGAGGAGGGGAGGGCAGGTGGAATTCTGCTTCAAGGGGGGAAAATGCAATTGCTAATGTCCCTATAATTGGGCTGAGGGCAGCCAAGTGTGCTTTCCATCCTCAGCTTTCCCCGTCTCTCTGCTGGTGCCATGTGCCCGAGCAGCTGCAGCAGCAGCAGCACAGCAGCAGCACAGGAGCAGCACAGGAGCAGCACAGCAGCAGCACAGGAGCAGCACAGCAGCAGCAGCACAGGAGCAGCACAGCAGTACAGCAGCAGCACAGCAGCAGCAGCACAGCAGCAGCACAGCAGCACAGCAGCAGCACAGCAGCAGCAGCACAGCAGCAGCAGCACATCAGTAGCAGCACAGCAGCAGCACAGCAGCACAGCAGCAGGACCGCAGCAGCACAGCAGCACAGCAGCAGGACCGCAGCAGCACAGCAGCACAGCAGCAGGACCGCAGCAGCACAGCAGCACAGCAGCAGGACCGCAGCAGCACAGCAGCACAGCAGCAGGACCGCAGCAGCACAGCAGCACAGCAGCAGGACCGCAGCAGCACAGCAGCACAGCAGCAGGACCGCAGCAGCACAGCAGCACAGCAGCAGGACCGCAGCAGCACAGCAGCACAGCAGCAGGACCGCAGCAGCACAGCAGCACAGCAGCAGGACCGCAGCAGCACAGCAGCACAGCAGCAGCACAGCAGCCCGTTCCTGCCGGTGGAGCGGGCCCGGGGCCGGCTGCGGGTGCACACAAGCTGCAGAGATGCTGCCTGATTTCCCTCAGGATGCAGCCGGCAAGACTAGAGGAATAGCTAAAATTCCTACCTCGGTGAATTAGCAGAGCGGGCTAATCCCCGCAAAAAGCCGGGATTTAGGATTTGCCTCTCGGGTTCTTTATCCAATTGCACAAACGTGCGCAGCCCCGGCCGTGCCGGCGCTCGGAGCGCCGGGCCAGCGGCGAGGGCGCACGGATCAGGGGCTCCGCTCCGGGAGGGGTGCGGGGAAGCAGGCCCGGGTTGGGTAATTAAATACTGTAACCGAGGCTCGGCAGCGCTAATTACGAATTAAAATCCAGCGGCTATTTACATTTCTGCCCTGGATTTCTACTGGAAGCTTGTGGTTAATGTCACCACTTATGCAAACCTGATGGCATCTGCCTATAAAAGGGCGACTGTAAAAGCTGAGCACTTTACCTATAAATTCATCTCGCTAATAAGCAACGCGCTCATGATTGAAAGTCAAAGAGTCTTTGGAAAGTAGTTGGGTGTTTTATTTCCTTTTAAAAAAATGTATCTGATGGCAGCGAGGCAAGTTCTGGAGAGCAGCGCGAGTGTCAGGAGTGCCAGCGCCGTGCTCGGTGATCCCGGGCAGGGTGATGAATAGCGGCTCCTCAATTACAGCTTTGCTTTATTCCCCAAGTGACTTGTATCCGGGTTGATATACAGGCAGCGTGATTGCACTTGTTTCCCCGTGCAAGGGAAATGCCCTTCATGAACACGTTATTAATTAGGCGGAGCTGTAATTGCGGGAACGCCGTGGGAGTGGCGGGCGGCTCCGCCGTGCCCAGGTAGCGCATCCCCGGCGCTGGCAGAGCTCTCCCACACCTTCCCCCCGCGGGGCAGCCTGCCTGCAGCTCGGCGGGCACGGCCCCTTCCAAAACCGCCTTGGCTCTCTCTGGGAACGCCGATTGCCTGCGTCCTTAGGAGATTTTTTCCCCCCATTTATCGTGCGGCCCTTGTTTCCCTTTAATAAACCTGTAATTGTAGACGCTTACGGGTATTTGCCGTGCTCCACGCCTCGGCATCTCCTGCCTGAACCTCATCCAGGTTAAGAGAGGTCACGAGTCAGTAATGATTTCCCAAGAGCCCCAACCCAGAATCTATTTTTTTTATTTGGAATATCTTTTATTTAATTAACTACTGAAGCAGGCAGACGGTGTTTCCTGCACAACCTGCCAGTACAAGGAATGTGTCCGTGAATTTCCAGCAGGAATTTCTCCCTCCCACTGTGCGGGGCAGGCAGTGCCCACAGAGCCCCTCTCTGGGCTCCTGCTTCCTTTCCCCCTTTCCTTCTCTCTCTTTTTAATTATGAAAATCAAGGAACCCGTAATTCCCATGACAGCTGTGACTACATACAGACTTAACCATAAACTGTGCAGCAAATGCTTGGTTTGTGGAAAACCATGTTCTCTGACATATGTTCCTCATTATGGGGTAGATTTGCAAAGGAACGAGGCCGGTTCCTCCCGCAGGTGCAGAGCAGAGCCCTGCATTTCCTGTGCCCTGCTCTGCACCTGCAGCCCAGCACGTGGAGGGACAGGGGCCGAGGCTTTGCCTTCCCCTTGCAGTGCAGCCAGAGGAGCAATCCCTGTGTCCTCTGCCCGCCACAGGCACGGAGGGATGGCTGGGAATGCAGCACGGCCGTGTTGGGAATAACTGGGCACAGTGAAAATGTCCCTGCCCATGGCAGGGGGTGGAATGGAGGGGTGGAACCCAAACCACTCTGGAATTCCTCCTGAGGGGCAGTGGAGGGGCAGGAACCCATCTCTTCACCCCTGTGACCACTGACAGGACTCGAGGGAATGGCTGGACCTGAGTCAGGAGAGGTTCAGGTTGGATATCAAGGAAAGGCTCTTCTCCCAGAGGGTGGTCAGGCACTGGACAGGCTGCCCAGGGAATGGTCATGGCCTCAAGGCTGCCAGAGCCCCAGGAATGTCTGGACAATGCTCTCAGAGACAGGGTGGGACCATAGGGCTGTCCTGCTCACCACCAGGAGCTGGATCAATGATCCTGTGGGTCTCTTTCAGCTCAGCATATTCTCTGGCTCCGAGGCTGCCCAGGTTTCTGGGGTCCCAGGACTGCCCTGTGAGCTCCGGGCTGCTGCAGGGGGACCTGTCCCTTGGCATGGCACTGGAGAACAGGGGCTGAGCAGGGACAGCCCTGCAGCCGCCCAGCAGGATCCCGGAGGGCAGGGTGGGACCAGGAGAGGTTCATTTTCATCTGACTAGTGGGATGGTGACGGCCCCGGGGGGCTGATGCTCGGTGCCCCCACCGATCCTGATTCCCACCCCTGAGCAGGAGCAGCTCATCCCACACCCCGCAGGTCCTGCTGCTCCCACTGTGCTGGGCTCAGCCACCGAGTCCTCCTCCGTCTGCATCCCCTAGTAAAGAACACTTCCTCCCCCTCCTGGCTGCTCTAATTCCATCCTTCCGTGGCATTAACTGTGCATTCCTGCTCTCCCATCGTCAGACGTTTTCATTCCAGCTCCTCTCACGCATCCCGTGTCCGTCCGTCTCCATCCAAAATTCCTCATGTCATAAAAAGCTCAAAAACTTTAGCAGCAGCAGGTTGCAAACAGAAGAGAGAATTCCGTGTCAGTCCAAAGGGGGCTGGCAAATCCATCGGCCAGGAAAAGGAAAGTTTCTGTTCCATGCAGAGCCATCAGTCTCACTGAAGGGAGCCCTGCATGGGGACCGATTCCACAGCTCAGCCCAGACAAGTGCTCTGGGGGGGGGTGCAGCCCTGCCTTCATCCCCAGCCATCCTCTCCCTCACCCTTGCTCCCTGCTGGGCAGCAGCCAGGCCCCTCGCTGCCAGGGCAGCAGCTGGGTGTGGCACTGGGTGTGGCATTGGCTGCGCCAGCATCGCCCCCTTCCCCAAACCCTGCAGACAGACCCCGAGCCCTGCTGCAACCAGCTCCCCTCCCTGAGGGATGCTCTCACTGGCAGGAGGCTTTGGAGCACGTGGAAATCTTCTCTTCCCTTTCAGTGTTGATGCAGATAATTCTGTAGAGAAATTTGTTGCAAAAAAAGCCCAAATTCATCCGATGTGATGGCCCTGCCTGTGGCAACACCTGCAGAGCAAATCCAACCTCGGCCTCCCTGGCAAAGCCCCCTTGGGATGGCAGATCTGACCCTCATCCCTCATTTTGTCACCTGAGATCTGTGCAAATTTGGATTAGAAATAAAAGAGAGCTTTAGAGGTACGGAGGAATGTTATCTGGTGTTTATTACACAACTGTTCTGAGCTGTGAGAGTGCAGCTGCCATTAAGTATTAACTAGACAGGTATTAGCAATAGCCCATGTCACTGTTTAAAGGAAATCAATAGACAACATAAATGCAAAATCAAAAGGTTCTTCCCCTGACGGTGTCATCTTGCCAGCGCTGAGCAAATAAACCCCAAAGCACCTTTCACTGCTCCCCTGGCCCTTCAGCAGGCTGGAACTGCCTGCGTGTCCCGGGACATGTGAGTCAGGGATCAGTGTGGGACAGGGATCAGCGTGGGTCAGGGATCAGTGTGGGTCAGGGATCAGTGTGGGGATCCCAGTGGTACCAGGCCGACCCAGAGGTACCAGATACACCCCAGCAGTACCAGCCCGACCCCAGCGGTACTAGACAGACCCAGCGGTACCGGGCNGACAC
Organism: Aegithalos caudatus; assembly: GCA_013389925.1. Classification (NCBI taxonomy): domain Eukaryota; kingdom Metazoa; phylum Chordata; class Aves; order Passeriformes; family Aegithalidae; genus Aegithalos; species Aegithalos caudatus. Next base: position 148,246 of record WEIU01002276.1, read on the forward strand.
ACCCCAGCGGTACCAGCCCGACCCCAGCGGTACCAGCCGGACCCATCGGTACCAGCCGGAACCAGCGGTACCAGGGCGGGGCACACGGAGCTGCACGGGCACGGGGCCGCTCCCTGGGGCACCGCCCGCACAGCCAGGGGAGGTTCTCCTGAGCCCATCCCCAGGACGCGGGGGCTGTCCCGGTCCCAGGGGACACACGGGGCAGGGCAGCTCTCTCCTGCCCTTCAGAGGGGTGACGGTGTGACCCCCGGAGCCGCAAGGGCCAAACCTTCACCTGCTGCGGGCCCCGCAGCATCTCCGGGCAGGGTGGGCACATCCCGGCGTGCAGCATCCCCGCGGGAGCACATCCCGTGTGCAGCATTCCCAGGGAGCACATCCCGGCATGTAGCATCCCCAGGGAGCACATCCCGTGTGCAGCATTCCCAGGGAGCACATCCCGTGTGCAGCATCCTCGCGGGAGCACATCCCGTGTGCAGCATTCCCAGGGAGCACATCCCGTGTGCAGCATCCTCGCGGGAGCACATCCCGTGTGCAGCAT
>WEIU01002277.1:8150-19752 GCA_013389925.1 Aegithalos caudatus
CTGGTTCTGGGAGAAGTGATAGATGGTCAGATGGCTGGAGACAACATTACTTGTTTTGGAATGGGATGACTTGTTTTGGGCATGGGATCTGCAGAAACATGGCAAGTCTGGGATCTGGGGTGAAGAGACAAATCCCCCAAAATTATGGGAAACTAACAGAGTAATGTAATCTCACCAATATGGTTACATATGTACTCCTTTTTCAACTTAAAATGGCATTTTATATACATTTCAATATTGTTTACATCCCTTCGTTGGTGTGCAGCATAGAAAGAATGTAAGTAAACATTGTAATTAAACATTGCTTGCTTTATATTTAAGGTGGCTAAAGAGTTCAGACTAGCATCTGTAACTATTACTACACACAAGTGAACTACTTTCTCCCTTTGCATACCTTAAAACAATTTTTAACAATGCCACAGGCTTTGGCCTTTACTCAGGCCTGTACCTGGGCCCAGGCTGGGATGTCCAAGTACTTCAGGAACAGATCATGCCCTTGCTCCCTGAGAAATTTGGCTAAACTGGAGCCTCACTCCAGCTCTGTTTGGTATAACTCTTCATGGACACTAGCCCTTTAAAACCAAGGAAACTCAGCTTGTTGAAATTTTTTTAAAGAAAGCTTTCTAAAAAGGGCTAGGCTTCTCCATTTATGTGGCTGTCATTACAGAGCATCCGAGGATTTTACAACTATTGCTGCAATTTTCCTGGTAAAAAGAGCTGAATGACAGACTTAAAGACCGGCATTTAAAAAGGTGTTTCAGCCCCCAGAGTGGCAGATAATTTCCTGGTGATCCAAAAGTCTTTAGCCAGGCATTTTTCTCATCATAGGTGAGTATCTTCAAGCCCATAAAAGCCTTCAGACTGTTACTCTCCAGAGTGCTGTGGGAAGCAGAACAAGGAGTTTAATCCCAGTTTCATGAGTTCCCAACATCCAGCATTTCTCCTCACACACACAGTGCCAGCAAGGTGAGACTCAGAGGGTGCACTCCTTTGCAGGTGGTCTCCAAAATGAGGAGCAGAGGCAGGAAGGTGATGCACACATTGTTGAGAAGAAGAACAAATGATGGGTCCAGGGAGGAGAGGAAATGTCACCTCCAGGCGCATTTGGGCAGCAGTGCTCCACCTCTGATCCCAGCAGGCCAGTGGCTGTGGAAAACATTCAAAATAGCATGAAGGAAGGACAGACACCACATGCAGGCAGCTGGAAAAGTTGAAAGCAACTGGATTTGCAGTGGAGAAGAGGGTTGTTTGTCAGGGTCTCCTTTAGGCAGTTTTTCCAGAAAGCATCGTGACTGTGCAGCCTGTGTCTGGTCTTGAGTTCTTGCCTGACCCCAACCCATGGCATCTCCCAAGCCATGAGGCCTTCCAAGAGCTGCTCCTACCCACCCCAGGGCACCCCAGGCAGAGATGAGCCACAAAATCCTTGGCACCAACACCCATAGGCCATCAGGCAGATGGGTGGGTGCCTTCCCAAGGGTTAGCAGAGGCTGAAAGGGTAGAAGTCCTGGGACTGTCCACCCCAGCAGAAGAAAGATGTGCCCTCTTGCTTAGCAAATCGGTGAATAATTGTCTCTTGTAGCAACAAATAAACCTCATCACTTTTACAGATGGTGGTGCAGACTTTTCCATACATAATCTAGATTCAGGCTGTGTATTGGTGGAACAAGGCGAGGTTTCGATAAAGAAATGGTTTTATCTCATGACCAAGCACATACCCAACAGGTTGTCATGTCACCTCTGCAAGATCCAGCCTGAGGAGATTTATTCACTTTTTGAAAGAAAAGAGCAGCTCTTTATTCAGAGGCTTACCAGCTCAATATAATCTGGGCCAAGGCCATCCAGCAGTGTTTACATCAGACAAAAACACCAGGTCTAGTTTTGTGGGTTTTTTTTAACCTCATCATTTCCTTTTAATTCATACAACTGCAGATCTTACTCACATCCTAGCTAGGTCCAGAATCCAACTTTCCTCTGTGTTTACTTAGTATTCCTAACAATCTGGCAGCACACACTGATTGTATACTCACGGTTGCAGGATATGACTTTATTGAGCAGGGAGTTTTACAGCCCTCAGTTTTAGTGTGTATTTACTGCAATTTAACAGCAGAGCAGAGATGGTCATGTCACCACATGCTGATGCTCCTGCTTCAGAGAGCACTGCAGAAAGAAGTGAGAGCCATCCAAGAAAATATTTGGCCTGTGTGTTTATAAAGGACTCCAATTCCTTTAATGAGACAATGCTGACAGAACAAGAAGCACATTACCAGCGTAAAGGGGAGAAATGTCTGTAGGAGGTTAAAATTTTCATGGGTTTGAAAGTTTTCTCATTAGGGGGACTTGTGCTTTCTGCAGCAGGAAAGGAGGACTGGGAAGGCAACTTTTCACCACCTCTGAAAACCTGAATAATTTTTTTAAATACCTGAAAGTAGATTTAGGAGCTTAACACCAGCCATTGAGATTTGTAGATGCTGGCCAGTAATAATGATGGATATTCCCAACTGAATCTTAAATCTATCTCTCTTTGTTATAACCTCATAAAATGACAAGCATGATAGATAGTCCTTTAGTACATCCCTTTGTGTTTCTGTAGTCAGTTGTCATCTATCTGTTACTCTCCACATCATTTATTGCATGTGTAACCCTCTCCTGAGCTCCAGAGGAGGTCCCAGACAATTCCAGCTCCACAGATGTGTGATTTTGGCAGGACGTCTCAGCTGCTGTTCCTCAGAAATAATCCTGCCCTGGCACAGGGATGAAATGTTGCAGCATATCCTTTCTAATTATCTGTGAATGCTGAAGGAGTAAGTCCTTCCATGGTGTTGCCATTGCACTGAAGGACCCTGCTCTCTGGAAGATGTCAGATGAAAAACTCATACTGAATCAGATGCAAATAAATCAGAGATATGTTTGGAAAGTTAATACAATTTCAGATTATTTATGTGCATCTTTAGCAGAGTACAATAATATGAATTCTGAACTACCATAATGAGGCTATTACCAGCTTCAAACCTGTTAATTTGAGGCTACCTCAGACTCACTGCACCATCCCTCTCTTCTTGTCTAAATAACTTTTCAAGAGGAATGGTATCACACTCTCTTTGTTCCATCTGTTTTGATCACAATACATGCCCAAAAATGCCACAGCACATTGATAAACCTCCAAAGCTCTTCAACTGAGTACTTTAACAATCAGAGTCCCTGGAGCCCTGGGACAGTAGCAAACAGCAGAAAACCATGAGCTAAATATATGAACATTTTTGACATTGTCACAGCCTGTACCCTTACATACACCCTTGTATATCTTCCTGAATTTCCCACACACTCTGAATCAGGCCAGACATTTGCATCTTGAAAGTATAGAATATAATAGAAGACAAAATGAAATAGTATAACAATGCTGTCAAGAATGTTTTTCTACTTGACTATATCTAAATCAGGTCTGGCTTTATTTGTATGGACAGCTTATTTCTTTATGGGATATATGGCAATTCTCACATTATGGAGCACTATCATTTAAAATACATCTTTGATTAATATCACTCAAAAATTAAATATTGAGATAGTTCAGTTCCTTCCTTCAAATCACCTGGGGAAGTCACAGACAACGTATAAATTCTTGGAATGGAAAATGATAAAATACCCCAGAGCGTCATTATTCCTCACTACTTCCTGAAATTAGTTCCTCAAATCCTCCAAACTAAAAACCCTGTGGATTTATGATTTACTGAGAGGTCCATGGGTTTCTCAGGCCATTTACCCAGTTTTGTGAGGAAGTGAGGGATTAGGGGGAACTACACAAATAGGTCAGCCAAGGTTCATGTCTTGACTTAACTGTAAGTTGATGGTGACATTTTCCAGATATTTATGAGGAGTTCATCTTGGGAGATGCTCATTTTATAGACACAATGTGGAATTTTCTGGAGCAGGTATGGCCAGTGCCATGTGCATCCTTGCAGAGTAGCAAGACACTTCTGCCCCACCAGGTTTTTCAAAGGCATCTGAAGCATGGAGGAGGGACACTGTGCTCTGTAAGTTAGAGAGGATAAAGCTGAGATGTGCTGTTTGTCCCAGGTTCCCAAAGTGACGCAAGAAGGTAGTGGAAGTCTTTTTCCTTCTTCTCCACACCAGGAAAATGTGGAGGACTACACCTCTCTAGGGTCAGCCCTGAGGCAGGAAAGTTCAGATCCTTAACACTTTTGATAAGGGAGGTCTGTGTCTTCAACACAGGCTGGTACAATTCCTTATAAAAACCAGGAAATCATTAATAATGTCTTCTGCTCTCAGGCAGTGTCACAGTAAATATTAAGGTTTATATCAGCAGCAGTGCTGGTAAGAGACTGCCTACATGCAAATGGTATGCTTTCAACTGTAAATCTCTTGCTATTCTTTAAAAGGCCAAATGGTCAGTTTAATTACCTAATTGTTCCTAATAAAAAGCCAGAAGTGTGCATGTTGCTTTAAAAATATTTTTTAAAGGGTCAGGCCTGTGCCTTCCAGTCTGGATTGGACATAACACAGCAGAAGGCATGGTAATAACCCAGTTGTGAGTGAAGGCTGGGAAGGTGAGGACTAGGAGAGTGAGAGATCACTCAATACCCTTCTTGCATTATCCTGGTTTCCATTCTCAGGAGTCAGTTTGAGTGGATGTTTAAGTGAAGAGATTTTAAGCAGGACAGTGCTGTGTGGACATGAACTAGCTCAGCACTAGTTGGAAAATTATTGTTACAGTTGTTATAGATGCTGGATTTCAGTGCATTCAGATACAATATTCTTTGAAAGGTAGGATCAGTTTTCCCTTGATGAATACGTTATTGCTGCTTGCTACAACTGTTCATAAGTGTTTCCAAAAATGATAACCACTCTTGCCAGCCCTCACTTTGCTATCATTCTCTTTCATAATTCATAATAAACATTTCATAATGTTGAGAAAAATCATGTAGGCAGATTTTCAGATAATCACTGCTCTATTTCTCTGTAGTCTGCACCCACAGAGGATGTGCATGTCCTAGCTGTTGGGTAACAGTAAGTTCTTTGAGGAAATTTCACAGGTATTTGGTATACCTGGGAGCACAATGGGATGCAGACTCAACTGACAGTGGAAGTTTTACTCTTCAATACATAGAAGGATGCAGTCCTCCAGATTCCTGTGATTTTTATTGCAATATCTGTAGGTATATCTCTGTAATCTAAATTTAAACTCTATTGAGTGAGTGATGCTGAAAGGAATTCACTCTTGTCTATCTGTTAGAACTAGGAAGATTTTGTACTGATGCAAACCCAGGAATGTCTTGCAGGTAACAATACTCAAAGTGACAGCAAAGTACAGAGTTTACCATTCAGCACAGTCAGCAGCAGTACATAAAGGAGGAAATGCTACTGTCTGACAATAACAGGTTAGCTCTTCTCAGTTGGACATGCCTGCAGCAGTACTGTATTCTCTCTCTCTTTCAAAGAACTTCTAATTTTCTTTTTCCTTTTCACATGTGTCTGGTCATCTGGTGCCCACACAATTTTACAACTTTGTGAAAAGGAGCAAAATTTTTTTACTTTAATAGCTGTCTGGGGAGAGAAATAAAGGGTTTAAATTATTCTGACCATAGCCTGCTGTTGCATTGTTGTGCAAGAAAAAAATTTTAAAATGTGGATGTTAGCACTGGGTGTTCAAATCCCCAGTCAGGGTAACAGCAGAAAAGATTTTCAGAAAAGAAAAAATCTATTTTAAAAAGTGATTTGTACAAGAATGTAATTGGTTTAAGTTACAATATCTGTTTAATTGAATCAGTTCAGTTGAAACCTTTTGAAGTCTGGAAATCACTATCATAAATTCTTTACTGTAGTTAGGACAGTATAGCCATAACAGGTTTTGGAAACTTTTCCTAGCTCTCCTTTTATCTTCCTTTCTCCTTTTGGGTCAAAAAACAAAAGTCAGAAATAGTATGACCAAATAGGTTTTTTTCCAATGACTACACTGCAAAAGAGGGACATCTCTAGCCAGAATAAACTGTAGTGGCTGTGTGAAAGTCTGTTACCCACTTAGATACTCAGCTCTTTGCAAAGGCCGTGGCTGTAAAATGCAAAAGGTGTGGTTGCCTTTCACACACCAAGATGCTATTCTTCATTTTCAGTATATTTTCAGTATATTTCAGTTTATTTTATTTACAGCATTTCTTCCCAGGTTCTTTCTTACTCAGCATCAAAAAGCCCTTAAGAGTTTGCAGAAACAAAGTGCATGAACTGGATGCATTGTGCTTCCAAGAGAACACAGGGTTATCTCATTCCCCAATCCTTCTGTCTGTGACTGCTGATATTTTAATACAGAAGTACCATCAATAAAGGATAATGTGGAGATTTCAGAGCTACTGAGAAGCTCAGAGAGCTGCTAACTAGAGTGTTGTTGCTCTGAGGAGGGTGGAAATGTTCAATGAATCAGTCAGGGATGGATCCTGCCCAACAATACCAGTACCATGTACTGTGGGATCTGTGCCAGTGGCATTATCTGGGAATCTTTCAGCCCACTTTGTTTGTACTGATGTCTCCAGGTACAGAGATCTGCACCTGGGATCCATCAGGGGGTCTGATTGAGGGATGCTTGTCTTTAAAATCAGTGGAAATCTGGAAAGTACAATAAATGGAGTCATAAGTGCCTGTCATCTTGTCTTGAGCAGTGTATCCAAACTGAACCAGGATAATTTTAACTTCTTTAAATTAAGAAATATGACTTACTAAGAGTATCTGGAGTTTTTGTATCTAATGAGCCATGAGGAAGACATTTCTAGACTTAATTATGGTGGAGAGGCAATAAGAAAAATAATTTAATAATAGTGATGCTGTGCATGCTATCACTCTTCTCCTCCCAAACAAATGGTGCTGAGGCTTAATTACCTTCTCACCTGAAATTTGGCAGAGTTCAGATAAGTGGATTTGAGACAAAGCATGTACAAAACAGCTTTGCTGGTCCACACAAGAGGCATTTGCCAAAAGAATTATTGGAGATATACATGTTCACCCGCCTGGGGTCAAGGAAATTTTGAACTTAAAAAACCCCCTTTCCAGCTGGGCTTTTGGGAGAGTCAGCTTGCAAAGCTAGTGCATTCAGTTTTTCAAACCTGTTATCATTATAATGAAATCTAGTTTCAAGAGGAGATTCAAATGGTTGAGGATTTTTTAAAATGGGTTTATTTGGGAAAAATATGCTTTCATTTTTGTTATGGCAGGAAATCCTTCTTTCTGCACGAGCTTCTGGCTCTCTGGGCTACAACTCTCTGGGCTGAGCATAAGCAATGATCTTTTGTTGCTTTTGAACTGTCAAGAGTTCCTTCCATCTGGCAATCAGTAAAGTACAGAACAAAAGTGTGTTTCCAACAAATGCCAGCTTCAGCAAAAGGTTTTAGGTTTTCCAACTTTGAGTCTTCATAATAAAGCAAAAGGAATGGAAGAAAAAAAAAAAAAAATGCGAAGAGCTGTGCTGCATAAACAGTTTGTTGTTGATGTGCATTCCACTGGTGGACTAAGGGCTATTTTAAGTTATTTTGGTGCAATAAAAGTTTAACATCCAGGCTTCACGTGCCAGCTGATAAATGATGGGGGACAAATTAAAACCAATTTTGTTTGCTTGAAACCACACTGTATCAGGAGTCTGTCAATTAGTTGCCAGCAGAGAACATAGTCATTATACAAGTACCTTCTGGCTATAAAAATTGTCCAGATAGTCTATAAGAAATCTAGGTTTAGGGAATTGCTGGTAGGAGGCTGATTTCAAAGTTCATTAGGCTGAAACTTGGCAGACCAATTCTCAGACCAGATGTGCACCTTTTATTAAAAAAATAAAAAAATTGTATCAATCTTTTCAAGCACCTTTGATCTACAACTTGGCAAACAGTTCACAGTTTTCAAAGTTTCATGTGGATGCTTTTATTCCAAACTTTAGGTTAACAATGGTTTCCTTGGGAAACAAACGAACAAAAAAAAAAAAAAAAACGAAACCAAACCAAAAAAAAAAAAAAAAAAACCACCAAAAAAAAAAACACTCCTCCCAAAAAAAACCCAACAAAAAACCCAAACAAACCAGAAAACAAGCAAACAAAAAAAGCCTCTGTCATGGGCAAACCCTTCAAGATAGCTGTATTTGAATCCAAAATGTTCCCCCTTCCCTCTCCTCAAATATTGCTTACAAGTGGCAGATAACAAAAATGTATTAACATGCCTAGTAGACTTGTTGCCATGCTTCTGTGCCAAATTGAAACCATGCCACCCAATAACAAACCTTGACCTGCAGTGTAATTGTTCCATTTTTCATGGTTTCCTTCTCTGTCCTAGCCATTTCAAATTGCACTGACCTGCCACCCACTATTCCAGACAAGTTACCAGCCAGGAGTCCAGCTTTTAAATGAAACAGAGTTTTAACTTCAAAATGGCATGAGGAATTTAACTGCTTCAAGATGTACCCTGAACTGCTAACCAAAGCCTGAAGTGCTACCTAATGTATGACATCCCCATGGAAATGTCAGCAAGTGCTACTGCAGTACAGAAATAGCAGAAGCTGACTACAGTAAGAGGGGGAATGAGAATTTGGGGGGAAGATTATAGATGTACTAGTGAGCTTCAATGCTGAGACTTTTCAAAATAGGTCTGCAAATACAGCTAAATTTTTACTGAATCATGTCAGATACCCAGAGGATTTTGGAGACTGAACAGTATAATTGTCAACACAAAGTAAAAAGGTGCTGGATAATTAAAATCTGGTTTTAGTGGACATCTAGTCTTTTAAAGCAGTAGTGAGTAAGCCTAAGCAAGGACAAAATTTCATGCCAACTTCTGCAAGCAGAGATTTTCAACAGTCCTCCTGTTAGTTTTGGAGATCCCTCTTTGTGCTGAGACCTGGATAAAAGTAAAGGTGCTGCAAACACTCTCCACAGAACCCTAGCTCCTTCAGATACACAAGATTCCAACTTTTAGTTCCAGCAGTGCTTATGATATCCTCACCCATGTCAGGATACCTTGAGAATATAATGATCTGCCTTTCTCTGCAGGCATCCTGGGGCAAAGATTTTTCCATATAAGCCATCTGGGCACCCTAGGAACTGCAATATTTAACTCCATCATGTAGCAGAAACAGGGAGAGCCTGTGGCAGAGGAAGATGCCAGCCAGCAGTGCTACTTTGGCCAGGCTAAGGAATGCTGCTGCTCTGCCTAAGAAGTGGATGTGTGACTGTGGGATTCAAAGGAGTCTTTAGATTTCTTAGACTCTCTTTAGACTCAGCCTGCCTTGGCTGGGAGGGTGAGCCCATATGGCCCCATCAGAACTCTTGGGACCTCCTCAGAGCAGGTGATGGCATGGGAATGGATGCTGGCTCTCTGAGCAATCCAGCTCCCAGGATTCTTGTGTTATCCTAAGGCAGAACAACATCATTTGTGAGGAAAAGCACCTGTAACTCCTGGCTGAAGTCTGTTTGGCTGAGCAGAGACTCTTTTGACTTCAAAGAGGGGCCAGGTTTTTGCATGTCAGGCTCCTCATCATTGTTTGGTGATTAACGGTGTTAATAAGGCAGGTGTTTTTCCCTGCCTGGTTGGTGTTTTGTCCCTGGAGAGGTGTAATCCAGTGGAGTGGGAAAAGGACATTCAGGTAGTAAATCTTTTACTATTTAAATAGGAAACATTTTTTTTATAGGGGATATGAGCAGTGTTTAAAAACTGCAGAGCTAAACACTCCAGGGATCAGATGTAAATGAAGGTTAAGCCCTGTGAAGGCTTCTACCTTAGCTTTTTATTGGGATTTCTAGAATGACAGAGGCCTTTATGTTTAATAACCTTGACCATATGGTTATGTGGTCTGGGAGAAGAAGGTTTGGTGAGGAGCAGGGCAAAAACAGGGAGGGAAGGAAGTTTGCTGTTATTGCTGCAGTGGAACACAGTCAGCTTTCCTGTTCTGGTGTGTCCTAGCCTACAGCACATGGCTACCAATTCCACAGCCTTTATGGGGAAATCACATGGGCATTGTTAAATCATTTGCTCTAAACTTTGAAGGAGAAACCGTAATTAGGTGATTAAGGACAACCTGAAGCTACTTGATAACTGAGGGGCTGGAATTGCCTTTCATTACCAAACTAGAACAACCTGAGTGCAGGGAAAAGGTAAGTGGTGAATTTTCCTGTTTTGTTGTTTTTGTTTTTGTTTTTTTTTTTCTTCAATAGGGCAGGTGCTTGTGTTCTTTTCATTATACAAGACACAGCTGCACAAAGCAAGAGGTTCAAGACCTTCTGCAGAGGGCTCTATTAGTTCTGAGCTGAAATTGAACCACGCTAATTTTGAAGTATTGCAATATAGCTGTTTTATTTCCTCCAGCTGTGGGCCTTGACTTTCAGCTAAGAAGAGGGGACAGAAAGACAGGGTAAAAGAAGAACTGGAAAAAAAAATATACTAGAATTAGAACTTTTTTTTAAAGTGTTTTTAAGTATTTTAAGTTTTTTCAGTGTTGTACTGCCTCTACCCGGAAATGAATACAATCCTTGATGTCTTCATAATATTTAGAATTCACAATTCAATAATTCCTTTTCCATGTGAGAAACTTGTTAGGATGTCAAAAAGTATGGAGAGTGCCTAGAGTATCCTTACAGATTGTATGAAGTAAGTCCTGCTATTCCAGTTCTTTTCACCATAGACATCAGTGGGAAACCTTTACAAAGACACAAGAGGGAATTGGGTGCTTCCTACCCAGTGCTTAAATCCCCTCCATGCCAACAGAGATCCCTCCTTAGATAAATAACCAAAGAATGTGAAGTTGGATTTATGATACTAGAAAATCTCAACAAAGGCAAAGTACAGCATTGAATTTATAGTTCTCCTTTGGATTCTTTCAAAAAGAAAGAATCTGTTAGAACTTGTTTGGAGGTTTCTTTATCAATCAGTACAAAAGTTAAGATTAGAAAAACCTCAAGGATTGATAGGAAGGTGCCCATATATTTGATGATATTTATACAATGCTAAAGAAACTGAGTATTGCTAAAGTACCAGTTCACAAATTGAAGGAAGTCAGCATCATTTCACTCTACAGAGGAAACAAAAAGTTTCTGTTTCTTTACGTCTGTAAAGAGATGTGGCACATGCTGCACCAAGGATTAAAAAGCTAAATGCACTTTTAGCTTTATATTTCTGCTTTTTAACCATCTATACAAAATAAATGCAGTTTAATGCATTGCACTTAAATGATGCCAGAGTTTTCACTCTGTTATTTTTTGAGGTAATGAGTGTATCTCAGCCACTGCACACTGTCAGTGTGCAGTTTAGACAGTTCCAGGGGTGCTGTGAAATTTGGAAGTGAGCCATCATCAGCACTGAAATTGTCAAATGGCTTTCTGAGTGGTACTGATCTGGTTTTGCCAGAGCAGATACTTAATATCTATATGCTGACCAGAGAGTAAAATGGCAAGCATTACCTTGTCTTGGTTTAGGAAGACAGGTGTCTGCAAGTGAAAGCAGGAGTTACCCTTGGAATAGAGAATGTAAACCCCTTCCCCCTAAATTATTATAATTTTGCAATTAGGGACTTTCAGGCAAAGACTTGGGAGTAGGAACAACAGTACTTTAATAGGAATATTAAAAATAC
>WEIU01002277.1:37841-51041 GCA_013389925.1 Aegithalos caudatus
TTTTTAATTTTAATTTATTTATTACAGGGAATCAGGGACCTCTGACTTTTTGAGCAGGATCATCTGCCAGTACCAGGGCTGAAAGGGGAGGTGTGTGTCAGCTTAGGGAATGGTCAGGCATCAACCAGTGCCTGCTGACCACCTCAGGGAATACAGGGTATGACTGCACTCCTCCAGGAGGTGGGAATCTAGCACTTGAGCCCTTCCAGTGCCAGTGTTGATGTAACCTGATGGCAGAAATAACATTTAACAGACACTGGCTCAGGTTTAGAAAGCCCTTCAAGATATTCTTTTGTATGGGACTTTTGTTTTTATGGCCTTTCAGCAGGTTAAACATGTATGAGATCACTGTAAATGAAACAACAGAGCATTACAATATATTTTACCCTCTGTCTCCACATTTCTTGATTTGCACTGAATTCACTCCAAGTAAGGTATAGCAGCACAGTGAGTTAGGAAAACATTCAGCATAAGCATTCCTAGATAAATTTATTATCAACATTTTCAATGGTCTCAGTTTGTCTTTAGGTCATTGTCTAGAGGTTTTCTCAAGGAAAATTCTAACACTGTTCCTCTAACGAGGCATTTCATTAGGTGTAAAGCTGATGCTTCTCTAACCTTGGTATGCAGCTGCACACAGCTGTTTTGGGCAACCAGTGAACCTCTGGATCCTTCCTAACAAGCAGGCAAATGCAGCAAACATCCCTCTGGCATAAATGTCCCCTGCACAGTAAGGACCAATACCTAAATCTTGAGGTACCAGTTTCTGATGAGGAGTGGTGCCTTGGGGATACACAGCTCTTTTACTGGCTATACTGCTAAAAAAAAAATATCTACCTGAAGGAAAGTTCAGACCCACTCTTTTACTCCAGTAGAACTCTAACCATGATCAGTTAATTTAGAATGCCATTCAATAAGGCATATAAGCAACCACTTAATTAAAATAAAGATGTTCTGCACTTGTTCTTAAAGATTTGGAGTAAAACTCAGGCAAAATAGACCTAGTGAAAGTACTCCTTTGAAGAAGTATCAGAGTAATTATTCCAGAAAAAAATTAGATGACATTCAGTGAAAATCAAAGAGAAAAGTGTATCTATTTCTAGCATTCAAAAATAAATTATATTGTTATATGTCTGAATTGTAGTTAATTCCAGTGTTTTTGAGTTAAAAAAAGGCTATTGTCCTTGACTGGGAAGATTAGACTCCAGTCTAGCAGAACATTACTATGGTGACAACTGCTAAAGGACATATTGTGATAGACAGCTAGATCATTTTTAAAAAGTGAACAAAATTTAACCTTGTTGGGAGTGGGAACAGCCATAGTGACTTAATAGATGACTGCTGTTTTCAAGGCTGAAAGGTTGACCTAGTGAGTGAAAACTGTCAGACACCAAATGTCTGTTTGCTACTCATCTTCCATCCTTTGCTGGGTGGAAGAAAGTGTTATAAAAATCAAATAATTAATTGAAGCAACAACAACAACAAAAAAATCAATAATAATTAAATGCTTTCTCACACATTCAGTCTGCTGAGAAGCTCTTAAGGATTGCTACAGCCAAATTGGGACTCTTCTGTAACATCATTCTTAACACCATGCCTAGGGGAAATGCAGATGAAATTATTCAGTAAGTCCTTCTGTACCTTTCCAAACTGCAGCTTTCTGGATGGTTGTAGCTTATGGATGGTATTCCCCAGTTTAAGTGTTCCCAGTGAAACTGTGTTCGAATTCACTTCTCCTCACCCTCTAGATGGAAGCACAAAAGGCAAAGATCATGTGTTGTGATAAGAACAATTTACCAGAAGCAGCAGTGAGATAAAAAACAGTAACAGCAACAATACTAAATAACAAAAGAGAGGGTGGTTTGCACATGGAAAATGCTCATCAAGCCCAGGACAATGAAACAACAGTGGACAGACTCTCTGCCCCTTTTTCCCCTGACCAGAAAACCAATTCTTCTTGGACAGGAGAAAGTCCCTCTCCCTGCCCCTGGCAACAATGTAAGATGTCTTAGTCCTGCCCACTCCCACTCTGGTCTGGTCCAGAATTAAGATATATATATAGACACAGACAGCACCTTTTAACAATTTATCCTGTCATAACTATTAAGTGTAACAGAAGAGTTGGTATCAACTGGTATCTCAAGATAGCAGGGCTCATGTCTCCCTTATTTATCTGATTTACACAATTAAAAGTTTGGATGTGAGTGAGAAACCAGCAGCACAGCAGCAGCATTGTTGTACTGCATGTGGCAGAAGATATGCAATTAATAACTCTGGAAGTGAAGAGGTATCAGCATTTGCTATCAGAACCAGAATTCACATGCAGATCATTACAATTCAAACAGCTATTTGACCTGACTTTTTAGAAGACCAGAATAAAGTAGCCTGATTGAATTCCCCAGGGAATCTGGTGTTCAGCTGGGAGAGGCTTTAGCTTTGTTAACTGTCTATACACTGGCAAATGTTTAAACTGGAGTAATAAGGTTTGAATTCCCAGGGTCAGCAGGCCAACTCAGAGTGTATTTTTAAAAGAAAAGCATGCTTTATAAAGCAACCAATAAAACACAGAAACTAAGGTGGCATCTGCTCTATTTATTTTAAAAAGGCCTTGCAGTGTAGCAGCAAATTGCCTTATTTCTTTGTTTGGGTTAATTTGAAAATGTATCTGATTTTAAAAGCACCCTTGGGGGACTGCCATCAGGTACAGCAGTCATATGCAACTCTTCTGGGTTGGCTTTGCATAAGAAATATTTCACTGAAACTGAAACCAAACCTGCTGCATGAAGATGACAAGCACACATTCCCACCTTCAGGTAAGTTGGTGGTACCAGACAGAGCACATTCTTGTGGGGACCCAATTTATAAAAAGAACCACTAGTTCTCCTTTATTATTTTTTTTTCCTTTTCTTTTTTTGTTATAATAATCCATCAAGTGAGCAGCAAAGTGTCAGTGGAGATTGTCTTTTAGGACCTCTCAGTCTGGTAACAATGTAATTACATGGACAGCAAATTCTTAATCATCTATGACTTTTCCTCATGTGTTTGAAACATTAATCTATGGTTTGTTTTGTTATGAGTTACACAGTAACTGTTTATGCAACTACCTCTAGCCTAATCATACAGATCCACTATAAATCAAAAGCATCTTTAGATTACCACGGAGCAAGCTTTGTCTTTGCACCTACGCTGTAAATGTCACAAAGCTTGTATAAATCAAATAAACTATTGCACTTTGTCAGGATTTAGGTTTGTACCGCTGCTCTCACTATTACAGGCTTGCAAAGAATATTCCAGTCTCACAGACTCAGTCAGCAGTTAAAATAAACAGCATTAACAAATCATTACAAATTTGTAATGGAAGTAAAAAGCAAAATAAATACACATTTCTCATCTTAGAAAACGTTTGTTTAAATTTCCCAACAGAATTTGATACATGGCAATCACTTACATCACTCATTTCAGGCCCTGATGCAGATTTAGCTGCACTGCAGGGACTGTGGAATGAACAGTATACATTCAAAATCTGACCTCTACACCAGAACTCATGGAAACATTACCATGAGAAGCCTGCATGTGTGATCTGAGGGCCTGTGCAGGTGAAGATCAGAAAATAGACATAGGTACCTCTTTTCTGTTAAACTGTCCATAAAACCACACCAGAATATTTTCTCACACATTTACCTAGCTAATATTACAGTGACAGTATAAGAGAGTTCACTTATCTTAATGCAAGGCTTTATTCTGTCCTCACAGCTGAATCAGATCCTTTTCAGGCCCTGTGTGCAACTGGAAAGGGTAACCATACCCAGATAAAATTTCTGCACAATAAAAGATTCTAATAACTCTGCAGCACAAGTCCATCATATGGAACAAACTACGCCTGAAAACACAAATCTTAAGACCTTAATTTTTATTTATTCTGCAAAGTATAGCTGGAATTTAATAAAATATAAAGGGTTGTTTTTCAAAGAAATTTTGAGCAGTTAAGCCCAACTCCAGTAAAATGCTTTTCAGTGGCTCAAGACAATCCTTTTCCTTGCTTACCCTTTGAAGATAACTTCTACTAATCATCAGACTGTGTTCATCTTAGGAATTGTGATAGTTCAGCTGTTTGTGAGCTTATTTGAAAGGTGTAGTTTCTACCTGTTAGTCATAACAGCCTTACAGAAATCTACAAAGAGAAGGAAGAAATTTTATTGCATTTTTTTTCCAGTGAAATAAATTCAATCCAAAGTAATTAGGGGCACGGGATTTCCAGGGTTAGCTCACTTTTTATCAATAATTATTTCTTTTGCAATCAATGGCTAATTCTTACAATGATGTTTATTACTCATTATCATGGCTAATTTTTTTGAAAATTGTGTGTAAAGGGTATACTTTGTTCAGCTATTTTTCAAATCTCTCCCTGTGGGTATAATTGATCAAAGCTGCCTCTCAGTTAAGCTCTGTATTCATAAGAAAGAGTAACCTCCTGTCATGAAACATAAAAGTACTCAGTGTTTCTCCTCCCTTGTAAACAAACATCTTATGCCTTTAGAGCAACCCAAAGCCCAAGGCAGGACAGGTGAACTTGCTTCAATGTAGTTTCTATTCTAACCACAGAGCATCCTCCTCATCTTCCTGAGGCAGAAGGATGGGGTGTTCTTTGCAGCAGACATCAGAGCAGAATTTTGTCATCTCAACCAGAGTCACGAGGAGGTAAAGTGAAGGGTGTTGGCTTGACACAGAGCTACCATTTTCAATCATTATCTTCAAAGCAGGCAGCATCTTGTCACCAGCTGTCTGTTTTACCTGCTAATTAAGGTAAGACACCTTCACTTTGATGTATAGGGTTGGCCAGCAGCATAGCTTCTTCACTGGTGTTGCTCACAATATAAGGAAATGTAAAATTCAAAGCCATTCAGTGTTTATTAATAGAACAAAGGAAAACACACCCATGTTTTACTTCTTCATGTACCTGAAGCATTGCTATGGAATGCTGACCTGTAAATTGGCTTTTAAATAGTAAAAATCACCTGATCCTGGGGATAGGGAAATGCAACTGTAATTTAGAAGCCATTGCTTCTCATGACCCTATCTCCCCTCACCCCTGATGGAAATATCATCACCACAAGGATGATTACCTCGCTGAATTAGCCCAAACACTGTCCCAAAATGTCAAAGCTGCTACTTGTTCATCCTTGTGTGTTTTACACAGATATTTCTGCCTCTGCAGGGCTGCAATTGAGATCACAGCACAGATCACATCTCGAGTGATCTGCCATTAACCCATCTGGGTTGTTGGTTGCCCTGTGTTTTCCCAGGCTGGTCACACAGGCACACATATAAGAATTAAGGATGGCAATTTAAAATGAAAATTCCCAGATATGTTAATAATGCTACTTAATGATTGGAATCTTGTTTGTACACACTTCAGTGGATAATTGTACCTAAATATAGAAATCTTTTGTGGAAAACTGGTGTTGTCCTTTACAAGCATGCCCCTTTATAGAAATAGAACTCCTACAAAATTGAGGAATTACATTATTAATACAGAATCAAATTATTTCCTGAAGTATCTTTTATATGTTTTTTCTTCCACTATAATCACATCCTGTAGCCAATACAAAATATTCCAGGTTATGGCATGGACTTTTGTATTTAGAGGATACCAAAAGTCATCAGTGCCTAGGATTTGGGGATACCAAAGCTTCATCTGTGGCCAATCCTACAGCTTGGCACCACTGAGAGGAGGCTGGTCTATGCTCTTGACACCTTCCCTTCAGATACTTACAGACATGGGTGGTGTCTCCTCTTAGTCATCTGTTCTTGAGGCTGAATTGGGCCAATTCTTGCAGCCTTTTTTTAAGAGATGCTCCAGACACTGAGTAAACTTTATCGCCTTCCTGGACCTGCTCCAGGAGCTCCATGTCTCCCTTGTCCTGAGGAGCCCAGAACTGGACACAAGACTCCAGATGTGGCCTCACGAGGGAGGGAATGGAGGGACAAGATCACCTCCCTCCACCTTCTGGCAATGCTCTTCCTAGTGTCCTCCAGGATCTCACTGGATTTCTTCGCCAGCAGGACACACCGCTGGCTCATGGACAGCTTGTTGTCCATCGGGACCTCCAGGTCCTTCTCTGCAGAGCTGCTCCCCAGCAGATCAGCCCAAGGTGCCTGAGGTTGTTCCTTCCAAGTGCAGGACCCTGCATTTGCCTTTGTTTACTTTCAGACAGTTCTTCTCTGCCCATCTCTCCAACCTGCTGAGGTCCTTCTGAGCACTCCAGGGCATTGGCCACCCCTCTCAGTTTTGTGTCCTCAGTGAATTTACTGAGGGGACACCTGTCCCTTCTTGCAGTCATGAATTAACAACTTAAATAGTTCTGGGACATGGTGATGTTTGCTTGCTTCCAGTCCTTAGCACCTCTCCTGATATCCATGACCTTTTAGTCATGAGGTGCTTGTCAAGAGCAGCTCTCTGAGCACTCATGGATGCATCCACTCAGGGCCCGTGGACTTGTGAATGTCAGGTTTGCCTAGATGGCTTCTAAACTAATCCTTCTGGATCAAGGGAAAGTCTTCCTTCCAACATTCATTTACGCTGGACTCCAGGGACAGGGAATGCTGAGGTCTGGTCTTATCAGTAAAGATAAAGAAAGCAAAGAAGGCATTCAATAATCATGTCACCTCTGTGTTCTGTTACCAGGATCCCCTCTTCTTTTAGTAATGGGCCCATAGTTTTCCTTTTGTTATTGATATATTTGAAAATTCCCTTTTTTCATCCTTGACATCCTTGACCAGATTTAATTTCAGATAGGCCTTAGCCTTTCTAATTTCATTTCTACTTACTCTGAGCACCTGCCTATACTCATTTCAAGTGCCTGACCATGCTTCTACCTCCTGTGTACATCTTGCTTATACTTGAGTAATGAGAGGAGTTCTTTACTCAGGCATGGAGGTTTCTTGGCCGCTTGGCCTAATTTCTTTCTCATGAAGAAGCATTGTTCCTGGGCCCAGAGGAAGTGATCCTGGAATTTTGACCAGTGCTCTTGGACCCCTCTTGCCTGAAGGGTCTGTTCCCATGGGATTCTTCCAAGAGGACCCCTAAGGACCTGAAAGTTAGCTCTCCTGAATTCCATGGTTGTAATTTTGCTCACTGTCCTGATACCTCTTCATTCAATACTGCACTCTACTATCTTACTGTCAAGGCTGTCCCCAACCTTCATTGTTTCTGAGTCACTGGGAACAGAAGTTCATTGTAACAGCAAACCATAGTGGATATCCCAATAGATACAAAATCCCATATTTATCTTAATTTCTGCAGAATATCTTAGCATCTGTGTTTTAATCGAGGAAGAAATCAATTTCACCAAAAGTATTTGGGTAGCAGATTTTACTTTTTCAACATTATACTATTTGTGAAAGTGCCAGCACCATTGCTACTCTTGCTCCTACTAGCTAGAAAGACTCCTCACAGAAAAGAAAAAAAAATGCAGTGTGAGGTACCCCATGAATTTTCATGTTAATGGATGTGATGCCTTAAGTTTTAGCTTTCGTATTTTCAGATTCTTTGCTGCTTAGGTGTAGTTCTGAGCATCACTTTAAGCGTTGGTCAGCTCTCTTCACAGAGTAGGGAGACAAAACAAATCCTTTTCCTGATGAACACCAAGGACAACTTTCAGGCCCAAAAGCACAAACAACAGTGGACTGAAGGGAGGAACAAGAAGGATGGGACCTCACAATCTGAAACTATAATTGGACAATTAAACCCCAAAAAGCAAATTGACCAAAACTTATTAAAATATAAGAGCTTGTGACCTGTTGTGCATTTTGTGACCATTCTTAGTCCACCCTGGGTGTAGGCCTGCTCAGGCCCTGTCCTCCCCAAGGTGGATCCTGGAAGCCTTTCAATAAATACCTGCTTTATTTAGCTCTGTCCAGTCTTTGTTTCAGGTCAGCCTTTCAGATGGACTGGAAGAAGCAGGACACTCTGAAAGCTCCTCATGCAATTGAGGCTGCATGTAGGAGAGTGGCAATCCTGTGTGCAGTTGGGCTGAGATAGACAAACTTCAGTTCTGTCTAAAGAAACTTACTAAAGGCAAGAGATCTCACAAGTGTGTCAGGTCACTAGACTATTAACAAACAAACTTTCTGGATTGAAAAAAATAGAAAAATCTTGCATAAGGAAAGCTGAGTTCTGCAGATGAACATTCCTGTGGAGGAGCCACACCCAGATTGTGTGCTGTTTACCTGACTTCAGGTGGGCACAGGGGTAAAAAGAGACTCTAGGTGCCTCTCAGCTAGATTTCACTGTCCTCTGATTTGTTGTTGGATTTTTTTTAAATCACATTTTGATCTTCATTTGAGGGATCATAAATTGCAGTGAGAGCACTCTCACTGGTCTAATATTTTAGTATGGTGACAGGCAAGAATAAGTCAATATTTCTTCCTTCAATAATTTACACAGTGCCATGCTTCAGAAAATGTGACAAAATTACTGCCAATCCCTGTGATCCCACACTCCTGATGAATTCTGCAAGTCAGTGCCCAGATTAATTCAAAGAAAATGTGACAAAATTACAGTCAATCCCTATGATCCCCCATTCCTGATAAATTCTGCAAGTCAGTGCCCAGATTAATTCAATCCATCATTTTCATTCAGTATTGAAAAATATGGGCTCTTAGCTTCTTATTGGTCTCTGAAATGAAGCCCTTGACCAGTGAGTAAAGGCAGCTCCTTAGCACTGTACCATCAGCTCTTTCCCCAGGACTCCCCCATGCCTGTCCTTTCCACTTTTGGGTGACAGGGTGGCAGCAGAGTGGCCAGTGCCTGTCCTTTGATGATCATCACAGTTCTTGGATCACATGTCCCACTCTGTGACATCACCCATTTCAAAGCCATGGTGACATGCACAAATGTCAGGAATGTTTAATCATCTTGTTTTTCATACCATACACTGCTGTTACGATCCTAAAGCTCCTTCAGTATTTCTACTCTATTTCTACTGAACAAAGAAACCCACCATCTCTCATTGGTTACAAAAGATTAAAAATATTGAAGGCAGAAGCCTCATGAGTATTCACAGCTGCAGGACACTGGATGTTAGCTGCCCTTCTTGTGGCTCCTGGCCTTTTCAGATGCTTAAGAACCAAGTGAAAGGTCCTTCACGTGGGTAGGGACAATCCCAAACACAAACATATGCTGAATGGAGACTGGATTGAGAGCAGACTTGAGGAGAAGGACTTTGGTCTGTTGGTTGACAAGAAACTCACCATGACCCTGCAGTGTGTACTCACAGTCCAGAGAGCCAAAGGTGTCCTGGGCTGCATCCAGAGCAGTGTGGGCAGCAGGGCCAGGGAGGGGATTCTGCCCCTCTGCTCTGCTCTGCTGAGCCCCCACCTGCAGGGCTGAATCCAGAGCTGGGGTCTTCAACATTAGAAGGACATGGATTTATTGGAGTGAGTTGAGAGGACAGTCAGGATGACCAGAGAGATAGGAGCTCTCTCCTAGGAGCATGGGCTGAGACAATTGAGGTTGCTCAGCCTGAAGAACAAAAAGATTTGGCATGACCTTACAATACCTTCTAGCACTTCAAGACAGCTGGAGAACTTTTTACAAGGGCAGGTATTAATAAGACAACTGGAAATTATTTCAGATTATCTGAAAGAAACTCTTTATTAAAAGGGTAGTTGAGAGGGTCCAACTAAAGGTGTTGGACAGAGAAGTCATGGATACCCCATTCCTGGAAGTGCCCAAGGCCAGGTTGGATAGGGCTCTGGGCAACCTGGTCCAGTGGAAGGTATGGGAGGGAGTTGGAAGGAGATGATCTTTAAGGTCTCTTCCAACAAAAATCTATGATTCTGTATTTCTGTGACTTCCTCAGCCACTCCAGGGTAGTACCAGAAGCAGAGGCAGTATAGACACACCCCAATGGCATGCTAGGCTTGGGTGTGAGAATAACTATTTTGTGTGGCAGTAAGGAAACACAAGGATCTCTAGACCATAACTGAGGGTTTTTAAACAAGCTGATTTTAGCTGAATAACCTTTATTTTGCATCATATTACTGGGATAATGTAAAGATCACCATTCTTAACCCCTGAAGCAAATATGTCAGCCTAAAGGACAATCTCTGTTCACCAACAAAGCTGAGGAAAATAAAGAATATTTTAAAAGCTCTTTATGCTCAAATGATTCTCAAAACAGGTTATTTTAACATGAGCCTCAGAGACTATTAGAACAATCTAGAGGATAAACTACTGTGTTGTCACTGCCCCTGTCCACAGAAAAACTATTTATTGTGAGTTAAAACGAGATGTACATGGTGCTTTAACCGTTGCCATTACCAAGCATTACCAGCATCCCATAAACAGAGGTTCCTCCCTGCAGGCGAACATCAGAAAGCAGCCACAGCTCTGCCACGATGGAGGAGCTCCAGATGAGGAAGCCAGTATCTGGTGTTTGTATTGGCTCTGGTCATCTGAAAAGGGAGTGGAGCCCAGCATTTCATTTTCTTGAGTTTCTGGGGAGAAGAAATGAGTAAAAAATATGGACAGACAGAACTAAATCTCTCAAATCTCTTAACTGTGACATTTGACAGGGGGGCTACTGCAAGAGAAGAGCAACCAAGAGTCCCTGAGTTATAAAATGTCCAGAAAATACGCTGTCTTGGCTTGAAGTGTTCCCACCTCCCACACTGGGCATAATGTGGGGACACCAGCCAGAAGTTGTTTGTGCAGGAACAGGTTGGTAGAGAATTCAAACTGACCTACTCAGTGATTTGTATGGCTTGTGACTACCCTAAAGCTACTGGGTTTTGAACAGGCTGTTCAGTCAGCACTGCACCTGACCTTTCCCTGCTCATGCTTTCCATGCTTGGGCTTTGCCGTCGTGACTTTGATCCTCCCTCATACTCTGTCATGCAACAGCATGTTTTCTTTCACAATCCACATATAGGAAAAAAAAAAAAAAATGAAAAGGTGACCCTGTCTTCATGCTTGTACTTCTTTACTTGATGTTGGTACTTTGGCACATGTGCAGTATTTGGTCTGAAAGAAAAACCCAGACAAAAGGAGACAGAAACCATGGAGTTATAATTCTTTTAATTTCCATAACCAGCTGTGCCAATGGCCTTCAAAGTGCATGTCAATGAGATTCAGAGATTTGCTGCTACACATCCACTCCTGTGCCAACCAGCATTACACTGTTATCAATATTCTGCAGGCGTCTGCCCTTGGCTTTTGTCTGTGTGTGCCTGCATTGAATGTCACCACTCCCTTCCCTGGGCATGGCTGTAGTCAATTATAATTATGCAAAGCAAACCTCAGCTCACACAGCAGCCAGCTCTGAAAAAGGCAGCCTCTATGCTTGCCTCTTAGCAGTAGGAAGATCACAACTCTTTGGTGTTTGATTCTGATCTCACGCTTGTTCACTGCTAATGGAATTTCCTTGACTTCAAAGCAGGCTCAATTTGCACGGGAGTGAGATCCTTGTTGAGCCCCATGAGTGCAAACTGCTCTCAGGCAGTCACACATACTGGTCTGGGACAGTCATAATCACTCCAGTACAGAGTTCTTCTACTCCTTTCATAGCTGACATCCCACTGAAGACTTGTTAACTCATTTTCTATTCAACTGGAGACATAAAAACCTAACAGTCTACGGAGGGGTTAATAATCACTAGTATATTAATAACCTTGATGGGATTCATCTGAGAATACACAAAAGCTGGCTGATGTCATCACAAGGTCTCTCTCAATAATTTTTGAATGTCCTTGAGAATATGGAGAGATCTAAGTCAACTGGAAGCTAGTTAATGATGTACCAATTTTTGAGAGGAGTCAAAATTACAGGCTTGTCAGTCTCACTTCAGTGACTGGTAGAAGTACAGAGAAGATTATTCTGGAGGTATTGAAAAACCCCTGAAGAGCAAATTATCAGTCACAGACAGCACAGCTTCATGAGGGAAAAGTCCTGCTTGTTGAATCTGATTTCCTCTTATGACTGGATAATCCACCTAGCTGATCAAGGAAACTCAGTTAATGTAATATATTTGGATGTAAAGCTTTAGATACAATCTCTCACAGGATCCTTCTGGATATTTCAGGTGTGATGGATGAACAGCTGGCGGATGGGACACCAAGGGTTACAGTGAATGGTGTGATGTAAGACTGGTGACCTGTCACTAGTTGGGTTTCACAGGGGTCCTTCGGGAGCAGGATAAAATAGTAGCAAAATAGAAAAAATAGAAAGTGTGCAAAATTTTCTATCTGGGTGTTGGGGGGTTGAATTACTTTCTTTTTTACTTGTGGAATTTTTTTCNCCTCTTATGACTGGATAATCCACCTAGCTGATCAAGGAAACTCAGTTAATGTAATATATTTGGATGTAAAGCTTTAGATACAATCTCTCACAGGATCCTTCTGGATATTTCAGGTGTGATGGATGAACAGCTGGCGGATGGGACACCAAGGGTTACAGTGAATGGTGTGATGTAAGACTGGTGACCTGTCACTAGTTGGGTTTCACAGGGGTCCTTCGGGAGCAGGATAAAATAGTAGCAAAATAGAAAAAATAGAAAGTGTGCAAAATTTTCTATCTGGGTGTTGGGGGGTTGAATTACTTTCTTTTTTACTTGTGGAATTTTTTTCCCATCGAGTTTCTAGGAAGCACTGATGTTTGCATACTTGAGACAACAGGGAGGTGGCCAAGCTTCAGGGGGTGGGAATGGGGCAGCTGCTAGCTGTCTCTCACTCTCAGGTTTTGGAAGAGGATGCTTGGAGCTATTCCTTGGGAAAGGAATTCCTTGCTGCTGCCAGAGCACAGGCCAGAACTGTTTCTTCTGCTGTGGGGTGATCCCCTGCTGGTGAGAGTAGCCATTGAACTGGGAACTTATAAACTGAATTTATAAACACCCACCTCATTAAAAGAGGGACTTTTCACCACCTGATCGGGTGCCCCAGATCTTGGGTTCAGCCTTCTCTGCCCTGCTGGGAGCCAGGGTGCTGCTGTCCCGCCCTCACTGCTCCTCCTTCAGCACTGCTGCTTCAGCACTGCTCCTTCAGCACTGCTCCTTCAGCACTGCTCCTTCAGCATTGCTCCTTCAGCACTGCTCCTTCAGCATTGCTCCTTCAGCATTGCTCCTCCAGCACTGCTCCTTCAGCATTGCTCCTTCAGCATTGCTCCTTCAGCACTGCTCCTTCAGCATTGCTCCTTCAGCATTG
>WEIU01002277.1:51458-69364 GCA_013389925.1 Aegithalos caudatus
GTTACTGGGTTCCTGCTTCTGTTTGTTATTAATGTGGTGGTTGTTGTTGGTTTGCCTTGGTAGACACACCAGTAAAGAACTGTTATTCTCATATCTTTGCCTGAGACACCCTTAATTTCAAAATTATAGTAATTCAGAGGGAAGGAGTTTATATTTTCCATTCCAAGAGAGGCTCCTGCCTTCCCTAGCAGACACCTGTCTTTCCAACCATGACACTGGGTACGTGTTTTACCATGTTTGAAGAAATTGATATGATGAAAGAGACAATATTTTCCGAGGGAAAGCTTTTCACAGTATCACAGAATCACTCAGCTGGAAGAGACCTCCAAGATCATTAAGTCCAATCCATGCCCAAGCACCTTAACTAAACCATCGCACCAAGTGCCACATTCAGTCTTTCTTTAAACACATCCAGGGATGGTGACTCTTCCACTCCCCTGGGCAGACAACTCCAGTACTTTATCACTCTTTCTGTAAAAAACTTTTTCCGAATATCCAACCTATATTTCCCTTGGCATAGCTTAAGACTGTGTCCTCTCATTCTGTCAGTTTCTGCCTGGAGAAAGAGACCAACCCCACCTGAGCACAGCCACCTTTCAGGAGGTTGAGAGAGTGATAAGGTCACTCCTAGTCTCCTTTTCTCCAGCCTGAACAACCCCAGTTGTCCCTCAGTTGTTCCCAGGGTTTGTGTTCCCAGCCCCTCACCAGTCTTGGTGTCTCCTCTGGATGTGCTCAAGTGTCTCAGTGTCCTTCCTAAACTGAGGGATCAGAGCTGGACACAGCACTCAATGTCCTTCCTAAACTGAGACACCCAGAGCTGGACACAGCACTCGGTGTCCTTGCTAAACTGAGGGCCCAGAGCTGGACATAGCACTTGAGGTGTGGCCTCATCAGTGCCCAGTACAGGGCAGGAATGACCTCCCTGCTCCTGCTGACCACACCATTCCTGATTCAGGCCAGGTGCCACTGGCCTTCTTGGCCACCAGGACACACTGCTGGCTCATGTTCAGCTGCTGTCACCAGCAACCCCAGGTCCCTTTCTGACTGGGCACTGTCCAGCCACACCATTCCCAGCCTCGCAGGGGGTAATTATGGCCAAAATACAGGACTCAGCACTTGGATTTATTAAACTTCATCTTATTGGACTCTGCCCACCAATCCAACCATTCCAGACCTCTCTGCAAAACCCTCCTACCTTCCAACAGATCAACACACACTCTCAGTGTAGTGTCATCTGCAAATTTACTGATGAAAGCCTCAATACTCTCATCCATGTCATCAATAAAAACATTGAACAGAGCTGTCCCCAGCACAGATCCCAGAGGAACACCACTGGTGCCTGTCCCCAGCTGGATGCAGCACTGTTTCCACCCCTCCCTGGGCTCAGCCATCTAGACAGTTCCTAACTCAGCACAGAGTGCTCAGGCACTTCAGTTCACACCCTTAAACCACAGCCACTTGTTGCCCCTCCAAGAGCTACTTCTGAGTGTGAAGTGTAAAA
This sequence comes from Aegithalos caudatus, assembly GCA_013389925.1. Lineage (NCBI taxonomy): Eukaryota > Metazoa > Chordata > Aves > Passeriformes > Aegithalidae > Aegithalos > Aegithalos caudatus. The sequence continues at coordinate 52,960 of WEIU01002277.1, forward strand.
TAAGGAAGGCTGTTTGCAGACTGAACTGTAAAATAAGGAAGGCTGTTTGCAGACTAAACTGTAAAATAAGGAAGGCTGTTTGCCGACCACATGAGACTGTACCAGCATTTTCATGTCTTTCCAAGACATAAGCAATTGTTTGAGGAGAAAGGACAGTTGTAACGTTCCTTGTGGAGAGAAAATGACAGGAGTTCTCGAGCCAGGATTTGACACATTCTGCACTCAGCCTCTGCCAAGAGTGCTCAAGGCTCCATATTCCCACTGCTTCCCAAAGCTCGTGGCTTTGAGGGCAGTACTGTCCAGCCATCATCACTTGGTAAGCCTTCAGCCTGAGAGCCACATTTGCTCATTTTCTCTACTTGAGAGCTGCATGTTTCTCTGGCACTGCAGCTGGCACCAGTGTGGGAAAACGAAGAATGGATATATTTGTTCTGGCTGAAGAGCAGGAAGAAAATGCATGATAGTTGGTGGGTGACAGCCAGGACAGTACTAACTGCAGTTTATTCTGCTGGTTTTTCCAAACTGGATTAAGCTGCTTGGCAGAAAATATCAGGCTAAACTCCACGCATATTACAGAATATGCATAAATTTTACATGCACTAAGATATATGCAGATTAGGAGGCATGGTAGTGAAGACACACCAGATCAACAGAAGTGTAGGAATATCTATTAGAATTTTAAATTCCCACTTTCACCTTTCACACACTAACAGTCCCCTACATACCTCATGCCAAAATCCTAAAACAAAAATATTAAGCAATTCATTTCCCACATTAACAGACATTCCTAGTCTCCCAAATTACCTAGGTTTGATAAATCCTAAGGATATAATTTTCTTCATCTTTCCAATTTTTTTTTAATCCACCAAAAGGGGCTAAAATTCAGATTTCTGCATTGCTGCTTCTGCATTGGATGCAGAACCACAGTGTACTGAAGCCCCATCTCTGTGTTGCTGCACAGTGCAGTGAGTACTTTCTTTAGACTGAGGACCCCAGAAACCCCAAGGAATGTATGAATTACCTCTACAGAGCCTGCAGAAGGCAAATAAGGAAAGTAAGACCATGTCGGCAGGCTAAAATTTACTATTTGTGCATGTGTGCAATCACTAAAACCAAACTAAACAAAATTATGCAAAAACACCACAAACCTCTCCCAACAACCCACCAAGACAACCAACCCTAACAACTGCTTTAGCCTAAATATAACTATGTTTTTCCTAAGTGTGCATATATCTAGGATTTTACCTCCAAAGAGGAAACAATATTTTTCACATAAGACAGAAAGAGGTGGTGAGATTTCCTATTTGTGCACTCTTAAGGGTTAATAATCTAAAATAATCTAAATAATAATAATCTAAATAATCTAAATAAACAATAACAATCTAAACCAATAATCTAAAACCAATGTCAGAAATTAGTTCAGTATCAAGGATTGTTTGAGTTTTGATGACTCCTCTCTAATTTGAGGATTTTCAATGTTGAGAAAACTGTGTGTAACCCAGTGCCCCAGAGAGACAGCACATGCTAAGAGGTGGACATGACCACTGAGAGCTGAGCTTGGTTTGGGAGTGGTTTGAGAGTGGTACTAGCCTAACTTGAACCTGTATTCCTCAAGAAAATGACAGTTTGGAAAGGGACACATTTTCAGGCTCCATTTTCTCTCTTCAGCTCAGCTTCTGCTCCTTTCTGACGACAGTGAAGCATTTAGAGTCTGAGCAGGCATCCACCACTGAAAGGAATGCCCCTGCTTTTTAGGGACTCATCTTTGCCTCTGTTTCCCTCTCTGCATTGCTGCCTCCAGCTCCCTCCTCCTGTCCTGCAGCACTCCCCTCTCCATCAGCAGAGATCTCAGCAGCTGGGCTCCCAATCAGTCTGAAGTGACACAATGACTATCAGAGAGTTAAAAATAGAAAGATGGCTCTTTTTTTAAAAAATTATTTTCTCAGTAGTCTACACCTGCAAAAATGAAGTGGCTGGTACTTATGCTCCTGTGTCAGGCAGGTAATCCCTGAAATCATTATTTTCTTTCTTAGTTTGCCTTTTAAAATGAATCAAGCAGCCCCTGGTAAGAGTGGTAAGGTTGCAGAGTAGATATAAATTGGGAGATGCAGGAAGGAAAGGACAAGCTGGAGTTCATACCTCCTTTTGTTTAAATCCCAGTACCTCCCTTTGTTTAAATCCCAGTACAGAGGACCCACACACAAATACTTCAAAGCATGTCAAGTGTGAGCAACTATTTAGCATCAGCTCATGCTGTATTATTACTGAATGAGTAACAGCACACTATCAGGAAGTTATTAATGTTGGGTGCTGGGTGGCAGAGAGCCATTGCATGTTTTGTTATTATTATGACTTCATGTGGAAAAACTTCACCTTCAACCTTACAGAAGTGTGGGGTTTTTTTGCCCCAAGATACAAAGTGGCCTCAGAGGTAACTGGAACACTTCACTCATGCTATGGTCCTTTTGCCTCCTCTTCCTGCTCTCCTCTGGCACGTTTTTAGACACACCTGGTGATAGAGATGTGGTGGGTGTCGTGTAGGGGAGGATGCAGTAAGGGTCTCACACTCTCAAAGTGTGTAATATTGCTGTCCAATACAGCATGTTACCAATTCAGCCAAACTTTGGTAAGACAGCTAGCCTCTGGCCCTTTGCAGCCTGCTCTGTTCAGCACTCTGGAGATTTTGGAGATTGGCACTTGTCTCCCAGTCTCCCACTATTGCTGCAGCTGTCTGAACTGTAAGCTGCAATCACTGTTAGTGAGAGGACTGGGAGAGTACAGGCATGCAGAATTGAATCAATCCAAAGATTTGTACCTTTGTACACATTGTACCAATTGGTTCTTTTCCTGCCATTTGCTCCGTGCAACAAGAGGAGGCTCCCAAATGAGGTAATGCACATGGAAGGCATTAATAATACATTGTGACAGGTATAGTAAATTAATTTGGAGACTACCATAAACAGTGTGAGAACACAGATCTTATTGCAGTTTCTTCTGTGGAAAGATGGCAAAAAATATCTCTTTTCTAGTAATTTAAGAGACTGCAGTTGCTTCCAAAATACTTTGATGAAAACTTCAGCTTCTTAGACAAGAGAGACTCCTCTTGACTGGCCAGAATCCAGCAGAGCTTTAGCAATTTAAACCAGCTGAAACCATGGCCCATAACATTGTGTTTACACCCTCAGCCCTAGAGAACATTTAAACAGGACAGATCCAAGTTTCTACAGCCAGTGGAAAGACTAACAATAATTTCAGAGCTAAACTGAGCCATTAGCCAAGCTTTTAGATGAAATGGAGGCATATATGAAAACAAGTCAGATTTACAGTTCTGAAAGAACAGTTTTCAGAAAGTGAACTGATTAGTGAGTCCAGAGAGTTGTAAGGCACTTCAGCTGAAGGAGACCTATAATTTATATTCAATAAAAGCTGCAAGCAATTCTCTGGAATTCACTTCAGAAGAAAAGAAGGAAAACTTGTAGGAAGGGGCTATAGACCAAAATGGATGCTTAGAAAGTCCAGCACAGTTAATCAGCAAAGAAAACTTAATTTCAGAGGCCAGGAAGTACAGGGCTGGGGTAAACATTGCCAAAAGTCAAACCAAGTTAGAAGTTTGCAGAGGAAATTAAATAGTAATAATAAAAGGAAATCATAAAAAGTTATTTAGCTATTGAAATAAAAATATTTTAGACAAGAAATGAAGTTATTTTTTTTACCCTGAGAGGATTAATACTGGCATAGGTGTGTGAAAATATTAAGTGAAGCTCAGCTTTGATTTTCTGTAAGAACATTAAACTCTGGAGAAAAGGAGGACAGATATGGGATGAGTGTCAGGAAATTGAAAATACTTCCTCAGGGGAGATACAAAACTCTGAGAGCTGGATGTGCTCAGCCAGCAGAGATCCCTCACTGCAGGACACTAGAAGACCTGGCAGCCAGTCTGTGTAATTTTGTCAAGCTGTGCAGGAGAGGGATCCACATGACTTGAGAACAGTAAATATAGTAACCATAATTAAGGAAGTGAACTTGCATCTAAAAGCCTGTTAGCTTGATTGCAATAGTATGCAAGAGTACATGAAGGATTTCAAGTGAAAGGAATAATTAATGATATGATGATTAATGAAAAATAAAAGAAAGGACAACAGCCCGTGCCTGCCAGCTGGAGGGTACCAGGCCAGCCTAAAGCTTCTGTGTGCAGGAGTGCTGATTGATTGAAAGGTAATTGAAGCCAGGTGAAGCTGCAGGAACATCTGAGCAGCACTTGTGATATGGGAAATCAGTAGATAAATTGGAAAGTACAAAAAGGAAAAACACACAAACTGTAGCAAGGAAGTCAGAAATGCCTCTAAATGGAGATGGCAAATGGTTGTGTTAAAGGACAACTTGCAGCTTTCCCTGAGAACAAGAATCTTTTCACAGCTGTCTCCATAAAGGAACTTTGGTTGAAGAAATAGGTGTGTGTTAATGAAATTTGCCCTTTAGACATTTGCAGGAGACACCATGGCACAGAAAGGCATCTGAACCTGGTATAGGCAGAAACAGATAACCTACAGATCTGGAAAAATAGTGGTAGCATGAAATTCAGTCCAACATTTCATGAGAGTCCTAACCCATTAGCTGTAGGTTAATCTGGGGCATGGAGATAGTTCACCTTTTGTGTTCAAGTCATGTCACTTAGCATGTGAAAACCAAATCATTGTGAGGCTGTGGAGGAAGAAAGCCAGAGGAAATGAGCTTATCAAAAGGGGCTGTCTGAGAAGATAGATAGGCAGGGCAAAGAGCATGAGCCTTGTTCCCTTAAAAAACTAAATAGTTAATTAAAACTGAACAGTTAGTCCTTTCCTGGAGACAGGAATGTAACCTGTCATGTGACCCATGTTATAAACAGATGATAGTTCCTCAGAAGAACTGGGATGGAATTACCTGTGTCCATGTGCAGAGAACCACCAGACTTGGATCACATCCTCAAAGGGCTTACAAGTAAAGACACAGAGGAAGTGAATCCTGTACACACAAGGATGTTGAAATAGATTCCCATCTGTCCATCATTTGGGTTAGCCCTTTGAATGAAATTCCTCACACCTGATCACCATGGGACATCAAGTCAAAGCCAGTTCTCCAGGTGTCTCCATGGCCAGGCAAAGGAGCGGGGTGGTTCAGCATTCCAGGTAGAACAGGATCAGCGTCCCACACTGAGACCAGCCTGCTGTCTTCACAGGTATCCCTGCTGGTTGCAGGTGCATCTGGACAGCCAGCTGAGATAGCAAACCCTGTGTCTGAGAGCTGACACCAGGGTGGGATGAATCCCACCCTGTGCACCTTCACACACAAAGATCCCAGCCACAGGAACTTGGGCTCCTTCGGGGTCCAGATGCTTTTGGGGATTGCATCTGCCAAAAGGCAGGACAGAGAATGAAGATCAGTTTGCTTGTGAGAGATTTCAGGCCAAACAGCTGTGGATCAAAGAGTTTAATAGCACCATTGGCCAAGATGATAGATTTTTCCGTGTTCGGCAAACCTAATCTCTTCATTTAACTTGGAAGATTTACAAGATGCTCTCCTGGTGTAGCTGGTGGAGCTTGTAATCTTTGTGACCAGATTAAGCCAATGGGACTTATGTATTATGAGGGCCAAGCAGTTCAGATGTTCTTTTCCATCCTTCAACCTTTAAAACAGAAAAAAAATTTAACAACTACCATTAAGAGCAAAAAACAGAGTTTTCAAATCACAGGAAACCTCAAGAATCAGAGAGCCCACTGCAGAAATAATTTTGTCTCATTTATCTTCCTCTCTGTGAGATGTGTTTATTGTCAACATGTAGCAAGACCACAAAGATTATTATTTTACAGCTGGTAACATGCATTTAAGAAATATCATTCCCGTTTCAGGGCTTAATTTCTTATCCTGATTTTTTTCATTGGCTTTAATGCTTCACTTTTCATTATCTTCCCATTAGGAAATGACAAAGTAATTACAAATGCCAGTTTGATGCAGGAGTTCACTTACCATACACCCACACATTTTCCTGTTTGCATTTGTGTTACAGGGCTCAGCAGGTATGGATCAACAAAGAGGAGTCCTGCAGATCCAGGAATAAGTCAAATATAAAGAAAGAAGTGGGTAAGCAGAGCTAACTCCTTAAAGCCAAGTAATTCTGAGTTCATTGGGTACAATGAGGGTGCATTAACAAGGAAAATGTTAAGAGGGAACATTATGGGGCTGTTCCACCTGCTGTGTGTCCAGAGGAGAGCCCTGGCTGCCCTGGGATGTGCCACAGAGAACAGATGCAGCAGTCCTGGGGATCAGTGCAGCAAAATCCAGCTGCCTGAGTGTGTGGGACCCCTGGACTCCAAACATCCCCAGCACATGCATCCACTGCCTACACACAGGTCTGGTACACCCACAGGATGTATCTGAAGGCTGCCACCACAGTGGGATGAGCTGGGATATCTCAAAAACATGGATGCTCTGGAGGATATTTTCCAAGGCAGCAGAAAGCTTTTGAGTGCAGAGTTTGATTGAAAAATATCACCTCAGGACAATTCACAGGGAAAAGCAATATCAAAGACCTGGGTGTGCTTAAGGTAGAAATTCTTTATGTCAGCTTCAGAGTCTGCACACTGTGGGAGCCTGGATAGGAAGGAATTAGTGACAATCTTTTCTGTGTGGGCACAGAAGTACCCAGCACTGCAAAGGTGCCACCAGAAAACAAAGAAGTGTCTTTCACCTTTCCTTCTTCAACTTTTCACCCTTATGAGCGTTGTTTTAAGCAACAGAGTTCTTGTGCCTCCTGTGACCCTTGTGCCAAGGTGAAGCTCTTGCTACAAGAACAACACCCTGAAACACCCCTGGTATTTATGACACATTGCTTAGCTTAACGGGGCCCAGGGCCATGGCAGTTTCACAAACACATGATTTTTTTTTTTTTTTTTTTTTTTTTTTTTTTTTTTTTAGATAGTAAGTGTTGGATTCCCGGAGTCAAGATAGGTGAGCATTCCCTGGAAGTGCAAATGGGACTGTAAAACTAAGAAGCTCATTAGAGATGAGCCATGGTCTTAGTGCTGTGACTTTTAGCTTCTTTCTGGAGTAAAATATGAGGAGGAGGAGTAAAATCCCATCAGGCATGTCAGGCTCTGTGAGCTGTGCTTAGTTAATTACTGAGTCAGGGCATTTGAATATGAATCTAGGTATGCATCATCTTTTCCATAAAGTCCAGAAAAGATTAGGGCTAAGGTTTGAGTTTTCCTTTAAAAATCTTGCTCTTTGGCTTCACTATCTAAACTCTATTTTGAAGTTATTCTACCATTTTTTCATATGTGCTTATGTATACGCATGCATATACATTCCTTTTCTACCTTTTTGAAAGAACTGCCTCCTTTCAATACCTAAAAATCAGAATATATGTGACATGTGCATATGATAGGTCACAACTGAAGAGCTTGAAAAGTGGTTATTTTTATCATTACTTCCCCCACCTCTTAGGAAAGCTTGATTTTATTACTTTTCTCTTGTAAAATCTTTCATCTGAGCTTTTCAGTTAATTTCCCATTAAAATCACATCTGACAAAGGGACAGAAAGTTTACTTCCTAGTTTTGATAAAATCAATAGCTACTTAGGGGTGAAGATTAATTTCTTCAGTAAAAGCATGCTTTAGGGGTAGCTTGGCAGTGGTTCTCCTGAACACCAAGCCCCCCAGCTTTCTGCTGAGAAGCTGAGAAGGGAGGACTGGGGATTGAGTGAGTGGGCAGAAAAATAAGCTTTTTTTGGGGCTGTGAGGTGTCGGTGGTGCTGCTCTGAGGTAAGGGTAGGCCATTCTCATACTCTGAAACTAAGAACCATACCACAGCCTAACCACATTGTAAACATGCAAAGAAAATGGTATCACACTCTCTTCAAAGACAGCATTAGTGTACCTAAACAGTTCTCAGACACATTTTCTATTTCACCATAAAAACCTCCCATTTATGCCACTACTAGTGGGAACAGACCAAGAGTGTACCATTTGGAAGAGGCTTTTTCTGTTTCTGAGTGGAGAGAAATTTGCTTCATATGTGTCTTCTTGGCTGGCTGTATTACATAATAGAGCCTGCTTCCAGTGGCTAAACTTGGAGTTTGTTTATATCCAGACCAGCAGTCTCTCTCTTTTCCATGTATTTCTGCAGTGGAAGAATAATACTCTAGTATTATTCCAGTATAATAATTCTCTAGAATAATAATCTAGTTCTCACTAGATTACTGACTTCAGCTCGTTTTATAATGAAATGTAGTACAGGTGGGTTTTTTCCCCTTCTTTTTAAGCAGGAGGCAAGAGGTCACTCCTGACTGGTAGATCAGCTCCAGATCATGTTTCACAAACAGGAAAACCAATGCTAGCAAAATCAGCTGTAGCAGTGGGACATGAAATAAAGATGAGTCACTCCAGTCAGCAGGCAGAATAACATCAGAAGGCTTTATTTACAATTCATCAGCCTTTTTATAACATGCTGTGCTAAAAAAGCACATTATTGTTCCATAGGACTGACACCTCTCTCCATTGGTTAAGTAACAGAAATAGCAAACAACACCTGGGAGAGAGGTTGTTATGGGAAAGGAATGTTGTTTACTTGGAAATGTTACGGGAAAAGATAGTTATTTACACAAAGTTGTTTGGGAAAAGTAAACCTGTTGAAAAGTTTCCTTTGGGAAGAGCTAGAAATTCTCAGGCTCAGAAATATGAGGTCCATAATCAACTCTACTTCTGATTTTCTTGTGTGAAAGTGGATGCATTAACACTTGCTGTCTCTGACTGACAGGCTTAAATCTTTGCTGTTGCCATTCAGGATAAGCTCTGACACCTGTCTATGCACAGCTTTAGCACTAGGGCTCTGCCTGCATCAGCACAAAGCTGTTCTACTCACTATTATTTGGATCCTGGGCACTTTTTCTCTTAGTGATGTGGACTCTAGCACAAGCTTCAGTTTTATTTTCTCCCAGGACAGCATTTTGGAGACCTACAGCACTCCTGCAGAACCATGGAGGCAACTGGAAACCATCTGTAGCATCTTCAGTGACAACCTTAATGCTGACAATAAGTGCCATTATGAGGCATTAGGTAACCCTAGGGGAGGAAAGTGCAGTGAAATTATCACAGTCACAGTGTCACTATCATCACTCCCTCTCTTTCTGCTGTGTCCACTCTGCTACAGTTTCATTACAACTCTCAGAATTCCATCACAGGCAAGCTCATGATCTGCCCTGTCTGAATTACTGGCAGCAGTGTAACTTGTGTAACAGGTTATTTTATTTTTAGTAGGGGCTAACACTTTGCCACCTTCCTTCCTAGCAATGTCTTTACATCGGGTCCCAGGAAAACACCTTCCTGCAGCACCTCAGGGCACCCAGCACACAGGTCCCTGGCTGTTCCCTGCCTGCTACATCCTGCCAAGCCCAAACATTCCCAACCATGACTCAGGCCTCAACACTGTGTGAGAGTCTCTTGAAAAACATAATCAGTAATTCTTGGTAATTTTATTCTTGAGGAACTCTTGGGGAGTTGCAGCTTGCAACTTGTTTTATAGAAACGTAGGGAGCCTTGTCCTTATGTTCCTGTGAATCAGGCTGTCCCATCCCCACAGGAGAACTCCACTGCTTTAATTGCAACCTGCTTTGGATCTCAGCTGAAGGCAGCAGAGAAGAGCAGAAATCTCCTTTTTTCTCTGACTGGCTCTGAGGATGAAGGCAAGTGAGATGATATAGTTAATCTTTACCAGGGAAGGCTAGAGAGGGGACCCTGAGCTAGCTAGCTCCCAGCTAAGGCTGCCTTGGCAACAGTTTAATGGGCAGTGGCCTGTGCTTGAAGGACTTCAAGAAGAGATGTAATCAACCATTCACTATCTTTCTTCTTTCCATTAAGTTCAAAGTACTATATAATCACTTCAATTTTCTTTCGGTGGTGATAAGGCTCAAGCATAAACCACAAAGCCTGAACTCTCAGTCAGCCTCTGTGTTTCATGCTGGATTTATCATCAGCTATCATCAGATTCTGTCTTTCTGCCTGACCCCATATGGAAACTGGCCTCCAAGGAGGGTCAAGTATTCACTTTCATACTCCTCTGTGCTGAAATGCTTTTCCTGGCGAGATTAGATAAAGCAATTCCTTTTCATTTCAGGCCATCCCATGTAGATGCTTTATAAAAAATCTACTTTAAAGCAATTATTTTTCTCATTTGCTATACATTTATAGAGTGAGAGGGTCAGGCTATTTTTATAGTCACCGTGCCAGGAACAAAGTCCAATAATTTACTCTGCTTGTAGAAAAAAAATTAGTTTTCTCTTAAAAAGGCTTTTAGAGGTTATTGTCAAAGACTTTTTTTCCCATTCTCTACCTTCAATATGAGTCAGACACAAATCCAGTAAAAGCATTTAAGGCTGTAGTTTAAATAAGCGTGAATTAAGTAAAATTTGCATTATTTCTGCATTTTACATTGATCAGTCGTTGATGAAACATAGAGGCAATGTTGGCAGCAGAGGCTGGGATTTTCCTTCCCTGAGTCCTCAGCATGCAACCTTTCTCTTGCTCACCAGGAGAGGCTTGGTATTCCTTTCAGCTGCACCAGGCACAGGGGAGAGGAAAATATCATTGTCTTTCCTATAGCCTAGAGTGAGAACACAGCTGGGACAGTCTCCTGAGGTGTGGAGAACAAAGGTTCATACCTCTGTGAAGAAATTATTAAACATCTCCCTTCCTGCATGAATACTCTTGCCACTTGGCTCTCAGTGAGCTTGGCATTTAAGGGTGGGATCACACTTGGGGGTGGTTTCTACAATGTTCCTGGAAGCCTGGGACACCAGCACCTTGCAGGGACTCGTGCACACAGTGATGCTCTGCCCACCCAGGCTTTGACTGGTGCAGCTCCCAGCTGGTGCTCCAGATGTGTGCAGAGCTCCAGCTCCAACCCAGCCCTGACCCAAGTGAGAGTTTGAGGCCATGCAGGCAGGTGTTGGAATTCTGGAAAATGAGAGTTTTAGGGGTTTAGTATGTAGTAATAAATGTGAAGCAATATGGAGGATTTAAGGCATTGTCTAATTCCTTCTTCTTCACCTTCTTCTTCATGGTTTTGGGTGTTTTTTTTTTCTTATTGGGTGAAAGGGTCAGCATTGCAGACCTTGGGTGGTCAATTATTGGGTGAAAAATACAAATAATATAGGTGTGATCTCATTATTGGGAGATTAGTGCTTAAATAACCTTGGAAAGAGTCAGAAGCCTACCATTTCCTACCTTGTTAGCTAGAACTCACAACTCATGAGACTGTACTTTAAATAAGAATTAATAAATATCTGATCCAAACACAAAAACTGCATCCTGTGCATTAATCTTGGCTCTAACACGAAGGAAAGAAGATAAAAACTTCACAGGCAGTTATTGGGGTTCATCCTTCTCATGCAACCAGACAAAAAATCACCCACTGGGGCTCACAGCCCATGTCATCAGCCTGGCAGTGATGCTGCACCACTTTGAATGTTCTGCTGTTCTGCCTGACCTTGCTGCAGCTCACAGGAAGGAATTCCACATTCCTGTATCTCTAATACAATGTCTCTCATGCCCAAACATAGTCCCACTGCCACTTTTCTTTGGAAATTCTCTCTGCACTGTCTGAACCCAAGCTGATGTGCAGACTGACACATACACAGTGCACTGCTGCCTTGGCCACACCGCGCCTCCCTGCTTGGGGGAAATTTCTGAGCCTCAAGGCCATGTCCCCACCTTTTGTGGGGGGTACTGGGAAGAAACTGCCTTGAGCAGCAAGGGGCAGGCATTTACTGAGGAGTGGAACCCTCTGCTCTGAAACCCACTGTCAAATGCCAGGACACGGTCACAGCTCTGGGAAGGAATCAGTCACGGGGCAAGAACCACCCCTGCACACCTGCTCACATTTATCTGCATAGACACACACGTGCATTTCCCTCTGTACACATGGAACGACGATCCAGCACACAGCTGGTGAGCCCCACTGCATAAATTACGCCCCAAAAATGAAATACAGTGTGTACCTTTATACGAGCGCCTTGGTCATGTAGAGAATTAGGGATCTTACTTCTGTGTAACAACGTGACAAGACACAGCAAGGACACTGAGCACTTGCAACCTGCTTTGAAGCAGTGAAATTTAATATTACAGATATGGGTGGCATCCCCACCCATTGTTAAGATTACCAGACACTTTACATTGCAAGACCCTCTTTCCAATTCCTTGTACAGTAAACGTTGACTCTCAGAATTGACATTTATGTATGCCAGATGTTTGCATCAGGTTTCTGCAGTAATGGTTTCTGCAGTAATGGTTTCTGCAGTTGTATAAATTGCAGAAAGCTGTACTCTGGGCACTTAGAATTACGTGACTAGGTGTGCTCATTTCAGCTGGGGTAAAGTTAATTTTCTTCACAGTTGTTAGAGCAGGGCTGTGGTTTGGGTTTGTGCTGAACTCAGGGTTGATAATACAGAGATGTTTTTGTCACTGCTGGGCAGGGCTTGCACAGAGCCAAGGCCTTTTCTGCTTTTGGTGCTGCCACACTGGGGAAGGACTGGGGGTGCTTGGGAGGAGACAGAGCCAGGACAGGTGACCCCAAGTGACCAGAGGGATATTCCAGACCATGTGGCACCAAGCAGAGTGTTTGAAGTGGGGGAAAGAAGGAGGAAAGGGGGGGGGACATTTGGAGCAATGATGTTTGCCTTCCCAAATCACCATCATAAGTGATGGGGCCCTGCTGTCTTGGCTGAACACCTGCCTGCTCATGGGAAGGAGTGCATTAATTGTTTTGCTCTGCCTGTGTGTGTGGCCTTTGCTTTCCCTATTAAACTGTCTTGTCTCAACCCATGAGTTTCTCAGCTTTTACCCTTTCAATTCTCTACCCAGTCCTACTGGTGGGGGGTGAGCAAGGAACAGTGTGGGGCTTGGTTGGTAGCTGGGGTTAAACCATGGTACTAGTGAAAATATCTTACTCTGCACTTGTTAAAAAAAAAATCTTTCTGAGCCCTTTGCTTTGAGCAGCCAACCAACACTGAGTGAATAAGATTGCTTTTTTCCTATACATGTACCTTCTTGGGAAATTGCTCCTAAATTTTCCAGTTTATAAGTTGACAAAAAAAATCACCCCCACCAAATGGAGGCCTTAGCTTTATTTATTTATTTATTTATTGTGGAATTCTGAGGATTACTTAAGCAAAAACTGTCCTGCACACCCCATGATGTGTTCACACTTGCAGAACTCTTGGGTCCCGTGTCCATCCCTCTTCTATGCACAAAATCCAGTGGGGGAACAAAGCTCTCCTTTTCCCTGGCATGACCACAGACTGAGAACCCTGAACACTGGATAGAAGAAAAATAAATTAATCTCTACCCAGATGCACATGGTTTAGCACCTGCCCTCACCTTGCTCGGGATGGAAGGGACTTGATGAGATCAAGGAACCTGTTTTGGCTGAGGTGACAGGAAAGGTCTAGTGTTCCCAGAGTAATAAAAGGTACCACAGATCTTGGAGACACCACACACACACTTGCTCATCTGGAACCTCACTCACCTGCATCTTAAAAAAGCCTTTCTTTATCCACTCTATGGATAAAAGGATACTGTTTGTTTTTTTTTTCCTGATACTTAAGCATTTTTCTTTAAATTATAGCCTAAATGTATTAATGGGGAGTTGGTAAATATTTGTTCTCACACCAATGCTGACTTTTAACAGTGGTTTTCTTGCTTAGGTAAGAATCTACATTTCTTGGCTGCAGAGATATTGGTATACTGATAAGAGACAGAGTCAGCATGAGGACCTCAAAAAGAGAGACTGGAATTTCAGTGTGGGAGAAAAATAGAGATGGGGTGAGTGGCTCATGATCTAAGTCCTAAGCAGGAATTGTTCACTTTCCATCCTCTAGTGGCTACAAAAAAAAAAAAAAAAAATTCATCTTTTGTGTAAGGGAACCAAAAGAAAAAACCTAATGCAAAAAGCAGTGGACTGTAAGGAACACTGCACACTGTTTAGTCCATCTGGGAAGCAACTACAACACAGTACAAACCTCAGGTACATGGTAACAATACATTTTTTCCAACAGTATCTAACTTGCACATTTCTTCCTCAAGGGTGAAACATTATGTTTTTCCAATAACAATACAGAAATTCTGTAGTAGATAGTCTAGTAGCCCATATACTCAAAACAAAGTCTCTAAACTTAGGGCATAGTTCTGACTCTACTAATTGTGTAGATATATTCTTCAATACTTCAACTTGCCCACTCTAAGATGGAGATAATTCTTACTGTTGCCCTACCAAGCTAATGGGAGAATATATTCATTATTGTTTGCAAATCATTCAGGCTTCATAATGGTATGTACCACAGAAAAGCCTATAAAGAAGTTAATAACTTCATCCTTGCTGCAGGATTTATAGGGATGAGTAATAAATAAGGTGTAAAACCTCATATTAAATAGCAAGGCTGGAATAAAACACTGAATAATTGCTCACTAAGGGGACTCATCTACCCTGTGCACTTAATGAGGCACAGGCATATGGGAAAATTAGTACAGGATATTCTCAAAATTGTGCATGCTGCATAAGGTAAAAGAGCAACAGAAATAAGAGCACACAGGCAATCTTCATTCTGGCAATTGGGTTAATTGATAGAACAATCTTAATAATGTGCTTTAGCATGGTTGCTTGTCTGTGTGTGTGTTGTGATGCAAACACAGAGGAAAAAAGGTATCCATAATTTTATCACATTTGTACAGCCTCACCATTGCTGGCCCTATATTTTTTTTCCCTATATTTCCTTTCTTCTGGAAAGCTTTGTACAGGGTTGTTCTATAAGGTAACTCAGGTTTCCAATGCACTGTAAAAGTGTTTAGGTGCTAATCATATAGAAACAAACATGTGATAAACTGGGCCTCAGCTTGATCAGCAAATTAGAAGGAAAATCTGTAAATATGTAGGTTTCATTAAAACCCTCTCACAACAAGACATTTGACCACAATGTATTTTTCAAATGCTTAAAAAACATACAATCTGTTAAAATTAGCATTTTATCAGTGCCTGCTGAGCCAGTGACTTTCCCAACACCAGCCCCTGTCTTTCCCTGCAGTGGATCTGCTGGAAGTGACATTAGCAGGTGCTTGAAATGACCCATCATTTTTTTCTCCTGTCTGATTAAGGAACTGACATTGGAAATGGGATTTCTTACCTAGGAAAGACATTTTCAACTGCTTTCTCTGGGTGAAAAAGCTGTGAAGGAGTGAGTGGTGGAAGCAATTTATCCCTGTTCCTGCTTTGCCCAGGTGTGGAGGCATAGATGGGCATCAGTGCTGAGGGGTGACATCTCCTCCAGCCTGCACTAGCACAGGCAGCAGAATGGATCAGAACTCCAGGAGAGCAGGATCTGATGGATGCTGAGATTCACAACATCTAGGAAATGTTCTATACCCATATGGTTCCCCTGAGTACCACTGATTTAAAGAGAGCTGTTAAGACAAAAGCTACAATGGATGATGCAATTTGGTTTTCCATTCATACAAGCAACCTGCATTAAGCATCAGGGCAAAAAATAAAGAACTTCATGTATTCATATATGTGTATATATATGCATCCACACAAATACATTTAGATATGTCCTTGTATTTTACATGTAGCACAATCATACAGTGTGTCCTGCTTAAGGAGATGGCAAAATATATCCATAATCCCACAACAAGCCAAGGGTATGCCTTGGTAGAGCAGGCAGGTTCCCTGCTTCCCAGTTCATCCTTGTCCTCAGGACTACACTTTTTAGCACCATGGGAAAACAGCTTGTTAACACTGATGGCAACCTGCAACTGAAGCAGCACGTAATTAAATGTAATTAAATGATGACTGCTTCCTCTGCTGCAGAGAAGGGCTGAGAACTTTGGCAGTGCACAGAGAGGAGGTTCTAGCCCTCTGCACTGCACAGCCTGGACTTCAGGAGCAGTGACGTGGGCTCAGTTGCCAGAGAATACAACCCCAGCTCAGGTTTCCAAGGCAATATCCGGAGCTGAATGTGCTGAGGTCACAAAATAAAGGTCCTGAGCAAACTAGTGTGGTGGTATAGATTCAACATTATGTTTAAGGTAATTTGTAGTAGTTCTCCTTTATTGTTGTTCTTTCTATTATTTTTTCTCCTTCTCTTCTGGAATAAATATTTCATGTCATTTCTTTGCTTTCATTCTGAATTTTACTGTTCTGTTTTTTGTTTTTTTTTTTCTCTTGTTGTTGATGTCATTTAACTTCCTGCTCTGTCGAAACTTATTAAATTTTCTTTTGTTTTCCTCTCTTTCACAGGGCTGCTTGGTTTCCTCTCTCTCTGGAGATCATGGTTTCAAGTAATACACTTCATGTGGTTCTCACATTGTTTCTCCTTTTTTTTTTT
>WEIU01002277.1:75111-114879 GCA_013389925.1 Aegithalos caudatus
TTTTTTTGTGGAGATCAGCAGTTTCTCAGCTTGGTGTGGGATGAGTAATCAAAGCTTTGTAAGTACTCCATAGCATTTACTGGGGATATAATTAATACAGAAATAATACCTATATATATATTTATATACATATATATTCATGGATGTTACTTCTGAGCTTTCTGCAGTCCATGTGTAATGAAAGAAAAGAATGAATGTAAAACCTCTCCATGTTTTACAGCCAGAGTATACTCATTCCAAAAGGGTAAATAACTCTGTATGATACAACCAGAAGGCTGAATCACATATTAATTACTAAGAATTACTGCATGCCTAAGTCCTAATGAATGCCCCATAAATGAAGCAAACTCTACACCTGGCTCTAAAAATCTTCCTGGCTGCTCTAGTAGCATATTTGCATTTTAAAATACATGCAATAGACACTAGGGTGAGTTAATCCAGCACAGCAGAGATAAACAGGGTGTTAGAAACGCCTTTCCCTCACACCCAGTGCTTGGAGTTTTTTCATCCTGTTTGCTTCATGCCAGATGTCAGCCTTTGCATTTCCTTCATGACAGTTCTTGATTTTCCATGTCAGTAAGTGCCAGCAGTGGCAAGCGAGAAATTGTTATCCTTTCAGAAGCTCCTTTTCCCACATATTTCTCAATCCAAATTGGTCAACCACCATTTTAAGAACCGTATTTTGTTGTGCATCCAGTAACCAAATGCAAAAAACAGTGAATATCTGCCCACCTGTTTCTTTTTTTTTAATTTTCCCTCAAGCATAATACAAGTGGTGAAAAGAAATAAATTCCTTCAGACTGTCCCTAAGAAAATAAAAGAGAGTTGTTACAGGTAAGGACTCATGCCCTGGTCTGTTATGATTTAAAATTGTGCAGAAAAGTATAAGAGACTTTTCCCCTTGTGTCTCTCTCAAATTTTTCAAGAAGGTGTTACCATTTTCTCAATCTATACATGTTCTTTGGGAGTTCTTGTTTGGAAAGCAATGGACCTTGTTTGGATTCAGTCCCAGCTCCAAAGTTGCAGAGAGAAGGACAGGTCCTCAGCCAGAAATAAATTTGGCCTGGTTTGAGGGGCTGGAAACCAGCTTGCCAAACCAGGACCTCAAAGACCCAGCTCAACCCTCGATCACTTATTTTCAGGCAATGGCAAAGGCTTGGTCCCCATGGAAATGAGTGGCAATGTTTCTGCTGACAATCTGTTTTAGGCCAGAAGAATCATAACTGGCCCTTCATTTTCTAGGCCATCAATCAAATACAAACACTAAGCCATTTTGCCATGCTGTCACAGGAGGGGGAAAACTGATAAATTAATTTTAAAAGTGCTCACGTGTGTGGAACGAAAACGTGGAGGTGCAGGGCATGCATCCCTGCTCTAAGCAGAAACAGGTCAGAAAATGTTCAAACCCTGCCAATACACCCCAGAACTTTTGATTCAGCTTCTGTGTGTGGAAAATCTTTGTATGGACAGAGGGGAGTTAATTTCTGGAGGAAACAGGCCCCTGAAATATCAAAGATCCTTTCTAAGTGTCTCCTCCATCTCAGGAGTATCAGGAATAATATGCATCAGGAAAGCAAGAGTACCAGAAGTGAAGCCCTGAAAGTCCCAAGGTCAGCAAATTACTGTTAGTGTTTTCCAGGTTTTTTTAGTCTCTAAAGAGACCTGGTGATGACACCAAGCTGGTGCTAGCCTTATTTCTTTCCATGGCACTTGTTAGTAGGAGGGTGCCAGGCTCTGTTTTAGGAAATTGAAATGATCCCACAGCCAGGTGGGGATCTCAGTCCCAAGCAGAACCACAGCTTCACATCCTGGTGACCCTGGACCATGAGCGTACCCAGTTTTACATTTACAGATTTACAGCCCTGAATCTGAGCCTGCCCTGCTGCTTTTCAGCAAGGCTGGGAGAGCCCAGGACCCATCTGCTCTCCATGAGGACAGGATTTTTAAGCTGTTGTTCACTTCCCTGTGGCAAGGCTGCTGCAACACACCTGGGACACCCTCCCCTGGACACTCAGTATGCAGGCACAGCTCTGAGTCTTCCAGGCACAGAAATGTCCAGGTTGAAAACCTGCAGGAGACAGATGTGGGGATGGGACCCAAACAGGGCAGGAATTGCCCATTTGCAGCATCCCAATTTAGGGCTTGGGGATGTGTAGGAGGGGATGTGTGGGCTTATTTTCCACCAAGGACAGATACACTGATGTAAAGGCACACTCCTGTCCCTTACTCCTGCTCTTCTAGGTATTAGATGGAGGCATGCTGCAACTCTAAAATCAAGCAATTAATCACATTCCTTAAGCATTGTCAACAGGGGCTTGTTTCTCATTAAACTGCCTGAAAGCTGATATCCTGACAGTCTCCAGAGGAAAATAAAGAAGAAAGGTATTTGTTTCCAGAGAGTTCAAAGGCAACAAAAGTAAAAAATGGTGAAATAGAAGCAATTGTCTTTTTTTTTCTGCAGCCTGAGAAAAATTCACCAAGGGATAGCCTATGGAGGGAAAGCACTACAGCAGAGACACTAGTTTGCTATTTCATGTCTCCCACATGAGGTGACAGGAGGAAGTCTAAGAAGTGCCAAATTATTGGAACAAATGTGTCACTTTCCAGAGATGTAGACAGGCATGAACTCATGGAGGTCAAAGATAAAGCTACAGGTTTACACCAGCATAAATCAAGACTGGTCCCATATCAGCTAAGTGAAATATGGTCAGAAAAGCAAATACAGAGTTGGAGAGGGAAAAAGAGGGGAGCAGAGAGAGCCAGGGTGTGTGTGGGGGAGAGAGAGAGAGAGAGAGAAAGCAGCACACCTGAATTTTCATACCTCCTCTGTCAGCAGGTCCAGCTGACCTGTACAATGCTGATCTGAATCAGCAGAAGGCAGAATGCTAATAGTCAGAAGTATCAGCTTTCTTATGCAAATAGCAGGTTAAAACCCTTGCAGCTAGTGGAAGTACAAGAGGTTTACTGTTGGCTGAGTTTTTTTCCTGATTTTTTTTTTTGTCTGTTTTCATATGTATTCCCTCCCTGTTAGTAAAATGCACCTGTTTGTGTGAAAGGACACATGTGCAGGACCTTGAACTCATTTCCCTGAGTGTACCTTATCTCTGTGCTTCTCAAAAAATTGCTAGTCTGACATGCTAAAGAGCTAGGCCATGATCAGGCAGATAGGAGAGTCTTGGGAAAGATTTCCTGTCTGTTAGCCCTTCTGTGGCCTCAAGAATTTCATTACAACTTTCCCAGGCCATGGCTTTTACAACATTCACGGCCTCCCAGTGGCTGTGTGCTAGGAAGTTTTGGCTGCATTGCTCTGTGATGAGCAGGACCAGACCTTTGAGATCAGTCATGGGTGCTGAAAACCTTTCCACTGCTTGCCTTAGTACATCAGTTCTTCTTCAGCTCTCGTGCATGCAGTGAAAAGCATTTTTCCTTGCTCCTGCAGTTGCATGCAGTTTGGTTTTGCAGCAAGACATCCAGGTCTGCAACCCAAGGGAAGATCAACCACACACCCTATTTTCCACAGGCAGCTAGAAGTGGTGAGAGAAGCTCACACAAGGAATGCCTAGAATGAGGAGACCCCACCCTTCCTGGCTCTCTTCAACCACAGAAAGTCAGGAAGCATGATGTCCCATTTTTCCTTCTAGTACCTGGACAGCTGAATGATACCCCACCTCTAAAGCAGTTCCCATTTTCTCTCTTTCTCACATCTCAGCCCACTTGGGCTTCAGGGGGAGAGGCATGGAGTTATGTTGGCCAGACTCCCAAGAATCTTCTAAGTTTGTAATTGCTTTTGTTTTCCAAATAATTTTCCTGGCTGTCAAAAGGGAAAATCACCCAGATACTGATACTGGAATATCAAAACAAGTGGTAACATTCAAGAAACTGAACAAATGGGTACATCATCCTCAAATGTGGCAGACACCAGGCATACTCCCATTAGCCTTTGCTCTTTCCTTTAGCAAGGTTGAAAAAAACCCAACTTTCATGACTGGTGAGAAAAAACACATTGAAAATGCTAAATAATACATCACCTAAGGCCAGTGCAGCCTTGATATCCTACTCTTCATACCAAAGAATAGTAGAGGTGACTTGATCTTCAAAAAATCAAAACTGGCTACCAGTTGCTCATTCCATCAAACAGGTCGTCACCATCTCCTCTTTGTTAATCTGTTGCATTAATTCCTAAAGCTATTTCTTATGCCATCCATTATCCATTATCCATTCCTTAAGCTTTCAGGTAAGAACAGTGCAGTACCCAAATGCTGGGGTCTTTGTTTGTGTGCCCTGAGCCTCAGCAGCATCTCCTAAAGTGTAGAAGGTGCACACTGTGGCAGGAGGAGTCTGAAAGTCTTCTCCTCAGACCCAGCATGCAGGATCAGACATTCCTTTTGCTAGGTGCTAGGTCCAGCTGTCAAGATCTGTCTTTCTGAACTGGCTCCAGCAGAACTGGCCAAACTCTTTAACCTCCTTGAGGAACGAATTCCTCACACACTGGCCAGCTGGTCATTAAATAACATGACTTAATTCCCTTCTGGCAGCTCCATATGGGAGCTAGGGATCTCTGTGCTGCTCCTGGGAGGCAGAAACTCACCCCTGAGCTGTGGCTGCAGCCAGCAGTCCCAGGCAGCCCCATCGAGGTCAATGGGAAAAGGACAAATGACCCCACTGTCCTTGTCACCCCAATGTCACCCCTTTCTCACATGTATAGTCTGGGAATGTCTTTTGCACCACTAGTGCTCCTGTCCCTGGTAGATAAAGGGACAAATGTGCATCTGGCTGGCACTTTCCCAAAAGCTCACAAAGGTATTTGTACTGGGCTCATTAAAGCCACTGTGACCCTTCCCCTTTGTTTCATTGGATTTCTTAAAAGTCTTAGAGAAAACCCTACATAACCTCAAACTACATGTTGGTGCAAGTGAAAGAACTTGAAATTCAACACTCTGTTTTGAAAATAATTAGTAGGATTTAAATGATAAAAAGGAGACACAAATTGCTTTGAGTATACACCACAGCTGGCATCCAAAAATACCTGTTTAGATCACAGGTTTTCAGCAACAAAGTCTATGTTAGCTAAGATTTTATTCTGTGAAACAATGTAGACTGATGTTTATCGTGTCACAGATGCTTGGTTGCCTTAGGTGTTTTTCTAGATACCATGTGAAGCCAAGGCTTGTGTTCTTGAGTTCAAAAAGGGTATCTTAGGAAAAAATATTCCAGTCTATCTCCTGGATCGACTGCCCTCAGATTAGCAAAACTGAAGGTGAAACAAAATAAATCAAGCAGAGAAACAAATCTCCATTTTGGCATTATATTTAAGGTAACACAGTTATATATTGTTCCCTTCAGAGAACAGTGAGTGCATAATAAAATCCAGGATAAAGAATGGTGACCACTAGAATTGTATTGATAGAAAATAATTCTGTGTAATTGCAGAGGATGTAATTTGAAATGAGAATAAAGACTTAACTGTTCACAGTAGTAAATGTATGTTAAATGCCTTCTAAATCAAAATTAGAGTTAGGGAGGTGGTAAAACCCCAAAATGGAACCTTAAGGCTGAAATGGAGCAATACAGACAACAAAGCTTTGATATGATCATACATGCGATGGGACAGGCTAAATTTAATAGCAATTCCCACAAAATCAGAGATTAATCTTAGTGGAAGGAGTTCTCCAGAAGCAGTTGATCCAATCTCCTTCTCAAAGTAGGGCTAACTCAAGGTTAAATCCTGCTACCCAGGATGCTGGCTACAGACACTGAAAATATCTAGTGATAGAGATGTCACTACCTCTCTGTACAAGCTGTTTCAGCTTGTGTTCTCCACCTTGGTGAAGTTTTAATTTTAAATGCAGTAGGAATTCCCCTTGCTGTTGGTTTCTTATCTTCTTTTCCTCCTGTGAGAGCTGGGATTACTACACGGGAGTCACAGTTTCATGTTCAGACCCAGTGTTTATTGATTATTATCTATATTACAGCCTCACAAGCTGTGAGCTCTAACTAGCAAGTTAGAAATGGAGGTAAAATGGATGGCTCTAACTCTTTCCAAGGTTATTTAGGCCCTAATCACCCAATAACAAGATGACACCTATATTATTTATACTTTTGACCCAATAATGACCACCCAATGCCTGCAGTGTGGATCTTTTTCACCCAATTAGAAAAAAAACACCTAAAACCAAGAAGAAGGTGAAGAAGAAGGGCTTAGACAATGTCCAAAATCCTCCATCTTGCCCCATATATATTACAATATACTAAAACCTTAAATCTAAGTTTTTCACTGTATGAGATCACATGATTCTATTCAAACTTCACACCCACAACCCCAGTGCTATCACTCAATTTTGGGAGCCTGTTCCATGGCCTAAAGTCAAATGTAGTGTTTGTCTGAGGGTCAGTGCCCCCTAGCACAGAAAGCCTGAAACTCTCAGCTTCCAGAATTCCAACACCTCGCTGCTGTTCCCATCTGCTGCCTTCTGTCCTTCCACTGGGCAGCTCTGAAAGAAATCCATCTCCCCCTCCTCTTTATTTCCCATCAGGCAGACAAAGACAGCAGCAGGATCCCAGCCCAGTTCTGCCATCCATGGAAAAAGCCATTGGGGTTACCTTAGACTTTTCTTGTAGGTCACCCACTGCATCCTCCTCTGGATTCCTGAACTCCAGTTTTCAGTAACTGTCCTGTGCTGAGCCCCCTAGATGGACACAATGTGGGTCTGATTTTCTGAGTCTGTGGAGTTTTCAGCCTGTAGTAGCTGATTTCCTTTTCCCTTGAGAGAATTCATTCCTCTCAAGGACAGTGAATGAAAATAAGTCTTCTATCTTTTCATAACACAGCTAGGTTTCTCATACAACCCTCTCACAGGTGTTGTTTCTATTATTTAACCAATGAAGAGAAATTTCTTATAAAATTTCTTATAAAAGGGCTGTGCAAAATTGTAAATAAAGCCTTCTGATGTTTCTTCTACCTGGAGTCAAGCTCTTCATTTTGTGTCCAACAGCCACAGACAAAGTATCTTAAAACAGCCTCAGAAGTATCAAATGGAGCAAAATAATTGCTTCCTTCCACCTACTGGCTGCTCCATGGGGCCCACCACTCCTTTTCTGGGTTTCCAGGTCCCTTGGGTCTGGATTTCTCAGATTTCTGCTGCTATTCAGCACTATTCCTGCACAGATGCAAGGCTCTGAATTTTTCTTTATTGACAAATACCTCATCCATTTTGATTTTAGGAGAAACGTGAGAAGTCATGTCCAAAGTGTTGACAAGTAAGTCCAGTCATAAATTTAGTAATACGTGCCAGGGAAAGAAATTAAGGCATAAATACAGAACATGAATGCCTGCCCCTGCCCTATTTAACAGCTTCAGCACCAAACAATTCCTGAGACATCCCTGGCCCTTTTTTTCACATGTAAGATGCAAAATGCCTTGCCAATATTCAAGCTCTACTCAAGCCAGTTAGTTTGGGTACCACAAACCCTGCAGACAGAGCTGTGTGGCACTCACCACAGCTCATTCCCCCTGCCAAGGCACATAGGGCTCTTAGACTGTCACAGATACAACTTGTCTGCCTTCCCAGCTACCTGAGTTATACCTACCTGAAGGCTTCTAATAATTTTAAAGGTGTTGTTGGTATAGGTGTATTCCAAGAGATACATATTCCATATATATTCTTAATTTCCAAGCAAATCTTTTAGCACATTCTTTTGTTTTTTCCCAAACTCGTTCTGGTACTGACTAAATATAACGCACTAAATAGTTTCACTTGCATTCAGCTCTGAAAATTTGAATCTCTTTTGATTCTTTCAAAAATTTTCTTCTATTCCCTAAAAATAGGAAGATGGGGACTGTTTTATTCTTCGTGGCCAACTGCAACTAAAAATTCAATGACTTTGTACTTTGTTTGGGCTTCTAGTACAGATAATTCAGATTCTGCTTCAGATACAGATAATTTCAAGAGTTATGATTCAGTTACTGTTTCATTACAGAAGACAGACAAATAAGGACCTCAGGGAAAATACAGACTAATCTGAAGTCCAGGAAGGAAGAATAGTATGTTAGGGTGATCTAATAATGAAATCTGGGAAGGCTTTCCTGAAAATATTATTAAAATATTTTATATTAAACAACATACCACTGTGTATTACTAATGGAGGGGAAAAATAGTTATTTACAGAAAAGATGGAAAGTATCTGTAGGATCAGCCAACAAGATACAAAACGGCAGAGTCAAGGAGCAGGGACCAGGGCAAATTTTTATTTGGACATTTACCTAAAACTGAAAAAACATGTAAATTGTCATTGAAATCAAGTAGGTGGTCACTAAATACATGTGTTCATAGACTAGTTATACAGGGAGGAAAGCCTGGAGTAGGAATGTATTCTCTGGATGAAACTGTTCTATGTGTCTAAAGAGACAAGTCTACATGTACTTATAGAGAGAGTACAGAATTAATTTGCTTCTAAGTTCAGAGCTGGGTCAGAGACAAGTGTAAATTTACTTGAACTAAATTCATTTGGATTTCATCACGAATCTGGGGATATTCCTCCTAGATGGTTCAATTATCTTCTTACTTTCCTAGTGACACAGTAACTGAATCAATACCTCCAGTCTATTCCAGCCCTTTGAATTTAAAAGGATTTCTATGTTTAATTTAAGCATGTTCATTTGATCAAAAGCATCCAGACATTTCTGTGGATTTTTCAACTTTCTCTCAAACATTTTCTTTCACACTGTGGATTAGACTATACTTCTATTTCTGAAAAAAAAAAATAATAAGTTTTCTAAATCAAAGCAAGAACAAACAAGCCTCTCATTAGCTAAAAGAAAAACAGAAATAAATCCAGACTCATTCAAAAAGCAGGCTGCAATCTTTCCTAATTACTTCCATAACCCTAAGCAAGCCACATTTCCCAGGAGAGCATATGAGATAATCCTTAAACATTAAGAAATGCGAGGAAAATACAGCAGATTTAGCAGGCAAATTAGAGAGAGAGAGGGGATTGAGCACCTGGGAAAGAGACATGCTTCAGCATTCATTATACTGACTATTCTTTCTCACAATCTGGAGAAAAACATCCATCATTGTTCATTCCACAGTCACACAAACAATTCAGAATTTTACAGTAAAAATAATTCTATNTGCCAAGAGTTCCTAGAAAATGCCTAGAAAATGATTTTTTAAAATAGGACCCAGGATGATAACTGTCCTACAGAAACATTTCATTTAATAGCACTCAGCAAGTTAATATCCTTGCTTTTGCCCTCTACATATTTAGATGAAAATGCCTAATTTTGTCTCAATACTATGAATGCTAGGAACCCATCTTCTAATCATGAAAGACTGGAAACTTGTCCTCCTAAAGCAGGGAGCTGTTGGGCTTCTGCAAAATTTCACTTGGAAGCACTGTGATGACTTTCCTCCCACTGTAAAAATTTGTGCAGTTCTGAGGGGTTGATTTCTTTTCAATTGGATACTCATAGAAAGCAAGGTGAGCACTTTTTGCATTTCTTTTTCTGGCAGCTGTGATTCCAGTGCCACCAGGTAGTCACACAACATCTGTGGCTCCTCTCAGGCAATATATTCCCACTAAAAGCTCAAAAGAAAATGTTCTTTTTTGTAATATTTTTTTTCTTGGGATAAATTATGAATTTTTTTCCTCTCTCTTGTTTTTGAATGAGGCTTTGAAAAATCTGGGATGTCCACATCCCCATGCAAAGGTGGAGAGAGAACAGGAATGGCTGTGGAAGAGTAGGTGCCCACCACCATATTCACCACTCTCTTTGGAAGGTGCTGCTCCTATGCGTGATCCTTATATCCCAAAAACATTCCCTGTGAAGCTCAGGACCTGTGCTGAAGCACTCGTAAAGAGCTGGGCATTACTCTCTCATCAACAGGCAAAGCAGAAAAGATTTAACATTGTCTTAAAGCCCTGCCACAGCAAGTGCTTATTGAGCATAGGGAAAGTGATTTGAAATTTTATTTCACTGCTTCCTTTGAGCTCAGCAGCTCAAACAGACTTCCAAAAACCAGAGGAGGCCTAACTTTACATACACACTCCTAAAATAAACTATCCCCTCTCTTTGCATGCATAAAGTTGTGTATGAATAAAAATACCCCTCAATGATATGATATGTTTTAACCTCATAGAATAATATTGGAAGATACTCTTTAATCTATTTCAAGATGAAGTGGCTCTTTTGAATTCCTAAATCTTGTACTAACAAGGAGGGAAGTGTGTATCATTGATTCTGGCATTCTCATACTAAACACAGTGATTCAGCTAGATGCTGATTTTGATTACCCCTTTTTTCCTTCCTTTTTTAATCTGCATTTTTAGTATGTGTAGAGGCACCCCTTTTCATATACGCCAATAATTCATTTTACCTGAAATGCTGTCACAAACAAATTAAGGTGGGTATATCTCTCTTCCCTTGTTTCTCACCCTGCACACATGCACATTAATTACAAGCAGAAAGCCCAAATGACACCACATACTCCAGAGCATCTGCTCAGGCCTTAATTAATCCAACCTTTATGCAGTCCCCATGGCAACAGTGCTCAACAGACTACCCTGATTTGGAATATTCAATAGAGCATTTTACATTCCATATTTTATTCAAATCGTGGCTGCAGAACTACTCCTGTGCCAGCAAAGCAGTGTCAGTGCTGATGTGAACAGAATGAGCCCTTGCTCAACCTGACCCTCCTCATACACTACCTCATTAAAATGTATAATAGCATTCAAGCTAACTCACATTAAAGCAGACACACTCTTTTTCAAAGCTGAGAAAGAAGTCCATTACCACTTTTTTACATTAAAAAAAAAAAAAAATTCAGGCTTCATCAAATGGATAGGAATATTTTGCAGTGCTGCACCTGCAACTCATATCATAAAGATGATTATGAAAACATTAGTAGCAAATAAGAATTTCCTCAGTGTATTTCTTATCTCATAGTGATCTTATCAGCTTAGGCTCCAAACACATTTTGGCAAAGTGTGATCCCCATCATTTAGATGTTTATAGAGGCTGGAGTAAGAGAGGTTGTCTCAGCTAATGGAAGAGCTGCTTATTTCAGTAATTCTGTGGGCAAGGGACCCCCATTCTCAGTTTTCTTTTGTACCCAGCTGTGTAGGAGGAGGCACTGGATTGGATTTCTCCACCACGATGGTGCCAGGAACTAAAATTTTGTCTCAGCCCCAGCTAGGGAAGGCAGCTCTGATGGCCAAAGGTCAGTTGCAAACCATCTCCCACAAAGCCATCCTTCCCCACAGCCAGCACAGCACTGGGAGGCTGCTTAGATAAATTCTCTTAAATTCCTGCCTCCAAGCAGGAAGCACTGCTATCTCAGCTGTTTCCCACTTCCCACATGCCCAGCTTGCCCTTTCCTCAGGGACAGCTGTGGGAAGGGGCCAACAGATGACCACTGTGCCTGTAGGCCAGGTGGAGATAAAGGACATTTAAAAAAAGCCCTTAAAAAACCACTAAAAAAAGCCCAGCCAAAACCAAAAACAACAACTAACCAACCAACCAACCAGCAAAAACCTCCAAAAAAATCCATGACAACTGACTCAAGTAGGGATTTTGATTAAACAGTGAATGGGAAGGAGGCAGGAGCAGGCAACTTCAGTTTGTGACTGTGCACAAGTGACAAGTGGCTGGAATATTGGCTTGGAAAACCTCCCAGTGTTTGCATCTCTTGCACTGCTGTGTCTTTCCTCTGGGTATTAAACTACAGCTTTAAACACTGACAGCAAACAGAGTTAAAAAGAATTATTTTGCTATTGTATGTAGACAATTATGTTGGTCTGAAACTATGCACAAATTAAATGTTAATCTGAGTCCAGGCATAATCTAATTATTGCTTCCTTTTGAAGTAAGAGGAACAATATTTACTGAGTAAATTATGGACGTCTAAAGGTAAAGCTTGCTTTGAAGATTAAACAACACACATGTTGTTAATTATTATAACCATACTTGACCCTTGTTACTTTGCAAAAAAAATTGAACACATTTTGAATTTTCACAGAGATATTGTGTTTTAGAGGGCAGCACTACATATCCTTGACAATTGCCTTTTATTACATGGCAACATGAAAGAGAACACCAAATATATGAGAGGCTGAGTGTGGGATATGTGTAGTGAGTGCACAGTTTCTTTGCAATAAAGAATGAAATCCCTTTTTTAGCACAGAGGGGCTGCTGGCAGCATGGGGAAGCCATCCTCACCAGCGTGGGGCACATCTCTGGGCTCCCCACACCCTATCTCCACCCCTGGGGGGACAAAGTCAGCCCAGATGCCTGCTGCAAAGAGCCCAGAGCATCCCAAATTTGTGCTGGAGAAGCAATCATGACACTGTAGTAGACAGAGAAAGGCAAGACTATCTCCAGGAGATTAGACAATGTAATCTCATTATCCTTCTCTGCCCACTGCGGGCTCTCAATCCATGAAAATACTTCCTGCTACCTGGCTATAAAATTTTATATCCCAGTCCATCTAATTCAGCTTTACTTTCATCACTAGAGCTGCCCAGTAGTTTAATTATACACTAAATACACATTAACAAAACCCTTAATCAAATAATAAGACATTATTGTTATAATAATGTTATTTTACAGAATACCTGTACAGGTGTTTTTGTCAGTGATTCCCTGAATGCTGTACAGGAGAAGCAGTTTCTACTATTGCTTGTTTTTACAGTCACTTATTTTTGAGTCCCTATCATTTGTCTGACAGTTCATAATCTAACTTTGTGTGGAAATGAAGCATTTTGTCTGAATCTGTCAAGCTTGGATCCAGGTCTGCATGTTCCAAATGTCTGACATCTCTTTTATGTTCAGGCTCATCTCTATAATTACCCCAGAACTGCTGATGGTAGTGGCAGAAATAATAGGTTGGAAACATCTCACCAGTGTTTAGGGAAACATTTCTGCTTATCAGAAGGCAATTGTGAAATTAAGTGGTGAGCATAGCTGAATTCCATTTAATTGAAATTGTTGATGGAAGAACTGCATTCTGGTGAATTTCAGTAGTCCAGGTGTTCTGAACTTCCAGTTTCCAAGAAGAGTATTCTGAGTTTGGTGTCTGCAAACAATGCTGTTACACATGATCAGTGTCCTTGTGAAGGTGTTGGGAATATGCCATTTCATGGGGTTTTTAGAGACCCCAACACAGTCCTGCATGTAGGACAAGCAGAAGTAACCAACAATTTACCAATAAACTAAACCTTTTCCTCACCTTTTGGTGGTTCCATATCTTGTCCTTGAAAGTTATTTTCCCAACCCTTTTGAAGAATTAGGCTGTAAATTAAATGAGAACAGCTGGAGTCAGGATTAGAAATTGAACTTCTGCTGTGCAAACTGACTTCCAGCAAAACAGCTGATGCACCCTACCTTCTGTCAATAATTACTTTGTGGGAAATATCCTTCAGTGCTCAGCATTTATTTTTTTATGCCAATAAAGGTTTCCCAAGGCTGCTAGACACCTCTCACAGCCTGCACACAACCATCCAGCTCCAAGATAGGACTGAAGGGATGGGAGCCAGGCATGGGTGAGTGATGATGATCTGAGAGATGCACAGCTAACCCCAGGGCCCCAGCACCCCCACCACCCTGCTGTGTGGAAAAGCAGGATTGAACACACAGCCATGCTCCCAGGCATCAGCTTCAGTCACACCAGATGGCTTGGTCCCACAGCCAGGCTTGGTTTTCCAGATTACCAAGCTGCCAGCACCACTGAACTGATGATATCCATGTACAAATCCCAGAGCTGGAACCCTTCCCTCAACACCCAGCGCTCGTCCTCTTAGGAGCATCCAAGAAATATCCTTGTAGGTTACCTGGAATGGGAATCTATAGTTTCTGAGGGAGTCATCTACTCACCACCCATGGATCAGCCACAGGCACACTTTGCCTCCTATACCCTGGAGTTTCACTTCATGGTAACAAGTTCTGCACTGCCAGACACAGAAAAATACCAACCACACCCTCTAGTCTGGAGATGTAGATGTTTACTGAGAACTTTAAGGAAAATTATTGTAATAAATCTTCCTACAGAAAGCCCTGGCATCAACTGGAAGGTATTATTGTCTGATGTATTCAAGACATCTTCCACAGCAATAGGATTTCCTACAGGATCATGACTTACAGCCCAGATATTTTGCACAACTGTAGTGTAAATATCCAGTGAAGCTCAACTGAGGCAAGTACATAATTTCCATGATAGGACAGCATTTTCAAGCCCTCTGGAAGAAGGAAGGGAATCTTTAGCCACAAATACATCTCTGTGCCAGTTTTTTCTCTTCATAGGACATCTGAGGGTCACTGCCAGATCTCAGAGTAAATCATTAATTTGATG
Source organism: Aegithalos caudatus (assembly GCA_013389925.1). NCBI lineage: Eukaryota > Metazoa > Chordata > Aves > Passeriformes > Aegithalidae > Aegithalos > Aegithalos caudatus. The sequence continues at coordinate 89,460 of WEIU01002277.1, forward strand.
TGGGCTTCAAAGGAGATCACACCTTAGATTTGTATCCTCCAAGTCCTCCCTTTAGCTGCAGCATTGTCACTGTCCAGCCTAGACAAGCTCTTTTCATACTACACAAGTACCAGGCATTTGGAGATAATTTTATGAGGTCTGTGCCACCTAGTCAGTTTACCTGGTGTCTGGACAGGAGTTTAAAATCAGATCAAATCTGGTCAAGTGGGACTTTGTGAAGGAAAGCAACATCAGCAGAGAGGCAATTTCACTGTTGATGTTCTCCTTTTCATTGACAATTTGAGTATGTCACAGTGAAAACTGGCTCCTTAATTAAAAGCTGGAAAGAAACCCCAGAGGATAAGGATAGTTACCCTCCACTGGACAGACAGCAGGAGATGCTCAGTCAGTGCTACTGAAGTTATTTTTGTCCACTTGGCTGCTTTGTATCTGGAATTGACCTATAGTGGCTTGTTTCAGCATTCATTCAATAAAGCTAAGACACCTGTGTGCACATAGCAAATGGGGACAGTTTTCATTTCAGATGAGACATTACTTACTTTAGCCAGGAGCAGCACCAATTTCTCACGTTTCTTGCACTACTCAAAAGGAGTACAAGTGGGTTCACAGCTTGGCCTTGAGCATCTCCCATGAGCTGGACACAGGGAATGCAGACATCCTGTTTGTTCCCTTGCATGGGAAGGCCAGGGCTGACACAAGCTGTCTTCAGTCCATGCAGTTGTTTATCCATATCAGTCTTTGTTATCAGCAGTGGTCACCTGGGTAAGTGGAAGCTTCATGCCTCTGCATAGGTCTTGTAGTATGGCTTGGCAGTTTTACAGAAATCTGGTAAGAAATTTCCCTTGGGTCTGTTAAGCCTCCACAGGAGAAATTTTTGTTTGAACTTACATGCTTCACTGTCCCTTTCGTACATTCTTGGGTACTTGCTCTCTCTGGCACTGGAATTTAAAAATGTGGCATCTAACTGTTCTAAAAATATCAGTCAATCAATAAATAACAGGAAAAGTAGACTTTCTTTTCTCTGAATAAAAAAGCTTGTTCCATTGAAGGAGCTTAGAAACACCTACTCAGAGTGGATGCTCTTCCTGCCTTTTCTATACCCAGTATGTTTCTTTTCTCTTTTTTAATGTTTGTTTTCTCTTCTCCTGATCTCCATCCAAAATATTTCAAGACTCAAACTCAGAATTTGGTGGGTTCTGCAGACCTCCCTGTGGCAGAGCCTGTCCATGCAAGAGGTGGCAACATCCTGATCTGGCCTGAGATGGAGTGAGGAGAAGAGGAAGAAACCTCAGCACAGATGATCCATGGAACAAGAAACATAGCTCTCTGGGAATTTGGGAGCCAATTACCAACCTGAACAGAGCTGCTTCCAACACTGCTCTGCATGTCAGGGAAAAACACTGACATTCCCAGGTGAGATACCTGGATCATTTTCACCCCACAGCCTGCAAAAGCCTTGCAAGTTCTTCTGCAATCTGTGCAGCCTTTGATGAGCTCTTCAGAGAAGTCATTAGTAGATTATTGTCTGATGCACTTTTTCAGAGAAAAGGGCTGCATTGATGACAGCACTTTAGAATAATGCCAACCTCAGTTTAGGATAATGCCTCAAAGGTTATCCTTTGAGAGTTTCCCTTATATTGAAGAAATGAAACACTTTTTGACATCAGCCTGCCAAAAGGGAGCCTTTTTGCAAAATTCAAGCCATTGAATTCGGGCCATCTGCACAGACTTATCTCACCATTTTGCAGCAAGACAGAAAAATCTTTTTGGAGGTTAATATGTAGCTGTCTTTATGACTAAGATTATCAGGAACACTCATAGCTACTTCTGCAGTGCTTCTACAGACAAGTCTTTACTAGGGATGAGAAAACAACAAATGCATCCATTTGCCTTGGAAAAATGGCAGAAATCAGCTGCCATGTTCTGAAGTTCCACAATTCTGTAAAAGCAGACATCCAACCCATTTCAGTATGCTAATGCTCCACAACTTCTGCTGTTTCTACTTCTGTAATGTTCTTAATATAAACTAGGCATAGTGAAGTTTTTGGATGGGAAGGATTTGGAGCAGGAATTCTTGTCAAACAAAATATCCATTAGAAGGCATCCAGACAGTCATGATATTTTCCCATTTTGTCATCAAATGCACAAGGAAAACTGCCTCATCTGTAACTCTCTATTCCTTTCAAAATTCAGCCTGAGCAAGTTTCACATTACTTACAACACAATCTCTTTTTCTTTGAATGAACACCATCACACTGCAAAAATTATTTTAGCAGCAATATGGCACATCACAAAATTGGTACCTACTTGAGTAAGATGCAGCAAAAAATCTCACTCACTTTTTTGAACTAAGTGGGTGGCATATAAATTAATGAAGCTAGCAGGGCTCTCTAAGTAAAATGATTTGTATTCCTTACATGGAACATTAACCTACATTTTTTTTCAATCATTTCAGTAAACAAACTTTGGGGAGTTTTGCTGATAGCCTAATCTGTATTTAATTTAGTAATTTGAAAATAACATGGATGACCTTTGTGAAAAATCTCTTAGAAGTGAAGCTGTGCTGTTTACCTTAATATTCAGACAGCATCCAAGTGAAGAATTTTCTCCCTTTTGGCCTCATTCTACAAATGATTGAATGCACAGAGTCAAGGTCTGGATCCACACTGTAAGCTCAAGCTCTTAAAGAATTTCTTCTCTATCATTACTATAGACCTGCTGAAGAAAAGATTTGTTGCAAGTTTCCCTTTAAAGTCTTTTAAAGTTGCTTGATATGCCAACTTTACTAGCATACAGCATTAAGGAGAAAACGCTAGAAAAGTCAAGGCATTGCAGCAAAGAAATCCCTTCTTTGTTAAAAGATGAAGAAAAAAATTTAAAAGAAGTAAAAACAAACAGAAAGCTCATCCTGGTGCCATGGATATTTGTAGTACAGCAACTGCTCCTTTGATTTAAATGCTGAAATTAATGACTAAATTAGATTCTGAGCTTTCTAGGCAAGTTGCTTTGATGAGCATAGCAAAAAGAAAACACAGAATAAGTGATGAGTGAAAAATAACAGTCTTTTCAAAAAAGCCAGCTTTAAAATAACATTAAAAGGTGAAGAAAATTTCTGAATATATTTTTCTAATTAAAAAAAGAAGATGCAACATTAATATATGCTTGACAATAACTGAAAACACAGACTGCTAAAATAGCTGAATCTCACTGGGGCTGTGTTTAAATTCTACTAAGTATTAAGAAATGCCTAAATAATGGACAGAGTACAGGGATGCATAATACATCTTGTTATAAAGAGCACCTGCTGAGAACATACTGGCCTATACTTTAAACATTTTCTACAATTAAAATACCAAAATATAGAGGCCACCTGTTTCCTGCCTTTACCTTTCTGAAATGCCAGAAGTTTTACTGTAAACAGAGGTGAGCAAAATAAGATGCTGCCTGATTTTAAGGGACTTAAATAATTTGCACAACTGCTGAAGTCTGGGCCAGGCACTTTTCAGCTCCCAGCCCCTCAATTAAAACTGATGAGAGAAGCAGTATCCTCTCTTCCTCTCCCAGTGGCAAGATGCTTACGTGGGAATTCCCACATCAAACTGGGACAGCAGCTATCCATCTAGCAGCTTGGATTTGACAGTAACCAATACCAGATGTTTCAGACAAGGCATAACAAAATACAGAGAGAGTAATTGTGGAGAAAACTGCTCATTTTTTCCCAATTTCCCTCGGGTCTCTGGGCAGGGCACATATCCTGAGATGTACAGCATCCCAAGAAATTTGTCTGGCTACTTAGAAATTTGCCAAAAAGCTGATCAGGTGGCAACCTGAAATTCACTGCTGACTCTCTGTCCTTACTGCAGGGCCCTTAAGAGAAGGTGGATCCACATTTTAATTTTAGTCTAATTGTGAAAAGTAAAGAAGGCAAAACAATACTGGAAATTCTGAAAGAATTTTTTATTTTTTTTTTTTAATAAGAATTTCTCTTATAAAGAGACGTATTTTTAAAGTGCTGTCAGGTTAGCAGGCGTCTTAAAGGCTGGACATAAGACACTGGAAACCACATCTGCAAGCCCAGTCTCTCCCTGATGGCATTTGCACATCCTCATTTGCACATTAACACGTCCTGCTCATTTGTTGCTCGTTTGTTTGCCCAAGATCCCAGCTGAACAACTACTCTGGAGTCCAGCAAGATGCAGCTCAGAAAGCTCTGCTTTAGGGTGTGCCCCACAGCACCCAAATCCCTGGAAGAAAATCTTTCTCAGTCAGGAAACCCTTGCTGGCAAATGCACAGATTTGAAAGTCCGTGCCCTGCAAAAGGTGCTGCACAACACAAGGTAAAAATGGAAACCACTGGCACCTGGGCCTTACCCAGACAAATGGGCGGGAGCAATCCTGTTGTAACTATACAAGCAGGCAAAACCGAGGCTGGTGATTTTTTAAAATGGTGAGCCTGTTTATTAGAAACTTAGAACAACTGGGGTTGAGGCCCCAAGATAAGCTTGGGGCCTAGGCAGCAAGGCAGAGTAACAGTAACAAACTGTGAGCTGCACAGGGCGCTTCTTTGGACACAAGTTCCACAGAAGGACATGGGTGCTGGGCACCCAGCGGGTTTTAAAGTCTCTCGAGCTGCTGGATTGGTGCATTTTTCAATCCTTACAGTGATTGGTCTCTTTTCTGGCCTCTGGTTGGTCAATACTGCCGTGCAATCCTGACCAATCATTCTGGAATACTTTGATCTTACTGGTCAGCTCATTCTCCAATCACAGGTCAAGATGCTGTCATTGCTTCCTGAGGCAGCATTCTAGAAAGTTCCATCCATTAAACTCACTGAATTCTCACCACTCCCCTAGTGGTTACACACTTGCATCACAGTACATTTAACTTAACTTACTACCTCATAACTTATGACATTGATTATACATAACAGTTCATTATATTAATTAACAATTTATATCAACTCCTTATATTGATTATATTAATAATTCACAACCTCTCCTACGAAAACCAATTTGTTTATAACAATCCTGCACTCCTTTGCTCCTAGAGGTGGGCAGATGTGAGGCAGCTGAAACTCCCAGGGATCCAAGCCTGGACAATCAGATCCCTTTGATTTTCCTCAGGACTTTGCCCCAACATTGACTTGGTAGAGAGAGGCAGCCTCGATCAAGTTGTCCAGAAACAGAATTTAATAATGCCAAAATAACAAACAATAAGGTTCACTATATATGGAGCAAACCATAAAAAACAGTAACTATACACAAGAGGCAAAAGGCAAATGAGGTGGGGGGCCCAGGGTCAGACAGGGGTATTTATGACTCCTGGTGTGGGGAGGAGTTCAGGTGGGGCCTGAAGGAAGGGTCCAATAGTGGGGAATGATTAGGAATAATAAATTCCTGCACCAAAAATCAACTTATGGTAACACAAAGAACAAGGAACCTTCTAGCAACCATTTCATGCTTGAACTGAGAGAACATGGGAGTAAGCCTTTTGCTTACTGTACTTAGAGAGGCATTACCCAGGGCATGAAGCAAACCTTTTCTTCTTCCCAGGGGAAACCACCTCTGCCGGCTGTAGTAATGCACTTCCTATACTTAGGAAGGTGTTTCTATATAAGGAAAAGGTTTCAGTTTGCTGATTTACTTATTAGGAGATTTGCCTAGAAAGATCTGTACATGTCTGTCTGTGGTTGGCTGAGTGCCAAGAGAGAATCACCTGTTGGACCTTTCACCTGTCTGTCAAACCCTGTAAAGTTTCCTATTTGGAACTTTCAAACAGGACCATCCTTAGACATTGAGTAGAAAAAGGGACTGAAAAGTAGAACCAATGGCATTTTCTAGGTGTTGTACGAGGTGTGGGACTTCCCCACACCGTGCACGGATTATGTCTTTTGTTTCTGTATTATTTTCGTTCATTTATTAAACCTTTTTGAGTTACGAGACACTCTGGAATGTGCTGTGTCTCGCTATTATAGCCACTGATCCGAACAGGCTGGACCCTGAGGAATACAAGATAAAACCCAATGTATGGGAATCTTATAGCAGGCAGCCCTGATTCAGGAGCTGTGCAGCTGCATTCCTGCTGCACCTCTGCAATGCCATCAGCCATGCCATGTGGAGACAGGCACATCCCTGGTTTTGCCAGCTGAAATACACAACTGTGGCTACGCTGCACCAGAAACACACATCTGCAGCAGAGCTCAGTGCAAACAAGGCCTGGACTTTTTTTTTTTTCTTTTTCCCCTCATGTTTCCTTATTTCTTTCAAGGATCTCACAATGAGTCAAAGTTAGAGTTTTGCAGAAATGCACAGAACATTTATTCAGTTTGACAGAAGTGTACAAATTTTTCAGAAAGACAAAGAGGCACAAAAAGGCACAAAACAGGTTTCTTACTGTGTAAGACACAATCCCGTGAATCTGAAAGAAGAAAGGTATCTTGACTTCTACACAGGAAAGCAGTGGAGTTTCAGAAGAGTTCCATTAACTAAAGCCTACTATTTATCCCCTTTCTTTTCTTTTGACTAGTAAGATGGTTTAATCTGGTAAATTTTAATGTGTAAGGACACTTACTGAAATGAGGAACAGTTATAATACAATAACTGATCTAATGCATCTCTGCACAGAAACTGGCAGTAGTATCAAAATAATAATAGGCTTTGGGACATGAAAAAAAAACAACAAACACTTACAGTTATGCAGTTATGCTCAGACCATAAAAAACATCCCCTTCTGAGCAGTTCCTGAGCTAGAAGATAAGGAAAATGACCCAACAGCTAAGGGTATATAGCACATTTCAGTGAGGATTAGAGCCATCATTCTTACATTGCTCTCTTCTCATGTTATATCACAACTATTAAAAGGTTACTGAAACACACTCTGAAATCTCAAGTAGCAGACCTATCTCTCTTAGCTCGTCCTTGTAAAAAGAGGACTCAAGAAAATCAACACTAGCTTTCACAATCCTTGGTGGCATCTTTACAATTTCAAAATGTTTGGTCTCCCCTGCTACTCATTGCTTCTTGCAAAACATTTGAAATCATGTCATAAATTAAAGATTGCCCAAAAAAGGCTTCAAAATAACTTACTTTCTATATTTATCATTGGGAAAATTTTGCATTTATTATTAAATACTACCCCAAAAGCCAGATGGTCATACAGAGAATGACTACAGAAATTTAGAAAAGCAAACACAGTTACTTTTCCAAAGTGCTACTGAGATTAGAAAACAAGTTATCAGAGGTAAACAATCTTTTCCTCTACTCTGGCTCCACTTTCTGCATCCTGCAGGCTCTCAGGCTGGTGGCTCAGCAGCAGTTCATCTCCCTGTGGTGACTGCATGGATCCCTGGTTTGGAATGCTTGTCTGGGGCCCCTGGGTCTGTGGTGCATTCAGATCTGTAAAACACAAGAGAAGAACATGTGACAATGCATTTTCTGCCATGCCCATGCCATCAGAAAGAGCAAATTCTGACTTTCTCATTCACACCATTTTCTAGTTTGCTGCATCTGCCTAGAAAGGAAAACACTACTCTAGAAAAAATTGTTCTACAGCCTGGTGAGAGGTACCTTACCCAAAGTCAGTGAAATCTATTCAAGAAATAATAATAATAATAAAAAATATGTAGCCATACTTTACTAAACAGACACACAATAATGGAAAGACATAAATGAGGTCAGAATTGAGCTGGAGAGAAACACACAGCATATAATCAGAGCCTTTGTTAGTAATAATACAGTTGTAACATTATTATTCATCATTACACAGAATTTAATTTGTAAGCCTTCCTTTTATGGGTGCAAAAGAATTAAGTGAGCAAAGTTAAAAGTCTACATGGCTGGCAGTTGCATTCAGCTTTTTCTAACAAGTTTACCTGTGTTTATTTGCTCAAACTACCTACTCTATTTTGATCCTTTTGGTGTGATGTGGAGAGAAACACTTGCATCCAAATACTGGAACATTATTTCACAGTGACCTTGTTATCTTTCCACAAATTCAGAGAATCAGGTAATTGTTTTGCAGTATTGCACAATGAACATTTCTATGATGATCCACATATAGCTTAAAAAACCAAAACAATATGACTACAGTTGGGTTTTATCCCTAGTCAGCATTCTGTAGCACTTCAGGCCCTCAGGAACTACATCTCAGTAGCTGGCTTCTCCATATCTGTATTTCTTCAAAGCAACTTTAACAAAAAATTAGCTGCATGCAAAAAATGTGTATCCTCACACATAGCGATGAAAAAGATCTGTAATGAATATGCTGCAATATTTTTCACTGTAATCTTAGCCTGACCAACTCTTCTTTTACATCAGGAGGGCTAAATTTTTATTCTTCCCTCTCAAAAAAAGGACTCTGCAGAAAGAAAGGGAGCTTGGAACTCCTTGTACAGCATGGTAATGCTAGAAGCATGCAAACAGAGAACTGGGGTTCTTTGAGCCTTGATCGTTCATGCAGAGCTGAAGAGACTTTTCATGCTTGCTCTGGTCCCTATTTCTCACATGTGTGTGCAATGGAAATCTATTATGAAGGATATATTTGGGTTTGTACACACCCTGTCACTTAACTGGTAGCAATTCATAATGACACCTGCCCACGTTTAGCATTCCCCAAATATGTGTGACTTTCATCAGTCTTGTTCACTGAGGCAGCAGTTCAAGGCAAAACAAGCTTTCTGGCACCCTGAAAAGCCTAGGCTCTCTGGCTGCTCCCTGGCATGGGGTGTGTGGAGCAATGGGCATGTGGGAACATATTAAATCACAGCCTCTGCCTTCAGCATCTTCTCCTCTTTGATATCCACACAGCTGGGGGGAGCAAAGAGGCTTTGGAGCTGCAGCTCCCAGCACAATGCATCTCCTTCTTGCTGCCAAGGCTGCAGGGTCAATGGCAGGAGCAAGGTATTTATAAACGAGCTTAGTCATAGTGGGATGACACAGAATGTTACAAAAATTAGTCAGTTGTCTTTCTTTTCCTGTTTTATACTGGATTAGGTTTCAGTCTTGATGAAAATCCAGAGTAAGTCTTGATTGCGAGTGACATTTGCAATAGTAACACAGCAGGACTTGACTCCCTGACTGAGTCAAACAGTCCTTTTTTAAACAGATTTTTTGGAGATGATGTCTGCATTCATTTCTTTTTGATGGTCATGTTAGAAAAAGATTGTAACTTTCAGGCCACAGAAGAAAGCAAAAATATGACTGTCTTTATGAAAACTGGATACATTTGGGTTGTTTATTTATTAAGAGCCCTGCTAGCAGAAGTTCCTCCACTTCTAAACACTTATATTTTGGGGTAATTTTACCTACATTAATATTCCTTTTAAGTCTGGGAGTCTATTCACATTACCCAAGTCATGTGCATAAGAATACCAGGGAGTAAACGCTGACTTGAAAGATCTGTTTCCAAAGTTTATGAAGTACATAATTTGAGAAGCCTAATTACAAATTTGAAAATACACAGAAAACAAAGAGAAACACCTTACATGAATTTATTTTCCACCATCAAAACTAAACAGTAATTGTTCCACCAATTAAAACAGTAGCTGTTTCCAAACCATTTCTCATTAACTGTTACAACTATAAGCAGCAGACCTGAGCAGTGGAAACTGTCAGCATTCTGGAAAAACAAATCAGATTCTGTCACCACCAAAATAAATGATTTATCACTAGTTTAGGTGCCTTTTTTTTTCCCCTAAACACATTGAATCTGGAAAACCTGAACAGCAGGAGAGCACCCAGGAGGTAAGAGCACAGCTGCTGCTGGGGTGGCGAGTGGCTTCAGGCTGGAAAGGTTGTGCTTAATCTGAGGAGGGGAGGGGCTGGTTTTGGATTCACTTCAGGTGGCACTCAACACAGACTCTGCCTAATAAAAGCACAAAGTGTCCCCAAGGCCAGCACACTCAGCCTGCCATCGGGGAGGGTGGCTGCTGTCTCTCTGCCCAGTGCCATGCTGGAAGCAGCTGAGCCAGGAGACCAGCTGGTGTCACAGGCAGCAGCGTGATGTGCCCTGAGAGCAGACACATGTCAAGCGTGGAAGAAGTGCCAGAAATGGTAACAACAGTTCCAGGTGAAGGGAGAGTGAGGAAAGTGGACTGAACTGCCAATCAGCCTTGGTTCTTGTAATGTAAAACAGTGACAGCTGCCTAGAAGCCTCCCCTGAGCTCTCTGGTACAGCATGGGGTAACTGAGTGGCTCTTGTCACCAGCAGGAGAAAGGTGAGAGAAATCTTCCTCTGGAAATGCTCTCCCAAAACAAGGAGGAAACTTCTGAAACCAGACTTGAAAACATCAGCTGCTGTCTACTAAAGAACTCTGAGAGCTGAGGAGCAATAAAATTTAAGAAAAAAATAAAGGAAATCAAACTGATTGTGTAGACAGGCAAGGCAAAGGGGATGCTACCAGAAGGTGACATTCAAGAAGCTCTCCCATGCTCACCTGGCCCCTGGGGCACCCATGGGAGCTCCCCAGCCCATCTCCAGGCCCATTCTCTGCTGCACTGAGGCAAACATTAGAATTCACTATGGATCAAGAGTTAGGTAAGTGCAGCCCATTGGCTTTTTATGAGCTTCCTTCAATACAATTGTGATTCATCTATCAATATCAGCCATAAAATGAGATCTGTGTTATCCCCTTTGTCTAAATTCACATTTACTTGTGCTTTTTTTCTGCTCCCCTCCAAGCTACTGACAGATGCTCTCTCTGGCAGCCTGTGTTTGGCTCAACAGCACACCCACCAGACCAGCACCCAGCAAAAGCTGGGTACAGCCCCTGCCCACACCCTTCCTGCCCAGGCTGGGCTCTGCCTGCTGCCCTGCTTCCACACCCTCCCAGAGAGGACAAACAGAAGGGCTCCACCTGGCCACAGCTATCCACTTGCTCATTTACACTGTTTTCTTCTTTCATAGTTAGAGAAATGCAGCAAATACTCCCTGACTATATCCAGAGCTTTAATAACACTGAGCTGTAGCTCAGGTTCTTCCACAGTGTGCTCTGACACAGCTTTCTGCTCCCTCCCACTTTTGCACCAGCCAAGGGCTGTCAGCATCCCTCTGTATCCTGGACCCCACAATTTACATGCAAACTGAAACCCCCTTTACCTGTTTCTCACTTACATAAAATATATTTCCCCTATAATATTCCAGGTAACTCTTTCCTTAAGAACAAGCCAGATCCACAGCTGCATCCTGGATACCCTAGGTAAAAGTGAACACTAGACCAGAGAAATCCACTCTTTCCAAGTTGGGCTGGTCAAACACCCAAGGCAAAAAAGGGTGTGCTTGAGGCTGGTGACAAAATATTAAGTAATCTGTGACAGCACATCAGCCTTTTGGGGACCTGTAGCCTGTGCTACACCTCAGTATTAATATTCCTAAAGTACAGCTTTTACACTTTTTTATCTCAGCTTAGACCACTTCATTAAATAAAAAAATTTTAAAAAAAACCAAACAACCAGGCATTCCCAGCAGTCTTCCCCACCAATTTTTTTGCAAAAGGAGTTAGAGGCTGTTTCAAACAAATTCTGGATCCAATCACAAATTGTCCCATTCACACAGACATTGTGAAATTCAAGACTAAAAACAAATTAATTTTTTTCCCTATTTTCCTTGAATTTAGGTCTGGTACCATGAGGACAAGCATCAGGAAAATGCAGAGAGGCACTCTACTCTTTCCATACTTTTTTAGTCCACCTCAAGATAACACCAATGGCAGATGGCAGGCCTGTCATATGTGGGATCAGTTCTCAAGGGAGTTCACAAGGGGGACCTCATTTTTCCAAACAGGGTCTGGGTCCAAACTCTGAGAAACAACAGCTCCTGGCTAAAAACATGATGCTGTTGTACAGGAAAAGAAAGGGGAAAAAAAAGTAGCATTCTGCATCCTAACTACCCCACCTTTTCCACAGCACTAAGAGACAGGATTAGTAGTATCTCACAAACTGCTGACAAGGTGAAGGACAAAGGAATGGTATTTGCAGGAATCTGAAATCAATACATATAAAAACAAACACAGCCCATGTACCTGGGGGGATGGGGGATACAAAAGCCAAGTAAACAGCTCATCAGTCACACTGGTTCTCACCTCCTGTCTGTTGTCATAGGATGTAAGCACTTCCACATCAAATAAATGCCACAGATTTTCTCCTGCACCCCCCTCCCCTCTCTCCCCCAGGATCAGAGCTCTTGATGTTAAGGCTAGAGTGCCCACAGTGAAGATTATGGGAAGGACAGGAGAACCAAGGCACTAAGAAACACCCCAGGCAAAAAAACCTCTCAGGGCTCTGTGTTTTGAACAGAAAGCCCTTAGTGTTACTCCTTCAGCTCTGACCCTGCTTTCACAGCATCATAGGATAATTCAAGTTGGAAGGGATCTCAGAAGGCCTTGGATTCAAAGTCCTCCACAAAGCTGGGTTAGCTCTGAGGTCAGGGCAGGCTGGATATTTTTTACTTCTTGGTCCTTTCGGAAAGGAAAGGAAAGGAAAGGAAAGGAAAGGAAAGGAAAGGAAAGGAAAGGAAAGGAAAGGAAAGGAAAGGATAAGGGGGGGAGGGTGGAAGGAACACACCACATGGATTTTGCAGACAATTACCTTGCTGTGGCTTTCTGAGATCTGTCACATTGACCCTCTTTACAAAATAAAACTGCGTTAAATGAAGAGTGATTTATGCCACTTTTAGCAACAAATATGTTGAAGAGTCATGAAAGCACTCACCTTCTGAAATAATAGAGTTAGGTTTCAGTTTTACATGTACTTATAACAACTGGTACCAAGTTCATTTGGACTGACAGCTGACACATCAGCTTCAGGCCACAGCTATTTGAAATGGCAGAGCTGCTCTATTTAATCCCCACACTGGCACTCATGCATAATGCAAAGCACAAGCAGACACCTAAAAACCAGTGCTAAGTCTACCGGGTCTGGGATATTCAAAGGAATTCAAGGGTAACAGGATCCCATTTGCCATCACAGTTCAACAGCAAGTGGCAGCCTAACTCCCTAGGGCTCCACTGGAAAACCCACTGGCAAATCCCTCGGCACCTCTTTGTCTCTAATGATGCTCCCAGTGGTTTCCATGCAGATTCATTAGCAACAGAAAGCTGATTCCCCAGGGAACTCCAAGCACCTCAGCCTTTCTCCCTTTCCTCACCATGAAAGGCACCATGACCAGTTTGATTACCTTTTTTTTTAATGCCTACTTAAGACTTTCCCAAATTGCAATGGATTTTCCATACTTCAGGTTCAGCTGTTTAAAGCTGGTGGAAGAAAGGGAACACCATGCAGTGGTACTGGGTGCCTGGAATGCCAGGACATCACCCTGGGACAACCAAAACACTGCTGCTACCCATTCAGAACAGGACACTTGCTATGGAAAAGTCATCTGTAAGCTTGAAGATTTGAGGACAACTCCCAGCAGTTTCACTGGCACTTGAGATCCCACATACCATCAACAAACCAAGCCCTTCACACCTCAATAAAGCTGATTTCACAGCAGGAACTGAATTTGGTATTGGGTCTCAATAAAGCACTTGGAAAAAATATTTTGACCCTAAAGCTAGCAAGGAAAGAGGAGCCTAATCCATTTCACAGCTGACTGAATAAGGCAAGAAAATAGGTCTGGGAATTGTAATGCTGTTATTTACTTTTGACCAGCCCAACCCTGTGAAAAAGCAGCCACTGCATTTCTTAGGCAAACAAACACCTTCATGAATAAGAGATCTTTACACAAAAAGTAGATGAGGAATTATTTCAGAAGAGATCCTACATTAATTAGTCTTAGCAGCTTTTGTTGCATTTTTTGTTACAAGACAGAGAACACAAAGGTTTTCAAGTCTATGATGAATGAGGTCTGCAACATAACTTTTTTCTGTATCTGTACACTGGATTTTTGATCATGGTAAAATTACTGGGATTGCCATTATTCTCCATGTTTCTGCTCTTTGTGTAGTTGCTGGCTTAGATAAAACAATGCAGTTCCGTTTTCAGATTTTGCCTCGCAAGTCTTCAGAGAAGCTTGGTCTAGACAATTTGGACCTAATTCTTGGCACAAGAAACACAAAATATACATTTATTCCACTAAAATGGCATTTATCATAAAGTTCCAACTCATACTCCAGGTTTTGGAGTAATGTGATGATGCAGTAATTTTTTTTTTTTTTTTTTATTACAGAAAACAGTAAAAGTCCAGTAAACACACTATTTCTAAGAACTGTGTTTAGCAAAGAAAAGATTTTAAAACTAACTGAAGCTCAGATACTGAGTGTTACTTTGGCATCAAATTCATAGCATGCTGATTAAAATTGATTAGGTTGATTAAAATTTTAACCTAGTTACATGGCTATGTTATCAGTTGTATTGGTTTTTAAAGCACACGGGCTCCAAGCTATTTTTGGCATGCTGTTTTTCTAATGCATATCAATAAGAGACACTTAAAAATAGGTCTGACTTGAAATCATAATTTGTCTGTGCATTAAATACCCACAGTCTCACCTTGGCAGGGCAGACTGCCTGACAGCTGTCTGCTTCTGCTTAATATTAATTTATTTAAGTATGAATTCCCTATTAAATTGTCTTTGTGCTAAGCTTTGAAGCTCTAGATGGTCAATTACAGACAAACACGTGGTCCAACAGGTATTCTGCTAACAACGAACACATGTTTTATTGACCTACTTCTTTTTCCAGCTCATTAAACACAGCTGCACTCAAATGATCAAGAGGAAAAAGAACCATAAAAGCCCCAGAACACTCTTCCTACACAGGATCATAAGGAATGTGACCAGCTGACGCTGTGGGGCCGCTGCCCCACCCAGGGCAGCAGCACACCCACACAGAGTAGCTCTCCAGGGGTAGGGCAACTCTGCCCACTGACAGCAGTGGTGGGGAAGCATGGAAAACTCCCACAGCCTCCTCTTTCAGGTGTCCAGTGGGAACAAAGTGGGCTGCAACCTTTTCCTCCCAGCCCATCATCTGCTGGAGTCATTTGGCCAGCAGGCTGAAGTCAAACTGCCATCAGTAGGGAACACTCCTGCTTGAAGGTTTGAGGGAGAAACAGAAAGCCCCTAAAGTTAGAGACCCAAGCAGAACTTCCAAGGACTCAAGGGACAATGAACCTGCTCCTATTTCTGCTGCCAGCCAGCACAGCCCCACACTTCCCTCACCCACTGTCCCAATTCAAACCTTGAAGATAAAACACTGCATTGAGGCCTTATCTCCTTCCCTCTCAAAAAAAAGGAGAAACAGCTAGCATTAACCCTGAAAAAACAGTCTCTGGAACATGAAGTCATTCCCTTTGAAAAAAAGGGGACATTTACACATCAAAACTCTTCTTCTGAGCTGTTACCACAGACAGATGTTAGTGTGTTGATTAACTCCACCTCGTATTTTATGGACGCTCTTTGGTTGTGGGTTGTTTTGTTGGGGCTTCTTTATTTTTTTTTTCCACTTTGAAATAAACATGAAATCAAAGACCTTGGCAATAAAATCAATTTAGTCCCCAGTGTTTGGTCAGTCTTTCAGGTGCAACATAAAGAAGTGTGCTCTGGACTTTGGCAAGCATTTTCTTGAGTAGGAGACGGGCACAGCTCTGTTAGAAAAGCCAAGAGGGGGAGGTAATTCATAAAACACTCAAGTCTCCTCCTAAGCACTTTGGTTTTATAGGGTAATTTCCCAACAACAGACCAGATCCACCACTTCTTACTCATAAAAGCTGACGAGATCAAAACTCAAAGAGACCAGCAGAAGAACACTAAGTCAGTATACAGAATTGCTGCAGAAGAAAAAATTCAGGCAAAGCACCTGTTTCAAATCAATTACATGCTAATCTTACCCTTTAATAGAAGCTGCTGTTGTTGATTAATACAGGAAAAAATACAGGCATTGCTACAAGAGTGAGCATCTGAGAGAAGCCTCTTATCTCATAGTCACAGAGATACATGTTCTCTCCCGAGCTCAAAACTGAGGGAAATAGTTGCTAATTTTTGATTGCATATTGAGTATTAGCACAGCCACTTCTATTCATTTTTGGCAGGAAGTGTATGCACTCATTTTCTTGGAATCCTTGAAAAAAAATCAAGAAGAAACTGGAAAGTTGCACATTCCCTGAAATTTTTATTGTAAGTATAGGAATTTTCAGTGTGATTGAATATTTTGAAATGAATACCCTTTTTAACTGTTTGCTAAAAGCTCTGTGAACATGTAACTGTGAAAACAGTTTGCATAAAAGGCAAAGGAAAAATTGTACATCAAAGCCATAAACCCCCACAATTATCAAATAAGCATGTGCTTTCCATCCCTTCAGCCAAGGGCTTTCCACGAGTGCATGGAGAGCACTTGGATCCACTTTCCTCACTTCTGTTCCTGCTTCTCCCTTCTATGAGCAGCACTGGTCTTACCCTTAAGGCCAAATTCATCACCTCCTCCTACCTCACCTTTACTACAAGTTTTAAAACACCTGCCTGTATTCATTTTCACTTTCAGCTCTAAAGTGCCTGTGTTTAATGCAGGAGCCTTCCTCAGACCTTCATCCCCTCCCCAGTGGCACTGTGCTTCAATGTCAAGTTGCTCTGCACAGAAGACAGCTTCCCTGCAGGTTTTCTGTCACCAGCAATTATCCTTCAATTTTCAAGTTCAATTAATAAAGAGAAAAAAAAGTCTCTTTTCATCCTTGCCAAATGCCCTGCTTTCCCTATGTCTCATATATCCTTTATCATGTGGAATACATTCAACAACTTTTAAAGTACATGGGTTCAATTTCTCTACAACAGATCCTAAACCAATACAGAAAAGTTCTATCTATTTTTCTGATCATTTATGTTTCAGTTCTAGATCAGACTTCCAAGAAACACTCAAGGAATCTCAGCAGGTGGCTGTTGGAACTCTTCCTTATTTGATTAAACTACAACCAACTTCCATATCAGCACCAAGGCTCCTCCACTAAAAATTTACACCCAAAAGGAAGTTTTCTACAGCATCTGGCAAGGGGTAACAAGACACTCCATGAAATCTCCTCTCAGCCAATGAAATTTTTGGAAGGCAGTTGGGTGCTCCTGTTATGAATACCAGCAGAAGACAGACAATCTTCCCCAGTGTCTTAATAAATATTTAACAGTAGATGATGCTGAGGAGGTTTCATATTACTAACACGTCATTATTTTTGCACAACATGCTACAGGCCATTTATTGGAATACGTAAAGTGTTATACTAAATAATTAAAATGAGATTGTACTTTTCAAAATAAGCCAGACAGATCTACTTGGTGATTCAGCTACATGGTTTTACAGGGTGTGTTGGCATATTCAGCGTCTTGCAAAATTTGATCATCTATAAACAGCTTCTCTTAGCTATTAGGATGAATTATTTATTTACACTGGTGCATCTATTTCAGGCTCTAACTTCATTACAAAATATATACAAAATATTTTAATGTACTAAAGCAGGGCACTGCATCCAGGTCTCCACCCACAGAGAGCATTTCCCCAGGATAACAAAGACCTCCCAAGGAAATTTCTTGACATAGAACAACCAGCAAGACTGTTGTTTTGTGGCCATTTTCCTGAGACATCATCTCTTTCCTTCAGGCTTGCTATCTAAGTCACATCTCTGCACATCTCTGAGCTGGATTTCAGGATCCAATTCACTACAAACCATTTGTCTGGCTAAAAACCCTCTGCCCATGGTTTTCTGCTTTGAAATGTTCTCTTTTCATCCCTCTACTTCCCTGAAACCTCTACCTACTGGAAAACCCCAATCTTAGTAAAGAATATATGTGCATATAAGGGATCCCCCTTATGTATACATCCACACAATTCCAATTTCATTGATGCCAGGAACTCCGCTGACCCCGCTCACTGGAGTTGGTGGAACCATAAGTGTGAGAAAAATGAGAAAGATTCAGCCATCATCAGCTGTTTAGTAAGTCTGCAGGCAGTGAAAGCCTGAATGTGGTCTGTAGATTTACATCAACACCAGTGGGGCCTCATAAGATAGGGCAGGAGTAAAATCTCTTTTACTCCATTCATAACCTTAATGATGTGCACTATTTTAAACTTCCCTCCACGAATGAATGAACTCTAACAGAGAAGATAATAGAAAGAATAAAATCAGACAGGCATTACACAGAATAGGCATTACATTAATGTACATTAATGTACAAAATAAATAATGTACTTACATAAACGTACAAAATAAATGGACTTACATAAATAAATGTACTTACATTAATGTACAAAATAAAACCAGAATATCATTAGCTGCCTTAATTAAAGGTTTATTTTATAGAGCTGCATCTACTGTGGTTATTTTCAGAAATGAGAAAAGTGTTTTGAGATAAGAAAATCAGTAACAGAACAACAAAATCTGACTGCTAGAGAGGTGAAAAGCACATCTTACTCTAAATATACTAATTGCAGATGACACATAATGACATATTTTTCACTTTGATATCACACTGCTGTGTGATTTAATCCCTAATTCCATTTGCTTTAAACAAACAGCATGTCATTCCCAAGAGGAAAAATAAAACTTCCTCTCTGATTCATTTCCACCAAGTATCTCGGAGACACAGAAGTCTTCCAGCAGAGCATGAAAGTCAATGTTTTGTGGTATGGAGAAGAAGCAAATTTGCTTGTTTTCTGTTGCAGAGTCAAAAGTAAAGAGCTTAATTTTTCTAATAAATTAATGAGATTTTGAACTTTGATGATGCTGGTGCTGATGTTGCTCAGCTTCATATTCTTATATATTTCCATTTTATTCTCATTGTAACTTAAACTGAGCATTGAATGGCCTCTGTGCTCACCTGTATAGCCATCCATACTTAGAGTAGTAGGAATATGCTGAACACAGAAAAAGCAGTTTGGAATTGTTCTCTAGTGTGGCATCTACCCAATCGAAAAATACAAAAGATTTAAAGTAGCTCAAAATATCATACCTGCTCAGGAGGCTCCCTGAAAAACGGGGAACTACATGGGTCATATAAGCCTCTGCTTTTTAAAAATTTCCCTCTTTCCCTCTCCCCAAGTGAAGGAAAAACACAAAGAATTTGCTCACTGTATGAGACAATGAAAAAATGGCACTATTAAAAATTTAATTAGACACACCAGAAAAAAAATAGGTTGAAACATATCTTCACATGCAATTCTGCAGGTGGCAAGGGCCTGGCCTGTCACTGACTCCAAAGGATGCTGTTATAAAGAGTTTGCTGTGTGGGACACAGTTACATTCCAGCCCAGAAAAATCAGATTTACTCAGAAGGAGTCATTTCAGCAACAGCAATATAAAAATTAACTCACAACGATCACATATGCAGAACTGTGGGGACTTTTTTGAGTTGCTAATCATTATTTACCAGGTTCCAAGTGATGAAAGCAATCTTACCCAAAAAGTCCTCAACATGGGATCCCATCAGGCCCCTCCAGCACTGTCAGCAGTAGCTATGCTATATTCTATATATGCTATAAGGCCCTGATTTACTGAGGTTTGCTCCTTGCCGAAACCCAGTCTCGAACTGGAAGCATGGATAAACAGCCTGTACCACTTCAGTTGGCTTTTTAACATTGTAGTGCACAGCATATTTCACCTGTTTCGTATCACACTTCCATCAGTTTTACATTGTATATTATATCTCTCCTGACTGCAACAAATTCACCTTAACGAAAGTACCAGAAAAAAAAAAAACAGGCCTATTGTTATCAGCCTCCCTGATGCAAACATAGAGCAGATACTTTTATGCAATGTAATTTATGCCACAACTTGTGCTGCTTAAGGTAGCCTTAGTGGTGATTTAACCCCAGCCAGAAACCAAGCCCCACACAGCCCCTTGCTCACTCTCCTACCAAAAGGATCAGGGAGAGAATCAGAAGGGTGAAAGCTGGAGAACTCATGGACTGAGAAAAGGACAGTTTAATAGGGAAAGCAAAGGCTGTGTAAACAAGCCAAGCAAACCAAGGAATGAATTCAGTGCTTCCCATGAGCAGGCAGGTGTTCAGCCATCTCCAGGAGAGCTGGGCCCCATCATGCACAGTGGTTACTTGGGAAGACAAATGTCATCACCACAAATGTCATCACCACAAATGTCATCACCACAAATGTTCCCCCCTTTCCTGCTTCTTTCCCCCACTTCACACTCTGAGCTTGGTGCCACATGGTCTGGAATATCCCTTTGGTCACTTGGGGTCACCTGTCCTGGCTCTGTCTCCTCCCAAGCACCCCCAGTCCCTCCCCCGTGTGGCAGCACCAAAAGCAGAAAAGGCCTTGGCTCTGTGCAAGCCCTGCCCAGCAGTGACAAAAACATCTCTGTATTATCAACCCTGAGTTTAGCACAAACCCAAACCACAGCCCCATACCAGCCACAAGGAAGAAAATTAACCCTACCCCAGCTGAAACCAGCACATGAGGAGGGAAGAGGGAAGGAGGGAAATTTTTAAAAAGCAGAGGATTATACAACGCATGTAGCTCCCCGTTTGTCAGGGAGCCTCCTGAGCAGGTGTGGGATTTTGAGCTCCTTTAAATCTTTTTGTCTTTTTCAATTGGGTACATACCACACTGAGAACAATTACAAACTGATTTTTATGGGCTCAATATATCCCTACTACTCTAGGCACACAGACAAAAAATGTACTGTTCTAAATGCCATCTAAATTAACAATGGGAAACCAAAGCAAATGAATCTGTTATACAGTTTTAAGAACAGGTTCAACAGAGTAACACCATTAGCATAATCTGCTTTAAGGAATAGTAAGGAAATTTCATATAAACTATACGGAATTATATACACATTGTTTCTGGAATTTTTGCTTTTTCTGTTGCAAATGAAATGTTTTACATATCTAGAAACCACTTACTTTGATGAAAGCCACTATAAATGAACTATTTTTCCAAAATCAAACTATCTCATTTGCTTTTATGCATATATGTACAAATTTCTGTCCTTTAAAAAAGATTGAAATAACTTCAGTCAAATAGAGGCCTATTTTTGCTCCTTGGGTTTGCATTTGGCTGTTTATGAAGATCCCAGGCTTTCCTATGTTTCTCATAAAGATTTAAATTATGTTTTTCACTGTGTCACATATATAGATCCTTAATACTAAATGTCTGAGGTAAAACCTTCCCACTTTCAAGTTTCAGCAGTTTCCCAGATCAATCACTTTTCAATTCTGTTTCTGTAGCTAAAACATCTGAATAAATGAAGTTGAGGTAGCAGCAGCAAACAATGCTGCTCACTTCAAAGCTTAAAAGAATTAAAATTGCACTGATTCCTGAAATGAAAGAGGTGAATCCATAGGTAAATCCTCAGGCATCACTCTGGCTAGTTAACCTGACATGTCAATTAAATGCAAGACTAATTTATTCAATTCTCAGTCTAGTCTGACACAAAACATGTATTTCCCCTCCTTCCTAATTAGCCAAAGTACCTGCTTCTTTCATGCAGATAATTTCATAACCATTACTGTAAAGCATTAACACATTTTTCTTTCCATCATATTTTCCTCCTGTTGACTGACACACCTTTTCTAGTGAGGTTACTTATGCCAGTTTCAGCTTTGTGGGAACTTGCCTGAAGGTCTTTATTAAAGCTCCCTCCCATACACATAAAACAATGATACATAATCATGATGTTAGCTATGTGAAAAGACCTATGTCTTACCTTAGGAAATATGAATGGAAAATTATGCACTGGAGTAATGTAGCCATTTCCATTTCTGTATATTTATGAAGCTTAACTGAATAGTATTTAACATATGGTAGAATGCAGTGTGATTAACTCCTTGGAAACAAGTTTAGATGGTGCTTCTCTTTAAATAATTTTTTGGACAGAGTTGATTTCTTACAAAATGCCTAATAATTCTGGGAAAGCTGATCAAACCCAAGAAATTCCTTTTGTGTACACACAAAACTTTATATAGTTGGTCTGGCCATGTAGGTATGTGGCATGTGGCTATATGCAGTAAACCATACCAAGTATTTGTTTCTTAGTTCTATGTTGACTAATTATTTAAGAATGTCTTTTCGAAAATGATTATGAGATTTTGTACACAAATCTAGTTAGAAAATGCAGGAAAATGCATGAAAATGCCATGAAACATTAATCTACACAAAAATATTAAGACTTCAGCTAACTATTAAGTTCTTTCCCTCACTGCATTTAAGTTGGTCTTCCTTCAAAGTGATTGGAACTGACTATATCCTCCTGCATAGGTGTCAGAAAGTAGAGGTACAAAGTTGGAGATTTTCTCTAATTCCTCCAAACTCTCTGGGGAAGAAAACATGACCAAAAACCCTCTAGAAAAAAAGGAAATCAGTTTCCTGATATGTTTGTTTGAAATGTTTGTATTGTTCAATTTGATGGACATTGCTTAGGAACAAGTGATTTGCACAATTTCCACATGCAGAGTCCCCTGGGGAAGTTCAGGACCCTTCTCATTCCCCAATCCCTCCCTGTACAGTGGTCCTGATGCAAGACAGAAGCAAATCTGAGTCATGCAGACTCACGCACTGCATGATCAGAGCACGAAATTCTCATCACCTTCCGAACCACAGGTGCAACCATGGAATGTGATGTCTGCCACATCTCTCTGGGGGGAGGCTTCCAGCCCTGCCTGCTGCAGCAGTGCAGTGGCAGGCTCCACACAGCATCACCTGAACCATCAGAATGCTGTGAGGATTTGCTTCCCTCCTCTGCACAAGGTGTCTTGTGGCACCTCCCTGGGCAGGAACTGCATATTTTGCCAGCACAGCTTTGTCAGAGAGACTTACACTGGCCCCTTGGGCAGGCTCTGTAGCCACAGCTTGTCCCCAGGAGTGATGGGACTGTCTTGGTGCCCTGTCACCAAGGATGTGTACACAGTATGCATTGACAACAGCTGGACACAAAGCTGGTCTGTTGTGTCTGGAGACACAAAAGCTGCACCAGCTTATCTTGAAATCGGTGCAATTAAACTGGTACAAGCCAGTTTAATTAAAAAAGAGGCTCTCATGTGGGCTCAACAGAGTGTATCCTGGTTAGCTTCTATCTGTGTGTTTGCCAGTGCAAGCTAAGCCACTTTTGAGAGGTTTAAACCCACATATGTGTTCCTTTTCAAATTTGCACTAGCTTAGCTAACCTATAACTAAAATGACAACCGCAGTCAAACTAGAACGAGTTCCACCAGGCTACCTATTTAGGCATTTTTAGAAATATTAATCTCTTTTACTAATCAGCTTGGTTTGCTGATTGTGGTGATGTGACTAGCCTGCCCTACCTTTGATTATAACACTCTATTTTGGCAATTCACATACCAATTACTAGTAAGGCTGTGCTGGATGTCTGTTTAATATATTACAAGGAGTACTAAGGAGCAAGTTCCTTAATCAGGGATGTAAGACAATTAACCATTGTACCTGTATATGTTTTCAACTCCTAATTCTGCTTTCCACTGGTCTTTGCTGTGACCTGACCTGCATGAAACTGGTGTGAGAGGTTATTCTGCACTGCCAGCTGCAAAAAAAAAATGGGAGCTTGGGCACTGCTGCACTGTTGGCACAGCACATCTTCTAAATTTCACAATTTTGCAGAAAACCCCATCAGATTATTTAATTTATTACACCAAAAGTGCACCCCCACCAAATCTATTACACCAAAGTTGGCCCCCAAGACATTTAGCTGTTGTGCTTTTACATCTTGCAGTACAACCCATGCTGATGAAAGAAGTTAGATCAAAACTAATATTGTGCAAAATGAGAAATAAACCCCAGACAATTTAGAGTTTCTCGTAAGTTTTTAAGACCTTAGAGGAATTTTCAGTGCATGCAGTGCTCAAATAAGCAGTCTCTTCCACTCATTTTGGTAGTCACAGTCAGTAATTGCCATGCAGCCTACATATCTTTGGGGGTACTGGTAAAATGCAAGAATAAAGAAAGGTAATGAAGTAAGAGTTACTAATTTAACTCCTTTCAAATATTATATTATTCCTTAGAAATTATATAATTGTCTGTCCACAGATATTTCAAGATATTTTCATTCTTCAATGAAGCAAGAAAAGGGTGTTTGAACACTGATTATCATTCTAAGACATTAAATCAAAAGCTATTCTAACCAGAAATCAAGTAATGCACACATGTTCTCAAACAATCAATAAAATGCACTTGAAAAAGAGTGATTTCTGCTCACAAAAAAAAAAAAAAAAAAAAAAAGAATTTTTTGAAAAAAAAAAAAAAAAAAAAAAAAAAAAAAAAAAAAAAAAAAAAAAAAAAAAAAAGGTTGAAAAGCATTGGGAAAAGACTAAGAGAAAAACACATTCTGAGTACTATTATGCTGACACAAAAAGAAATTTTGTGCGGTTTTTCAGTAATTTTCTGTATTCTGTTCTGCTTATTTTCTCACCTATCATCAAAAATCTTGCAAAGAAGCATGCAACTCTTTCATCAAAATCTCTTGTTTCCACCACTCCCAAGTTTTATTCCTAGGACCATTCAGCCAGAGAAGGGTAAACTGCCTATACCACTTCTTAATTAAAAAAAAATTCATTACCATTCTCCTTGTTGCTTTTGCAGGAAAGAGACATCTGCTGGTAAGGACTAGTGGATTTCCACAGTGCACTAGTTAATGCTGGCTGAGAAGAAGCGTCCGTTTTGAGGTCCACCTGATTTTCAGCAGTCTCTGCTACATCAGAATTTGAGATATTCATCCCACACACACCATCCTCATAAACGAGAGAAGAATCTGAGCTGTTGAGTCTGTTCAGGGACACACACACTACAGCTTCATTGAAGTAGAATATATTTTCATCAGGTAAGCTGTCCAATTGATTATGGCCCATTATCTGCAGAAGGGAAAAAAAAAATTATATTTTCACCTTTGTCAAGTAACAGAACCAGAGAATCACAGAGTATGTCAAGTTGGAAGGGACTCATAAGAATCATGGAGTCCAACTCCTGCTTTTCACTATGTAAAACTGAAATGTATGACTGTGAGCACCATCCTGAAGAATCCTTATACCATGATGCAGAAAATTAATGGCCAGAGAGAATGGGGATTCATTCCATAGAGTCATCTAATCTGCCAGAAGTTAACCTCACAACACATTTAATTTGACATGCATTCAGGAAAAAACAGCAATAACCCAGCTTGAAAGAAGAAACAACTGCAAAGTAACAGATCAAAAAGGACAGGGATGCATTGAGCTCTGCTGACTACTTCCAGAGGGTTAATATTTTGCCTCATGGCTCAACAAGGTACCACATCCCATATGTAAATGTGTGTACTCTGCAGTCCAAAAATAACACTACACCTCACATAGACAGCCAATCACAGAGAACAGGGCTGCAGCAGACAAACTGGGGGTGGCAAACAGCTTTAGCAAGCAACCAATGGCTCCCAAGGGTGGAAAATGCAACTCCTGCAGACTCTTTGTCTGCAGGTGTTTATTAAGGCCAATCTCACCAAAAAAAAAAAAAA
>WEIU01002277.1:114923-136592 GCA_013389925.1 Aegithalos caudatus
AGGCAGGAGAATTAGCGAATTAGCATGAGTTAGTGCATTGTTTGGTCACACAAAGCTATCTAGGTTGAGTGTAACACAAAAAACACTGGGCTGGAAATACCAGCTGACTGATAATCACTCAACCTATTCTGCTGCTGCAAGGAATATGGTAATGGTAATGGTAATGGGAACATGGGATAAAGACAGTCTTATGGTCTAGATGGATTCAAAGCCATGTAGTCTACTTGAAAAAAAAATACAAGTAGCCTTACAAATTAAATATTAGCCTACAAAAACTTCTAATCTCTGCCACTCAACATTTAATTATTTTGCCTCTCTGTACAATCTTGATATCCCTGTAACAGAGTATTATCCTTCAACTTGCCCTCCATGAAAGCTTTCGGAAGTCACATCCACTAAAGCTGATGGGCAACTTCAGTTTTGATTTTATCACCCCCTGCTTAACCACTGCCAAACAAGTCAAAACTGCAGCACATGCTGTGCTAGTAAAAAGTGTCTTCTTTGTTTGGGCTAGCAAGCATTTATGGGTAAGTCATGTTGACATGGTGCTCACAAAAGCTGGATGAAAAGGGGGAGGTCAGAGGCCAATCCTTTACCCCCTCATGCAGGCACAATCTTAGATGCCAAATGGTCTCTGCCTGTTATGGGTGAGTTGCCAGCTGAAAAACTATGGAGGTGATGGCTTGAAGAAAGGCTCTATGGATTTTCTTGTGAAAAGGAGAACGTGAGGGGGAAAAAAAACGCTGTTTGGGTCAGTGAGCTTTCCATACGTGGAAATGCCAGACAAAATGTGTTGATTTTCAGGTGCTTTAGAGAACAGTTATGGAAATCAAGACCACACCCATCAAGCAGGTATTAGAGGTGAGGACCTACCTGGCAGGTGAGCACCCAGACAGCTGAGTTCAGAACCAGACTGCACCCTTCACCCTCAACAAAACTTAATCATTTTTAGTATTAAACACTTAAGCAGCTTCGAGGCTACTTTAAATTGCACCCCTAAATAATAGGCATTTCCAAGGATTTATACTGTCAGGGATGGAGAACACACCAACCTCTTCCCCTAGGAGTCTGGTTGTTTCAGGGAACAGGAAAGCAGGGCCTGATATGTGGGGTTCACAAGAGCCTGGGGCTTGTTACTCCTGCAGGTGCACCTTTTCCCTCCCTGGAGACAGTGGTCCAGTAAAAAGAACAGCAACCAAAAACTTCATTAAGTTTTATATGCTTAATATGCTTCATAAGCTTTATATGCTTAAGCATTACAGTAATTTAATTTTCCTACAAGATGCAGAGACACAATGTATCTTACACACTCAGCAGCAAAGCAGAATTCTCATATTTATGTTTAATATATTTGTTTATATATTATGTTTATATATTCTCATATTTATAATTTCTGTCTTTTTGATATAATAATCACCTGCCTAAGTTTGGGTTTTGTAGAGTATCCAGCTTAAAATCACAGAATGGTTGAGGTCAAAAAGGACTTCTAGAAGATTTCTGGTCTAACCCCTGCTGAAACAGGGCAACATAGAGACAGTTGCCAAGGACCATGTCCAGGTGGCTTTTGAATATCTCCAATGATGGAGACTCCACAACTTCCTTGGGCAACCTGTGCATCACCCTCACAAGAAAAAAGTTTTCTGATGTTCAAAATACATCTTCTGTGTTTCTGTGTGTGCCCATTGCCTCTGGTTCTGTCACTGGTGCCACTGGAAAGAACCTGGCTCCATCTCCTTTAGAACCTCCATTTAGGTATTTTTATACATTAAAAGGAACCCCCATTAACAAGAACCATTTCTTCTCCAGGCTGAACAGTCTCAGCCCTTCCTTTCTGGAGGGATGCCCCTGCCTCTCCAACAGGCATCTCACCAGAATCCATTCTGTCCTACCTTCTGTCTCTACCTTCTCCACCCCACTGTGCTTAGTGCTTTCTTGTGCTGGGGCAGCCAGAGTGTGTCCAGAGCAGAGGGGAAGGATCCATCCCTCATCCATACCTACTAGCAATGCCCAGTGCAGCCCTGGAGACTCTGTGCCACCTTCTCAGAAGGGCATGCTGTTTGTCCACGTTCTACACCAGGACTCCCTGGTCCTTTTCACAGAATCATGGAATCACAAAGGCTGGAAAAGATCTCTGAGATCATTGACTCCAAACTTTGACCCAAGACATTAACTAAATTGTACCACTAACTACCATGTCCAGTCACTTTTTGAACATATCCAGGGGTGGTGACACCACCACCTCTGTAGGCAGCCTGTTTCAATGCCTGACCACCCTTTCAGCAAAGAAATTCTTCCCAATGTCCAAACCAAACCTTCCCTGTTACAGCTTGAGGCCATTTCCTCTTGTCCACTAGTTGCCTGGGAGAAGAGGCTGACTCCCATCTTGCTACAACCTCCTTTCAGGTAGCTGTAGAGTTGATTTCCAGTTAGTGATTCCCAACATCTACCCATGCATGGGGTTGCTCCTTCCAGGGACAGGACTTTGCACTTTCCCTGCTTAAACTTTATGAGATTCAACAAAAACGCTTGGATATGCCTGAATCTCAGCTTCCCACATGCTCACTCATTACATTAAGAACCAACAAAACCCATACATCCTGGTCTATTTGTCAAGGCAGGACTCTGGGAATGCAGTCAGGGATACAATTACAGTGGGGAAGCACCAACCTCATAGCCCCCTGTGTGCGAAAGCAGGCTGTTCTGCTGACCACGCTTCCAGTGCCACATGAGTTTCTTCTGCATTTTCACATTGTCTCTTTCCCTCTCCACCATTTTCTGGCCCTCCTGGAGCCTCTCCAGGCTCTGCTGGTACTCCTGCAGCTGCAGGGCCAGCCCCTGCCGGCTCTGCTCCAGCAGCACCTCCTGGCACTGGCATTCCCGCTCCCGCTGCTCCAGCCGGCCCGCCCTCTCCTGCTGCTCCCTCTGCCTCTGGTCACATTCACGCAGCCACCGCTGCTGCTCTTGCTGGAACTGCTGCTTCAGTTTGTGTGTGTCGGCCAGTTCCACCCTCTGCCTTTCCAGATTCCGGAATTTCTCTTGTTCCAGCGGGAGGTTTAGCCGGGAACCCTGGCTCCGATTGGTCTTCTCATTCTCTTGCAGCAGTAACCTGTGGAGCTGTCTGTGGCTGTCCTGGATAGCCAGTGCTGCCTAGACACCACAGCAAAATTAACAAGTGTTTAAATATCAGCATTAATCCATTTTTTTTACACAGAATCCTTATATAAAAACGCCTCGACTTTTTTGGGAGGTTATTCTTCAAGCAAATAGAGAAAATTCTGTGATAATGCCTTCACACAGAGGTGTTTCTAAAACAAAACTCAACTCTTTTGAGTGTTTTTAAGAAAACCTCTGGTTTACACTTAGTATTATTATATTATGTTACAGCTGTGCACATGCACTTCAATTACAGCTGTGTAATCCTTTGTTCTGTCAGAGGACGTAAAGACACACAGGAAAAAAATTATATTTCATGGTTTAAGAGGGCAATAAGGCATTGGGAATGCTATATTCACCCAAGTATTCCTAACACAGCTGTGGCTTATCCACATAAAACTGTTTTCTTTCCAGCAGAGTTCACTCTGACTTTATGGATCTCCTTGCTAACACACAAGGTTGCAGCCCAGCTCACATCGGTCCTGCAGGCACCTGCCAGCAAATGTCCCCAGGACTGCCCTGCTACACACACCTGACCCAGGTGTCAGTGCAAGCATAAACCTGCAGTACAGCAGTTCCAGGTTTGATCTTCCTGTTTTGGACCTGAGATCTCCAAATTCCATCCTTCACAAGAATGTTGTGACACTGTTTGCATTAAAGGTTGTGACATCCTCCAATAAACGCAAAAAACAAATAGCTGGGATTAAGAAGAAAGAAGAGCGAGTGCTGAGGCGCTTATTGCACTGCCTGTGTTCAAGAGCTGACATGGGAATCTGTTTCAGCAGACATTCCCAGGGAATTCATGTAGCCCCAATGCCATGTGCTGTCCACCCCAGAAAGTTTTTAACTTCATGCAATGTGCCATATGCACTTTCCTTGGCTCTTCCTCCAGTGATTTGTAAAGAGCACAAGGCCCTCTGCTTTTTCCTCAGCACCTGACTGCCCATTCATGGTCTGAGCAATTAAGGCATGATCCTAAACCTTACTTTACTGCCCCTATTTGTTTTTCAATTACTCAAAAAATTTTGCCTCAATTACAGGATTTTTATTTCACTTTTCCATTGCTTCAATACACTTAACATTTAACTTCTAAGCCCGAGGTTTCCAGGATTATTATGAAATATGCTAAAGTCAACAGGGTCTAAAAATTAAGCTTACTCAAATGAAACATTTAAAAATAGAATTATAAAACTGCAGCTAAATAAGAAGCAGCAAGTTAAGAGATTCAAACTTAGCATAAAAGAGGCAAACATTCCTTAATAAGACCCTTTAGAATATATAAAGCAAGTGAGATTTAAGCATCTAAAATGGGCTGAGTTTGCTGAGCTACCTTTTGTTTGCTTACTACTAGTCGGGACAACAATCTAATCAAAATACAATTTCTTTTCAATTTTTTGAACTACAATTTCAGAAATCTGTATGTGGCATGACATCAGTTCAAGTGGAGCCATCATTTTACTTTCCTGCCAGGTTTTTGGACCATACAGACATCTTCTTTTGGGAGGAGGGACTGATCTCTAAGCGGGTTAGTAATATTCAGTTCTTAAAAGAAACCTACCACTGATGTACAATAAAACTGTATTCTGTGACAACTTATGCAACAGTCAGTAGAGATCAATACCAATTGGCATAATGTCTAAAAGTAGTACAACATGAAAACAAATATCTAATGTAAATTATTAGGACAAATTAATTACGAAGTCAGTAGTGGAGTAGTCACCTGCATGCTGTATAAGAGACGGGTTAAGTTCTGGATTGCTTGTACAATCTAGAAAATAAAAGAGAAGGATTTTCAAAGGTTTGGCCAACTATTAACAAAACAGTTACTACATTCTGTCTGGGGTTTAAATTAACTCACCTCTGTCCCTGTAGATCCTGAAAAAGTCATACTTCCTCCCTAAAATAAACACATGTAGCTTTAAAAAGTTGCTTTAAATTTTAAAATTGTACCATCTAGGTAATTTTTTTAAGCTAGTGAGGACATATGGCTAGGAAATGTGTACTGAGTCAACCTTTTCTGTGGGTATATGAAAAAAGAAGCAACAATCTATGAAGACTAATAATTCATCAATAATGGAGTTTCCATGGAAATTACTAGAGATTCTGAACACAATTGTACAAATAAAACTATTTCATCCACAATTTTAACCCCTTGTGAATAATGCTAGACAGAAAAGACATTTCAATTCATTCTTTCTTTACTTGACAATTTTGAAACACAGTAACCAGACTTCTGTATATTCAGCACAGTGGGTTTAGATTACTGACAGTAGGATGAAATGGCATTAAGGCTCTTCAAAAACAGAGATAATAAAGTATTAAGAAACTAGCAAGAAGTCAAGTTAGTGGATCACAAAGAATGCCTTAGGTGCCCTGTGAGATGCTGTGCCCAGCATACTCTACAAAAGCCACCAGCTTGGCCACCACTGTCCCCTGCAGCAAGGCACAGCCACTTCACACTTTCCATCCTGCTCCCTTTTCCTAAGAAGTTCTCTAAATTTATGGGCTGAAGCTACCCATAATCCCTTCAGCATGAAGAACAGCTCCTTTGAGAAAGATAAAATGAAATGGTGGGGACTGTTTCAAACACAATCCCTTCTGAGACTATGCTGAAAAGACTTCCTGTATGATTTTTCTTTTTTTTTTTTTTTTTTTCTTTTTTTTTTTTTTTTTCCCCAAAGAAGCAGAGGAGAGTTTGGGGAATATTTGTTTTCTCTCTGATTCTCTTAAGTTCTCTACTGAGTCTCATTTTCCACCACAGAGAGCAAAGCATCTGCTACATTTAGATGCAGTAACTGAAAATGAAAATGAGAAAGACCAGCCCCCTGAACACAACTCAACACAGACACCCATGGGGCAAAGAGAGAACCAGCTGCATCATTTCCTCCACTACTCTTTCCCTCATTATCTCTCTGCAGTATTTCCTTCCATTCCCCCTCCACATCTTCACCTCCTCCTGCTCACTGCATCCACAAGCCATAGAAAACTCAGCTCTGCTGTGAAAGCAGAGGATTTTGCAGGGATGTCTCTGTGCAGTACAAGGATGAACTCAAGATAGCTCTGCTTTTCCTTAGCTGGATGGATGGTGAGCAGCAGGTAAGGAGGCAGCACAGGGCCAAGAGGGAGAGAAAGAAGGTAATGTTGGAAGATGAGGAAGAGTGTTCAAAGGAGAGCCTGCAAACTGAACAAGAGCAGTGTTTCTTTCAGGTTTTTAAGCCCTTTTTATTTGGGCTTAAAATCTGGTCTTGGCTTGACCCAGGAGTTGCAAGTGGGCAGTCCCAGTGGTCCCCTCACTGCAGCACCCTCGAGTGCCAGGACATGTGGCAGGTTTAGCTGAGCTGGCTCATGACCTGCAAGCCCAGCTAGGAGTGAAGCAGTAATTTTAGGAGTTTAACTGTGCTGAAGGCTGCCACAACCTCTCTGCCACTGTTCCTGATCTCCTTGGCTCAGAGAGATGGGGATGGTCAGATCCCAGGGCAGGCTGCACTGCGCTTTGGAGACACACTCAAAAGGCAGGAGCAGGGGAGACAAGATGGGCATTCCCTCTCACAGCTGCACACTGGAGTGTGCAGGAACAATGCTCTTCTTTCCAGTATCTAGTCAGCACCTAACCTCCAAGCTGGGAGCTCTGGCCCCCCTGTCCAGCTCCTGTTTTCCCAAGTTAGCTGGGCTGAGTCCAGAGCTGGCCACCCACAACCCTGGGACTGCACACCCACCTCCCAGGAAAACTCTGCCTTGCCTCTTTTCTTTGCTCATTCTGCCACCTCCTGGTAAGTCTGATTCTGACATGGTATCAGAGAGTGTGATAAATGCCTTGTCCAAATAGCAGGCCATAAATGACAGGATAATAACTTTGGGTGGAGGAGTTGGGTGCAGGTCCCTCCAGCTTTATGAGTAGGCATAACTTAAAAGTTAGAGGAGGTTACTGAAGGCCTTCTCCAGTCAAATCCAGGAAACTTCCAGGAGTAGAGACCCCCAAAAAAGCTCTTTGGATAAACATTGCTCCATGCTCCTCCTTGCACTGAATTTTTTTCCGTGTATACACTCAGAATTTCCCTTGCTGCAACTTGTAATCTTGGACACTCATCCTTTTGCTGTGCACCCCTGAGTAAAGCCTGGCTCTACCTTCTCCATAACCCCAAGGGCAGAGTTTTCACATGGAGCTACTGCAATTTTTAATGGGCTGTATCTGAGCTCCTCTACTCTCTCTAGGTTCTATTCCTCTTCACCTAGATTCTCTGCTCCCTCACTTGGACTTTTGTTTTCAAACAATTTTTTCCACTAACATTCTTCCTCCTCCTGCCTTCTATCAGCAATCTGATGAGAAGATCTAGAGCTAAGCATAAGGTGAGGTTATAGAGAGGTTAGTGTACTAGCAAGAGTATTCCCAATATAGAAAACAAACAAACAAACACAAGGTTTCAGGCACACAAGCCCTCTTTCAGACCTGATGCAAACAAAATATGTTAGTGCTAAACTTTCAAGCAACGTTTTGCTTTCCATTTCAAGTTCTGTATCTCATATTCTTGTCTCTCTCCTTTATTCTTTTTGTGATTCTTATTCTCCACCAAAGAACTACACTATTAGGGTTCACTTTATTTCCACACAGTAATTCACATTGCTTATTCCAACACTCCATTGCTACATAAATTTTGTCATTACTTTTGTCCAGAACTGATTTTTGGTTCAGATTTGCTTATCAGCTATAGGACTTTGCAAAATGGGCACTTTCTCTTCTGTTCTCGAATTGCTCCATTTTGTTTTGATTTAAAATTTTGAAGCAAGCTGGTGTAAAAACATCCATCCTATCTTATGCACTTGTTCTCAGGATGAAGTTCTTCCAGTGCACAAGTCTTCCTTGCATTATCTGAGGACTCTGTCACTGCAGGGGACTTTCATCATCCTGTGAACAGGAGGAGGGAGTAGAGGGAATACTGCTGTCAGCTCCATTGATATGCATCTATTGAATGATGACAGCAGAGACCCAGGCTCATAAGTGGCCCATCCAAGTGGTTTGGAAACACAGCCTGTTATTAAAACTCACTGATTTAAGCCTTGCAGGAAAACCACTCAGTGATTGGATTGTTTATGACTGCTTTTTAAAATTTTATTATTAATTGCAGTGACTTCTATTAGACTGAATTATCTGGATCTGAGTGAAACTCCCCTCAAAAATTTGAATAGCATTTATGTGCACAGTGCCCATATTGCTGTGTGCAATGCAGGAAGAAAAACTGGTTACAATACCTTATCTTCAAGATTGGCACCTGCCATTTCCTTTTCGACACTGAGATTGATTTCTGGTGATTCTTCCACTTGTTTTCTTTCTGCATCTAACAAATAAAGCCCCCAAAAATGCAAAAGAAAGGTGTGAAAGCATATCCTGAATAGAAAAACAAAAAGCATGACTTTTTACATCTACTCAGGACAATGAGAAAGTAATCTTTAGTAGTTTGTAGTTACGTAATGGATCCTAGGCTGGGGAAAAACAAATTTGCAAGCCAGGATGGCACACAGGACAGAATCCAGTTTTTCTACCTTACAAATTAGCAGTGTTTCATTTATGAACGGTTGGAGATAAGTGTACCTGTAACATTAAAAGTGCTCTGTAGCAATGTTTTTTACACAACTTTGTTCACAATTCTATTGTGAGAAATTAATGCAATAATGCTTTGCAGCTGAAATTATTGGAATATCAATCCCGGTTTTCAAGCCTCCTGACAAAAAGGGAATTGCAATACAGACTTGATGCAGAGCTGAACAACAATGACAAGAAAGTGTACTTTCAGTGAAGATATATAACAATTTACACTACCTGAGCATTCATCCAAAGACAAATTTTATTACATGATTACATGATTTATTACATGATACTGTCCTACATCATGGAGGCTTTCTAAAAAACCAATTCAGTATCAATTATTTTAGCACTCTAAAGATGTCAAAGCATCAAATTTTACTCACCACCTGGAACAGATTCTAATATTTCATTGGCAGTGAATCTATGCTTCACACTTAATTCCTCAGTGCTTTCCTCTGGTGATCTGTCTGTTTCACTCACTTGTGATGATGTTACAGCAGCATGGAGACTTTCAACTAAAGAGGAAAACATGCAGAATTACAGAGGCTCCTTAAATAGAACCTTAGTGCATGAATCAATGACACAGAATTGATTAACCATGGAGTAATTTAACTGGTAAGGGACTTTCAGAGGTCACGTTGTCCTACACTTCACTCAAATTTGATCTATCTAAATTGTGTTGCTCAGAGCTTTGCACACACAAGCCTTTAATGCCTCCAAAGATGAAAACTTCAAAGCCTCCCTGAACAACCTGTTCCATTTTTTAACACTCTCATAGCATTTAACTTTTCATTCCATTTAATTGGAATTGCCTGTGTTTCACCACAGGCCTGTTTTCTCTTGTCCATGTGTTCCTTTATTGTTGTGTGCCTCTGCAAAAAATCTGGTTTCTCTATATTCTCCCATTAAGCTGCTGTAGACAGCAATAAGGTCCCACCAAGCCAGCTTCTCTTCAGACATCGTGTCCTCCAGCCCTCTGGTCATCCTGCTGCCTTTCACTGGATTTGCTCCACTTTGTAAATGTCTCTTGCCCAGGGAAAGCACAGCATTTGTCATGGCAGTCCAGATGGGACTCACCAGGGTTAAGTAGAGGAAGAATCACTTCCTTCAACCTACTGGCAGCTCTCCTGCTGCTGCAGCAGGCGAGGAAGCACTTGGGCCACCCTTGCCACAAGGGCAGCTGCTGCCTCATGGTCAACGTGGGACTCCCAGGTCCACTTCTGCAAAGGTATTTTCTACCTAATCAGTGTCCAGCCTGTACCAACACACTGGATTACATCCCCTGAGATGCAGCACTTTGCATTTGTCTTTGTCAAGTGTCTAGGTGTTCCTCTTTGCCCATTTTCCCAGTCTTAGAGGTCTCTCCATCTCACAGGATGCTCCACCTCATTCGATGACAGTCACGAGCCTGCTAAGAGTGCACTCAATCCCGAGGTTACCTGCATTAATGAATATGCTGAACACTAATGGTCTCAGGATACACCCCTGAGAGAACCCCCTAATAACATGATACCAACTGGACATCAAATGACCAGCCCCTTCAGCCCAGCAGTCCAGCCTGTCTTGCACCCAGTTAAACAGTTTAGATCAATTCAGATCTAAAGACATTGCAGCCAGTGCAGTGTGGAAAGTCTTTATGCCAAGGTAACCAACATGGTACTTTTCCCTCACCATAAAACCAGTCAGGTTAGTCAGACACAACTTGCTCTAATTACTCTTTGACAGCTGTTCCAAATCATCTTCTTGTCTTTCAGGTTCTTGGAAATGTCTTCCAGGAGGATTATCTCAGAGATGCTGGTGAGACTGACTGTTTTTTAGCTCTCTGTATATTCCTTCTTGGAGTGTGAGGTTTGCTTTCCTCAAATCATCAGATGATCACTGTGACTTTCAAAGTTGGCAGAAAATAGCCTCACAGTGACATCAGCCAGCTTGCTGAGCAGCCTCGGATTTATCCCATCTCATCTCATGGATTTGTGTATATCTAATTTGCTTAAGCCCTATGTAATTCTGTCCTTCTCTACTGTGAGCAATGCTTTATTCCCATAAAGTCTGCTATTAGCTCAGGGACTTAGTGCTTCCACTCTGGAATATAATCCACACAAATTGTCTACAATGTAAACAACTGTAAGCTCCCACAGAGTGTTGTAGAGTCTTGAAATCAAAGACATCATCAACATAAACAAAGACATCATCAACATGGGTGAAAGTGAAAAATAAAGAAGTGGGCAGAATAAGGTGTGTAAGAAGTATAGGCTACCATTTAAAGTATTTTCTGTTTCATCACTCACTTACCATACCCTACACAAGTTTAACCAGTTTTATCAATCAAACACTGACTTTATAATGATGATGAAGACCAATCTCCACTGCTTTATAGGTTGAAATCTTGTTAGTAGCACACAGTTCTCAATTTAGGTGACACTAAAATCAGGACTCCGTTTAGGAGGGCTCTTTTCCACTGAGTTTAGGAGATGTTTAGTTGAAGTTTCAGCTAGGGAAGGTAACTACAAATACCACTCCCTTCCATCCTTTGTAGGACAACACTGTAGCTGGTGCAGTGTCTTGGGCTGCAATGCAAGATGTAACCAAAAGTCTGTATTCTGTTACCATCTGTTGAAACTGCTTTGGGGAGGTGTTTTTCTCTTCCATGACCCATTCCTCATAACTCCAGAGGGAGGGACCAGGTGCCTTCTGTTCATGGCCCAGCTGTTAAACCCAGCTGGGGCAGGGTTCCTTATCTCTTCCAGGACCCATCCTCCCTCCAGGGGATATCTGCTGTTCATGGGCCGTCCAGGCTCACTGCATGGCTGATACAATATCATCATCCCACTGGGAGAGGCTCCACCCAGCAGGAGGAGCCAAGCATTCCTATCTGGATAAAAGCTGGGATTCAGAACAGCAGGACAGCCTGTTTGCACTGGATTCCCAGGGGAAGACTAGACCCATCTCACCACCACTGGATCTTCAGAGAAAACTACACCCTTCTACAGGATCATCTCTGCTCCAACAGAACCACATCTGTCACTGCAGGAGGATTTAATTGGACTGCTCCCAACACCCTGACCAACAGGGTGTCAGGTCGTGTTCTGACTCTGTCAGGGTTTTCATTTTTTGTGTGTTTGATTTCTTCTATAAAAGAAGAATATATATACTACTACATTTTTATTTTTAATATTCCTATTCCCATCTCTTTTCTGGAAAGCCCCTTAATTTCAATATTATAACAAACTGGAGGGAGGGGGTTTATGTTCTCCACTCCATGGGAAGCTCCAGCTTTCCCTGGAAGACACCTGTCTTCCTAAACCAAGACATGCAGCCATCTACCAATTCCCTGTTAAGATAGCAGCTAGAAAAAACAGGGCTTCTACAGCAATTCTGGCAGGTGTTTCTTGATAGAAATTTGATTTGCTCTGTGGAAGCAGAGTAAAAATTGTGCTCCAGCCAAAGGTGATTCAGAATTTCTTTTCTGCTATGGATGTCTCATTACCACTGAATTATTAATGAGCTATTTGCAATGGCAAATACTGTGAACAATAAAAATGTACAAGTCGAAAACACTGTATTATGAAATGAAATTGAAATGCAAAAAACTAGAAGGAGGGGGCTGGAAGGAGAAATGCAGATGGCATTTTATGTGAACTTCTATTCCAGTGCAGATTGGAACTCCAACTCTCAAACCACAGCAGCTTCTGGAACATCCCAAAATTAGTGGGACATTTGCAATACCATTACCTGTGATCATACAGGATTATGATCTGACATCAAAATAAGCCAAGGTAGGTGAAGTTTGGGGACCATGTGCAATATCATACTGCAACCTCTGCTGTGCTTCATGGAGCTATACTGTAAGAACATCTAACAAACACACAATACCCCTACCTGATTATATTTGATGCTATGCCCTAAACATATCCACTATTTTACAATCTGGCAAGTACCACCACCTGTATCTGACAAAAATAAACGTGACAGATTTTTATTCTGTGCCCTTTGACAATTTTTGGCACTGCCACTTCTTGAGACTTGACAAAATTTCAGCACAAGGCAACATGGCTGCACTTGGTTACCTTAAAAATACCTGCCCATGTGAAGAGCCACCAATCCCATGTAATCTTCCCATGCAAACTCACCCTCTCTGAGTGCTGCTGCCAGCAGTGGACCAGCCTGTGGAGTTTCTCCAGAATCAGGTTTGATCAGTAGGTGAGGTTCCACATGGACATCATCAAACCCACACAGCTGTCCCAGTTCTGCATAGATATGCAACTTTTCTTCCAAATAACTGCAGATTTGCTGGTCCTGGTTACTCAGTGATTCTGCCAAACGAAATTGAACAGTGTAAAATTGAAAACTGTATTATCACTTTTCATCCTGCAGGGAAAGCATGCTCCCCATTCACCTCTCTAATATTTATGCCATATAGAAAGTGCTAATTCAAGTTAAGCTTCTTTTAAGTAGCCAGGACCCAAATTCATCCAAGTTCATCCCATAGTCTGTCCAAATGAAAGCTAACACACACCCTGGCAGAGTCTAGGCTAAAGCCCTGTCCTGATGAGGTGGCTTTGGCTGCCCTCTCTGGCCCTCATTGCTCCTGTTGGACTCACAATCGTATCAGGTCTACCTCCTGGAAAAGCACTTGGCTCATGTGTGCTAATAATTCAGGGCCTCAACATCAAAGAACACCTACTTTCAGCAGAGGATGCCCTTCCCTGTGGCTCTCAATTGGACAGACGTTGCAATTTCTCTCCTCACAGCAATATAAAGATTGTGGGAGTTAGGTGTAGGGGCGCCAAGGAAGTAGAATTTATTCTTATTAGCTATATTTGCAGATAAAAATAATAGCAGGAAAGTAACAAGTGCCATAAACTAGCAGAAAGCCACACAACTTTGAAGATTCAAGGTATTTTCACAAACTCAGAACTACCTAGTCCTGATGCTAATCTGTGAAATTCAGTGTTTGTTTTGAAAACATCCATATTTATTTTTCTTTTTTTTTTTTTTTTTAGTTACAGTAATGTAACAAAACCATTGAAGTGTTTGGAAGAAAACATGCTTCTGTTTCACTACACTCACATTTTACCATCAGACCACCCCGTCTATCCCTGCTGTGACTGCCTGTTGGGCCACCCTGAATGCACCAGACATGCATCAGTATGACTAATTAATTCTGAATTCTGAGGATGCTGGAGCTCTGAGAGCAACAGGAAAAATACCACACCTTGATATTTCTGAATTCTGTATGCCTTGGCCTCAGCAATACGTCTGTCCTCGTCAGATTCACTCATTTTTACCTCTTCTTCTTCCTCTGGACAACTTCAAAGATAAAAGACAAAGGTGGATAAAGCAAAATTGCACATCACTTGATCATCTTTAATACGTTATGTTCACAACAAGCAGAACACAGCACCAGCAGCTTTTGCAACAATCCAGAAGCATGCCATTTGTCTGCCTCCTTAAGAAGCAGCAAGTGGACACCAAGCAAACTGAAGGACTCCTTTTTGCTCTGGCAAGGCTGCACTGTACAGAAAGAGAGGGGCTGGGGCACACACACAAGTCTGCTGTGCCAGGAATAAGCTTAGGCCCCATCAAAAGCAATATTTTCCCCACCATTCTTAATGAGTTGATGCCAAGATAATGGGCATGATTTGTGATTTCCTCAAAATGATTGTATGGATACCTGCAGGACTCGGGAGGCAGCCAGTGCCAAAGGCAAAGGTGAGGAAAGACTGGTACAGTGGCTGGTAAGGATGTTTGATGAGGAACAGAAAGGATCTGCTGACTCTGTGGGAAACCAGGAGGAATATGGGAAGTGTGGCAGGAAGGATGAAGAGGTTTTGGCACCTTGAGCTCAGGGAAAAACCCAAACTCACAGATGGACCCATTGCAGTGCAGAACAAAGAACACGCTGCCACGAGTACCCAACCAACCTCCCACCTGCATTGGACTACCAACATGAAAACCAAACCCCTTTTTCCCTACCTTTCCACTGCCTCTTGGATGTGCCTCATCCAGTTGTTACGTTCTTCCTTGGAGCTGGTATGGATCTCATACATCTCAGGCCCTGCAGATGAAGCACTGATCAGAAACATCCCCCGTTCTTCATTGGCTACTTCTCTTACAATGAGCTTCTGAAGGGAGATGACTGAGGGCTTCTGGTCCTGGAGGAAACAGGCACAGGCATAAGAAATTATCTTCTTATAAGACACCACACTCTAGGAAGACCATGGTTTTTCAATTCATTGGACTAACAGTAGTCCTGGTATAGTCAGACTACTGGAAGTTTTGAGTAATCAGACATTCTTTTAAACTATTCTTTAAAATATGTTACATTCCTAACAAACAAATTAAGCATTAGATATGTGCTAAAAATAAAATCTCAGAGGCTCAATGATACTGAGACACACTATTCATATAATGAAACTATATTTCTATAGTTTGGGAACCTTTCATATCTTTTATGTCATACTACTACTGTATTTTAAGTAAGAATTGTTCTTTTGCTTGTTTTAAGGAACAAAGAATTAAAATTTATATTTAGACAATGGAAAGAGCCTGCATTACTTCCCACCTTCACAGTCATGTAAGGTACCACATTAAAGATACAATTCTGTTATTTATCCTTCTCCACAAAAATTATTTATCTTTGAAAATGAACCTAATTTTCTGTATACTGACATATTGCAGTTCTGAACACAGTACCAAGATTTTAGAAAAAAATGTTATGTGGACAGGAGCTGGATAAGGACCTAATTTTTGAGAAATACACAAATGTGCAATGTGTGTGTTCAAGTATCTGATAATATACTCACAACAGCTGCAAAGATGTATTTTTGATCCTTTTCTTGTAAGAACAGCAGTACGTCAGTTAGAAGAAGAGCTAAGGTGTCTTAAAATGAGAAAAGGAAAATAATGTATTTTAATTAAAATCAGTGCAGTGAGTGTTATTATAATCCTAACTT
Source organism: Aegithalos caudatus (assembly GCA_013389925.1). Lineage (NCBI taxonomy): Eukaryota > Metazoa > Chordata > Aves > Passeriformes > Aegithalidae > Aegithalos > Aegithalos caudatus. The sequence goes on from WEIU01002277.1 coordinate 130,614, forward strand.
TATAAAGTGAAGAAACATCTCATAGAATCCCACAGTANTTGCTTTGTCTGTGCTGTTACATACACTCACAGCACAGTATTACACTGGTAAAAGCATTTCTAGAATAATGATCAACATTATAGAATTGTACAGCAAATACTAATAGGCTCCCAAAAACCCCAACCCCTAATACATGATTAACACCAAAAGTCAAAATCTGAGCTTGCACGTAAAAATTGTGCTCCAGCCAAAGGTGATTCAGAATTTCTTTTCTACTATGGATGTCTCATTACCACTGAATTTTTAATGAGCTATTTGCAATGGCAAATGTTGTGAACAATAAAAATGTACAAGTCGAAACACTGTATTAGGAAATGAAACTGAAAAGCAAAAAACTAGAAGGAGGGGGCTGGAAGAAGAAATGCAGATGGCATTTTATGTGAACTTGTGTTCCNGAAGTGTGGCAGGAAGGATGAAGAGGTTTTGGCACCTTGAGCTCAGGGAAAAACCCAAACTCACAGATGGACCCATTGCAGTGCAGAACAAAGAACACGCTGCCACGAGTACCCAACCAACCTCCCACCTGCATTGGACTACCAACATGAAAACCAAACCCCTTTTTCCCTACCTTTCCACTGCCTCTTGGATGTGCCTCATCCAGTTGTTACGTTCTTCCTTGGAGCTGGTATGGATCTCATACATCTCAGGCCCTGCAGATGAAGCACTGATCAGAAACATCCCCCGTTCTTCATTGGCTACTTCTCTTACAATGAGCTTCTGAAGGGAGATGACTGAGGGCTTCTGGTCCTGGAGGAAACAGGCACAGGCATAAGAAATTATCTTCTTATAAGACACCACACTCTAGGAAGACCATGGTTTTTCAATTCATTGGACTAACAGTAGTCCTGGTATAGTCAGACTACTGGAAGTTTTGAGTAATCAGACATTCTTTTAAACTATTCTTTAAAATATGTTACATTCCTAACAAACAAATTAAGCATTAGATATGTGCTAAAAATAAAATCTCAGAGGCTCAATGATACTGAGACACACTATTCATATAATGAAACTATATTTCTATAGTTTGGGAACCTTTCATATCTTTTATGTCATACTACTACTGTATTTTAAGTAAGAATTGTTCTTTTGCTTGTTTTAAGGAACAAAGAATTAAAATTTATATTTAGACAATGGAAAGAGCCTGCATTACTTCCCACCTTCACAGTCATGTAAGGTACCACATTAAAGATACAATTCTGTTATTTATCCTTCTCCACAAAAATTATTTATCTTTGAAAATGAACCTAATTTTCTGTATACTGACATATTGCAGTTCTGAACACAGTACCAAGATTTTAGAAAAAAATGTTATGTGGACAGGAGCTGGATAAGGACCTAATTTTTGAGAAATACACAAATGTGCAATGTGTGTGTTCAAGTATCTGATAATATACTCACAACAGCTGCAAAGATGTATTTTTGATCCTTTTCTTGTAAGAACAGCAGTACGTCAGTTAGAAGAAGAGCTAAGGTGTCTTAAAATGAGAAAAGGAAAATAATGTATTTTAATTAAAATCAGTGCAGTGAGTGTTATTATAATCCTAACTTTATAAAGTGAAGAAACATCTCATAGAATCCCACAGTAAACTAAACAGGAAATATCTGAATTAGCCCATGATCTGCATGATGCTCTTGCACATCTCTGCTTTGTATCTCCCAGGAAAGTGCACCATGCTGGAGCACAGGCCCAGGGAAAGAAGAAATCCTTGCACCAACGGCAGTACAGCTTCCCTAAGCTATTCCCCTGGCAAAGACTATTTCACATAACCTTGCTTTGTCTGTGCTGTTACATACACTCACAGCACAGTATTACACTGGTAAAAGCATTTCTAGAATAATGATCAACATTATAGAATTGTACAGCAAATACTAATAGGCTCCCAAAAACCCCAACCCCTAATACATGATTAACACCAAAAGTCAAAATCTGAGCTTGCACGTAAAAATTGTGCTCCAGCCAAAGGTGATTCAGAATTTCTTTTCTACTATGGATGTCTCATTACCACTGAATTTTTAATGAGCTATTTGCAATGGCAAATGTTGTGAACAATAAAAATGTACAAGTCGAAACACTGTATTAGGAAATGAAACTGAAAAGCAAAAAACTAGAAGGAGGGGGCTGGAAGAAGAAATGCAGATGGCATTTTATGTGAACTTGTGTTCCAGTGCAGATTCTCACAATCCACGGCAGCTTTTGGATCATCCCGAAATTAGTGGGACATTTGCAATACCATTACCTCAGACATTCTTATTTGCAATATAGCACAAGAAAGAATTTTCTTTTTTTTTTCAGTCTTTGGAAGTTATTTGGAAACAAAGAGTTAAAGGACTTTACTGCTCAGATGAAATACCTTTGAACCGACCAGTTGCTGTCTTCCAATACACCAAACCTTCATGAAGAAGTATCCTCTCTTTCCTCATCAAGTCTTGCTTCCTAAAAACATGGCCATTCTTCATCTTTGTATATGTTTTGTTTTCAGTTCTACAGAGAATTTCCAACAGCTTTTGCTTTTTCTCATACTCATTCACTTTCAGATCTACTGCTGTTATTACATCCTTGATTAGACGAAGGGCTTTGCACAGGTCTTTGTGTTCTTCTGTTCCTCCTGTATGAAATAAAAAATAAACAATGTGACACTAGTCAGCATGTTCAATAGAAAATCTAATTCCTTACTTTCTGGAAACAATCAGAATGATGCAAAAAAATTGACAAATTTGTTAATTTTAAATTTGTTAATTTAAGTTGAATCTTGCAACCATCTTACTAGAATTATTAAAGGTATATACCTTTGTTTGACTAACCTGTTAAAAGATGATTTGTACCTCAGATTTATTCATTAGCCAAAACAACACACTGGACATTTCCTGACATATTTATGAGGTGCAAGCACTTAAAAAAATTTAGCAGCTAAGTAAATCATATAGTATATTATTTTTCTGGCTAAGCAAAAAGCCCATGAAACAGGATAGCAAGTACAAAGGATTTGCAATGTATATGCAACTTTCTACAATGCTCATTTACTGCTCCTTTGTGGGGCAATATCTGTAAGTTAATAGTAATTGTAAAATGTTCTACTAAGTTACAGAGGGCATTTGAGCTTTGCCTGAAAAAACAGAGAGTAATTTGTAAAATGTTTGCCTGGCCCTATTTAGAAAAGACTCCTCCAGAATTAATTCCAAAGGTGTATCTGATCTAGTTCACCTACTTTAGTCAAGGTCTTTTCCTAAAACAAGTATTCTCTTCCAAACTGCTATGGCCTACCTAGCTAGAATATCAGAAAACTTCACAATCCAGCCTTGGCAAAGCCTACACAGATCAAGAAGCCCTGTTTAGGTGAGATTTGCCTGAACAAATATCACCTAAACATATACCTACAAATGTCGGTATTTATGTTGCTCTGGTTTTATTTCAACAGAGCAGCGAATTTAATCTTTTGTGATATTTTAGCTGTGCAAATTCTTTACGTTAGAAATGTGCTAGGATTTCAGACATGAAGCAGCACTTTAGCTTTTACTCACCTTTTGAGTATTGCAATATCCTTTTAACCAGAACAGGGTATTTGGTGATTCGCTGGGTGACGAGCAAAATGCATTCGGGGATTCCTCGGCGTCGTGCCAGCAGGTTACTATTCCTCAGCTGCACAGATATAAATATATACCTTGAGTAGTAAATGCATATTAAACCACCAATTGACGAGCAAGAAATATGATCTAAAAGCATTAGAGTAAGTTAAAACAAATGCTGAGTAATCTGAACCATCCCCAAGGAACAGTTGCTGTGCTGAGGGATGAGGCGTAGTGTAACAGGAACATGTGTGTAATACACACTGGATGCCAAAGCATTCTAAAATTTGAAAGAAAACTGTGATTTATCAGCTCACTGGTTAAAGAGGAAAAACCTCTGCAATTTTTTATTAGCCATTAAAAGAGAGTTACTGAATATAATTCCAATCCTAAATCTAAATAATAGCTATGTACCTTTTTCCTGAGCATTTCATCAATAGCTCTCATGATTCCACATTAACTTACTTTAATAAAGTTCTGGAACTTCTTGTTTTGTTGCAGCTCTTTGAAGAGATTAACAGCTTCTTTCTGATGGCTACAAAATTCTCCATATATTTTCTCCATTTTAGTTGCATTTTCCTCTGAAAACTAAAGAAGTTAATAAGTGAATTGTGCTCACATTCTCTCTGACAGAAAAGTGTATACCTTTAACTAGTTAATTTTGTACAAATAGAGAACTTTTACATTACTGATTTATCAAGTTGTCTGAATTTCACTAACAAGGCCTGTCACTACAGAATGAAAATGGGCTAACTGTTTTTAGGAGCAAGAAGAGGAACACAGGCTGGAGAGGGCACAAGCAACCTCTACTGTAGTCTTGCCAGTAACAGCTAGAATATTACAACAGCATTTCCTTCATGTCTTTTCAAACACAACCCTCTGAGGTTCATTTTGTCTGATTTCCACATTGCTTCTAGACAAGGTAACAGCTCAGCTCTTTGCTTCAGTGGAGTGAAAACAGGCCAACCAAAGGTAAAAACCTACATCTCCCTTTCACAAGGAACTGAGGTGTGAATCCAAGCCATCAGTTAGCTGTTCTTTGGCCACAGGAAGCACCTTGCAACCACCCCTTCCCTAGTGAGAACTATCCTGGGGTGTAACATGCCAGATCACTACAAGAAATTAATGGTTAGTTTCTTCTCCATCATCAGTTCTTCACATCTCTCAGCTGATAAAAAGTTAATCCATTGCTTCCATTTTTTGCAGTCCATAGTATGACAGCACCCTTCTACTGCAAACATGACCAAGTTCATCACTTTCCTTGTCACTCATACCTTGTGGGGAGAAGTCCACCCCGAGTTCATCAGAGTTACCTCACAATAATCATTTTTTTTTCTCATTCCTATTTCATCCTGAAATAATCAGGGAAGGACAGGTTTTGAACCATTTTGAGGCAACTATAACTCTCTTCTTGCCCACAGAAATTTTGGAGAAAAAAAAATTGTTTAAATTCGGAATGCTGAGCACTTAAAGGATTAACAGAGGTGATGCTTCTACCTGCTGCACAAGGATGTCCCCAATTCTGCTGATGACAAAATTACGCTCACTCCCTGCCTCACACGATTCCTGACGTCTGTCCTTCATTCTGCAGAAGAATTCCCTGTGCATCTCCAGTAGCTCGTCTAAGCAGGGGAATATTCTGTCCACCATACTGCGGTCAAGCTGCAGTTCTTCCTTCATCCCTTTCCTGAATATTTCAGACATAATGAACAGGGTATGGATGTGATGTACTTCTGTTTGCATCAGCTCTGTGGTATGGAAAGAAAAGAGCACACTGTAATAGTCACCTGAATATTTTGAACAGCTTCTAAGATAGACTTTAATCTATCAAATATCAGTCATAATTTCTTTTTTTGTGTGAGCCTCAAACTTAATAGATTATATCAGTAAGAAGACTTAATTTATCTGGCTTTGACACAATTCTCTCTGAACAAGCTGTGGTTTTAATTGCTTGAGCTCGGGATCAGATGAGGCCCCTTCCAATTTCAACCATTCTGTGAACAGCTTAGGCATGTCTCTGGTAGCCACTACTATTCATTTCCTTAGTTCTAGGAGACATTGTAATTTGTGATAAAAATGTTCTTTGAACCTTCTTGTTGTTTTGAGTTGAAGCATTCATTCTTCTGGACATAAACCATGTAGGTTCCCTCTCTATTTGATACCAAACTGGATTTAAACCTACACATACTTTGAAATACTGACCAAATATGACATCCTGCCGCTTGATGACATCCTTCTCTTGCTTGCTGCAGAACATCGGATCCACAACAAGACTCCAGGACTCTGCCTCAAACTCTTCTGCATCTGTGCAGAGATCAGTCCACTGAGACAAATCCACATCATCTATGACAAAATTTATATTTCTTTAACACCACA
>WEIU01002277.1:139406-156364 GCA_013389925.1 Aegithalos caudatus
CTGCTGTGATTGGGCATATTCTTCACTTCAGGTGGGTCAGTGAACATTTCCTGCACTGCATTCTTGCTGAGATGAGCTGGGGGCTCTTGTCTCCTCTTGCAAATAACCCACCATCCCTGGGGACCAAAGCTGTCATTTCAGCAGCCTTAATTCTGAATGGAAGTTTCCCAGAAATTAATTAGTGCAAGACCATGATGTGAAAATTATCAACAAAATTAAACCCACTTGATTTACGCAGAGTTTAAGGCTTGTAAAGAATCAGTAAGGGATCATGCTCTCCTTGGAAGCCACCATGATGCACAATCCAGCTACATCACAAAGACATGCTCCACTAATGTGAAAAATGCCCTGCATTTTGTGGCACATTTCTCTTCAAGTCTCATTTTATTTCTTGAGGACAGTAGCCTTACACATCTGGTTTTCAAGATTATGTCTTAGTTATGATAACCTCATCATGCATGCCTTCCTTCTTAACAGTTAAGGTGGTATCCATCAGATCTAGGGCTGGTTTTGCTGCTCAGAAGCAGCAGAACACTGGGAGCAATTGCCTAGGCAGGGAGTGGTGGAGTCTCCTCCTCCAGAGATTTTCCAGAATGGATGAAACAAACATCTGCCCAAATTGTTACCTAGAAGTGAGCCTGCCCAAGGGTGAAGAGGTGGATAAGGTCACCTGTCAGAGACCCTTTCATCTCTGCTTTCCATTATTCCAAACATATGGAACACGCCCCAGTACACAAGGGTTCTTTCTCTCTGGGGCTTTGAGACCAGCCTGTTCAGTCTTTTCAGTCTGTTCTGTAACCCTCCAGGCACAACATTTCACAGCCTGAGCTTGCAACCCTTCAGAAATATAAATATTTCTTGAAACCCAGTTTTGACCCCCTACTAAAAATTGTTGTTCAAGCACAGTGTTTGCTCTGTTGCTCACATTAGCTCTTCTGACATCCTTGCAGCCCTTTGCACACAGACACAGGGTCTGGGCAGTCTCTGTGTTTCTTTTTTCCTTCATCACATTTCCAGCCCCCCCTTGGAAAGCAAGTATGCTCTAGTTAGGTCAGTGTAGGAGGTTACCTTGATGCACAGAGGAGCACACTCCTTGCAGCTTTTGTGCACAACCAGGCTGCAATCTGAAAGAGAAGGTACATTTCAAAGCCTGGCACCAAACAGGGTCCCCATTCTGCAGAAAATGCACTCTGAGGCTTCAGTTTTCCCTTTTTCAGGTTTCACTTACTAAAGTAATCCTCAGGATTCTTTGATGTACAGATCCAGGCCAGGAGGAAGTTTCTGGCTGATGTGCTAGGGCTAGGAGATGGACAAGGTTCTTTCTGAATCTGTTACCTGCTGTCCTTCCTCCCTCTCCCTTGTCAGCCTCAGCTCAATACATAAAACAGGTACACCCCAATGTAGACAAGGTTTCAAATAACACACTAAACCAGGATGTCAGCACAGCATTCAGAGCACTGTAAATTCACATGTAAAAGCCAGCAGCTACTTACAAGAGCATTGCAGTGACTCCTTTCCTAGGAGGGCCTTTTCACAGACCATACATGGGATAACTCCCGTGAAAGTCCCATTTGTAAAATTGTGCCTGGTTGGTTTCTCCTTATCTTTGGTATCTTTGTTTTTTGTCTTCATCCCCAAAAACAGAGGAAGGAAAATAAATAAATAAATAAGATAACATTCAGTCTTAAAAACAATAAAATATTTTCTTGTAAAACCAAGTTATTCTAGAATATTTAAACCCTGTCCCAGAAGACTTGCAACATCATACTGTACTCTTACAACCAATATTACTGAAGCCCTAAAATCATATAGGCATTGCTTTTACTGGCAGTTGTCAAGGAAGATGTGCAGACAGACATTTATAAATCTACAAAAGGTGGAGGGACAGGAAACAAAATTTAAGATGTGTTGTTGATTCATTGCACACAGAGGTATCAATGCCTACATCTTCTACATGTATACAGCTCATGGCTCTGCAGAGAAAGGTGCATGTATGCCAGTTTTTGCCTTCCCAATTTCCTTCCTAATGTCCTATGCAAATTTAGACAAGTTGTCTTTAGAAGACATTAGAAACAGCCTATTTTTAATGAGTGGTAAAACTTTAATTAATTCTGCCTATTTTTCCAGCAGCCTTGTTGGCATAACTATACATATGGGTTATATTTATATTTACTGACTGTTACACTTTAGGAGAACACACATGACCAGACATGCATTTTCACAGTCAGTTCTGACATTTGAAGGTACAACCTCAGACAAACACCTTCACATGTGTTTTATGTATGTTAGGATGTCCTGGGGCACAGGAGGGCATGTTAGGGGGCCTGCAAAACCATCAAAAAGCCACCCAGAAAGAGCACCTAGGCCAAGCCTGTCTTTCTAGCTGCTTATTGATGCAATTAATCCAAAATGAGAATGTCTTAGAATTAAACTACAGTGTTGTAATCTACCTTCCCATAGTAGGCTGTGCAGACCTCAAATCTCAAATTCTTTAACACTAAGCAGTGTTTACTTATGCAAGAAATGCCATTAACTTCAAATAAGGCAAATTCAACTAATTACACCCTAATGTAGAAGTTCACACACTCAATTGCAATTCCAAGAACAGGCCCATATCTCTTAATTTTATTTAACAAAGAAAATATTTCTTAAATGTAATTCATACATTTAAATGTTGGCTAAATCACCAAATAGAATTACTGAGGACATCAAAGGAAAGCTGGTTTTTAATACAAAGGTCATTTCATATGTTTTAAATTTAGAGAAAGAAAAGTGAAAATAGTCTTCCTATGACTTTTGTGGTTTTGTAATAAACAATTTATCTTTACATAAAAATTCAGCTTCCATCTATAATTCATTTAATTACAGTGACATAATCATACATAATAATATAGACATAAATCCCAAATTACCTTGCATTTATTCCGTGTGCTAGTCATCCTGTTCATCAGAAAGCTGAAAGTCCGACTCACTTTGTATTTTTCAGACTCATTTTTTGTGGGCGCAACATATTTATTCCAGTCCTCTTCCTGAACCCTAAAAAAGAGACCAATGAAAAAAAACATTCCTCATTCCAGTGGCAACACTCCTTATAATTAACACATAGCAGGATCTGGACAGTGCTTGTTTCACCTAACATTTATAATTACATGTTTTGTTGTGGGTTTAACACATTATGAAAAAGATCGCTATCCCTATATAAAAAGAAGGAACACTTGCTAATGAGTGCTCCCAATGTGCAATGTATAACAAGCTTACCTAGATTACAGCTGGTATCAAAAGCTTTTACTGCTTTTACTGCAGTGGTTTGGACATTCCTAGAGTGGACAGGTGCCCCAGGAGCAGACAGGAGCCCATCCCTACTTTGGGGGATTGAGCAGACAGCCCAATCCCTGCTGCAGGATGTGTGTGGTGGAGCTGGGTTGAGCTTGGCACACGGTTTATGCACGAGTTCACATGAGCCACAGGCCTTTAGACAAGTGCTGAAAGCCCTCGTGGAAGGCTCCCTCCCCACAGGGCTCCCTAGATGGCATTCTGGCACAGACCTGCTCCCGGCTCTCCGTACCTGCGCTCCCGGGACTGCTCGGGCACGCTGCACGCTCGCTCTGCAAGACACAGACAGGGCACTCAGACTGCAAGGTCACCACGTTTGTTTGAGCCTCCACAGAGCCATGAGCTCACCACTGCAGCTTTGCAACATCATTTGGAAATTGGGAAGGCAAAAACATGTGTACATACACTAGAAACAGCTTTTTCTAAGTTAAGACCACTTCCTACTATGCTTTTAGTTGACAGGATCTGCCAGAACTGAGAATGCCAGTCTCTACAAACACCCTGTTTTTAAGAGCAGCAAAAATTATTTCTTTTGTTTTTCCTAATAACACAGACTTGAATGACTCACCCTTCATTTTTCTTTTTATATAATTCGCTGTAAAATATCTTAATGACATTCTTCTAATATTTCCAGTTAAACATCTTATGCAGCTTTATCTATTGCAAAAAATGAAAGTCCTTCTACATAAAGAGGAATACTACTAACCTAAGTACTGCCTAGGATGTTTAATGTGTTACAAATTTGTATCTTCTATAATTCCATGACCCTAGAAACAGATGATTCAAGGAGATGCTTTTCACCAACTCTCTAAAAAGCAAAATAAAAGATAAACAACTCAGTTGGGTTTTGGAAGAAAATAAACCCAAAACTACCATTTTCAAATTAAAAACCTCTCCCTTTTGCAGACATTTTTAGCAAAGCTACCACAGGTATGGTTCAGAAAGATAAGTTCTTGCCTAGGTCAAAGCACCCGACTATGCTTTCATGTTCACAAGCCCACCATCTGCAGAACAGGTACAAATTCTTTACTGTTACAGCCTGGTAATACCCTCTCAAATAAAGGCAGGCAGTATGTTTTAAACCTGAGCATTTTACAGATGTCTTTAAAGTGATGTGAGCTGTATGAAAAGCACAGTGTATGTTTTTTCACACTTTGTATGGTTTTCAAATACAAGCCATACCCACACTGAGCAAAGGGTGTGTTGTCTTCTAAATATGAATCTATGTGTCTGGAAATAAAGCATGTCAGAAACCAACCATAAAAATTTATAAGCTTCTTGTAAATCTCTGATACTTGTAATTCTCTGACTCCACTTGATGAAGTGGGTGGGTTTTGCTTCCCAGCCTGTAGATACCACAGCCCACCTGTGTTTCAGAGATTCCCTAGGATCTGTGGGAAGCTGGAACCATCTGTCCTCTTTGATGCCTCTTCTGTGTCATCCTGAGCTTTCTCCTGGCCTTTGTCAGACACTTAGCAGGAGCTAGGCTAAGAATCTACCAAAGAGAGGATTACTGCTCTTGTCTGTATTTTGTGGCTGTTGCTCTCTTAGTTTGTATTCCCTCTCAAGATCAGTGGCTGTATCAAGGGCTTGACAGGGGAATGATGGGGCTGTAGATGGGTGAAAATTGAGGGGTGAATGGTAGGGCTCCCTGAGGGCTACCAAACATTCCCACTGGTGAGCTCTGTAAAGTGACACCATCAGCACTGGGCCTGGAGCAGGCAGGTGTTGGATAATGCAAAGCCAGAGAACTGACCTTCACTTGAATCCCCAGCTGCAAAGTCCTGTGGAATGCAATGTCTTTCCACCAAACCTTTGGGTGAGGAGCAGGAATAGGAGCGTGACCGAATCCCAAACACTGCGCATTCCTAGGAGAAATTGCAGCAAATGGAACCTCGCCTCATTTTGAAATGCATCAGCAACAGAAACAAAATGAATCAGGAACAGCTGACCACCTGCATAAATTTTCTTGACTTCAAGTTGAATTTTTGAGAACTTCATGTGAATTCTTAGGAAGTCTGTCATACTTCCACCATGATAATTTTTTTGGTACTGCAGGAAATTAGTTGTGGGTGCAAGTAAGACTAAGAGACTAAAAGAAAGCTTACATTCTTCTCCAGTTTGGTAAAGGTGACATCCACACAGTATTGTGGGCCATTATTTCTGATGACCAAGCTATCTTTTTTATCAAGGAAGGGATTAATCTTAGTGCTTTAATACTTAAGAAGATTTCAGGGAGACTTTGGCCATGCCTTGGTAATTACTGATGTCAGTAAGAAAGGAGTTAACCTCTTTCTCTTTGCTCTATGTTGTTTTTTGCTTTTTTTCATCATTATTGTATTTGAAAACGTTTTCCAGTTATCAAATATTTTAACAGTAAGACTTGAAAGGAAATCCCCTAATTTTTGATATATAATTTACACTTCAATAGAGACTATTCCTAAAACTCCTGTAAAGTGCTTACCTTATTTTTTTTTAAAGTAGCCCTACCAGAATTTTTGTTTGTGCTGAACTCTTTTTCTCCCTTCATGTAATCATTTGCTGAAGGTCAGATAAAGTTCTACAGTGGCAACAAGTGCATCTAAAAAACCACCAAGAATCTCTACAGACAAGAAATAACTCTATGTATGTGTCTGAAGATCTCAGAAAGTTAATGTAGACAGGATACTTCAGAAAACCATAACAAGGAGATTTACCTTGATCAATGGACACTCCAATTGAATTTCCCTGAGTTTAGAAATTGTTTTAAAACAAGCAGCAGGCCAGTTTTACACTTTGCAAAGCATTAGTCTTTCACATAACTAGAGCTGGTTAAACATTTTCTCACTAAATATATTTTGGTTAAAAAACTCTGATTCACTGGACCTGAAATATTTCCTTTGAAACACTCCTGACAAAAGCTGTGTTTTTTAAAGCTGGGGCAGACCTCTGATGGGCACTTTCTTCCCGTGGCTGCTTTCTCTCCAGCCCAGCCACAGCCATGGAGTTCTAGCTTCACAACTCAGTGTGAGTGGTCCCTGCAGAGACCAGCACTGCCGACTGGGAACTCATCTTCCCCCTTCATGTTCAAATGTTCCTTGCATAGTTTCAGTGATTTACTTAAAAGGAAAACAGTTCAAACCAAGACAGGATCAAATACCTTGGACTGCAGACTGGTAGGAAAGTCCAATCCATCTCTGCTGGGAGCTGTGGCCCCTGAGGAGCTGAGGGGAGGGTAGTGAACGTGGGATCTGTCTGACACACCTCCACTTCCATTGTCTACCTCAAGGTCATCGAGACTGGAACTGAAGAGGACAACAAAGTCTTTAGCTTCCCTGAGTTCCTCATAGCAATTTACTTTAACCTTAATGCAGCAAGCTGTGAGCCTGATTTTCTGTGAGACTGTAAAGGCTTCAGCCTGCCAGACTGCTGATTTTCCTGGCTTGAGAAAAATCTGTCTCCCAAGGATGGTTCCTGTAAACAGTCATTTTATTTTCATAATATTTCTGGGCTTTCATAGTCACTTGTACTCCAGGTGTTGTTTCTGTTATTTAACCAATGAAGAGAAGTGTTGTTTTTACTAATCAATTACATGGTTCTTCAGCACAGCATGTTATAAAAGGGCTGCACAAAATGAGAAATAAAACCTTCTGATCTTGGTAACTACTGAAGTCGAGTTTGTCATTTTTGTGTCCAACAGCAACAGCAAGCAAAGACACAACTGAATCCTGTGAACACTGACAGCCCAAACCACCTTGATTTTGTCAGGCAAACCATGCCCTGAGCCTCTCTCAGGTCTGCAGTCCCCTGGTCAGGGTTTCTCTGTCCAGGACCTCTCTGATTCAGTGTCACAGACCTGCAGATATGCAGACAGTGCAGATATCTGCAGATATCACCCATGATCACAGACACTCCCACCACAGCCAGACTCCTCTGGGTCATGGCTTTTACACACATGTTCAGCATCTCCTGAAAAAGGAGGTTTTTGGGTTTTTTTGGTGGTTTTTTTTTGTTTTGTGTGGTTTTTGTTTGTTTGTTTGTTTGTTTTGTTGTTGTTGTTGTTGTTTGTTTGTTTTTTGGTTTGTTTTTTTTTTGTTTGTCTGTTTGTTTTTTTTTTTTCCATGTGTAAACCTGTCTCACTACAAAGAAGATAAGAACTGAGACAGGAAGTGGAACTGAGAGAATCACCTCAGAATTCAGTACCAAGATATGTGGGTGTGGATGGATATTGTGTGTGTGTGTATTTGGGAGGTATGACACAGGTGTTTGCAGACATATTTTTTCTACATCAATGACTTCATGACAAAAGATGGCAGAGTAAAACACCAAGAAGAGATTAAGTAGAGTCTTGAGATAGTTCATGAGGTTCAGTTCAAAAGATAAACATTTAAAAACATAGAGAGAAACAAGCAGACTGAAAAAATCTCTAAATCAGTATTTGAAACACATAGAGACTATTTTATTGGCAAGGCTTCCTGAGCAGGAGAGTGCACTAAGATTGCTCAGCAGTGTCAGAGTTTTCCAGGAAGAATCCTGTTACCTGCAAGAGCAAGTTCATGGTCTCTTCATCAGAGTGACTGGAAGGAATGGTTGACTGCTTGCAATAACATTCCAGCCTTACAACATAAAACTTTAAATGATGTGTGGTATTTCTAAATACCCAGAGTTCCTACCAGGGATAATAGCACAGAAATTCCTTCACACACCACTACTTTTTTGAAGCACAAATCTATCTCTACTGTCTGAAACTACTTCCTTATTACAATTCTGAAGACAATATTTTGCAATATTTCTGAATAACAGCCCACATGACATCTCAGAAACAAGTTATATAAGTGCATTATTAGTTACTGTCACAGGTTAAAATTCAAAAAGCAATACATGTCTATGTCAACAGATAAGTGTTCATGACTTACTGTGGTAACTTCTCCAGGGAACTTTTCTGACATAAATGGCCAGCTTAAAAATAGAATTACATACTACTAGTCTTATTTTACATGTAATACTTGTATCACTGGCATATGTCATATGACATATTAAGGCAAATCACATGTCTCTGCAAATTTATATACACTCCTAAAGTTCTCATACAGGTATCTAACCAAGGTCCTAAAAAGGGTGGGACTATTTAAAAATATATAAGATAAAAATATAGAGGCACAGGATGATTATAGTATTCTACATGACATCCCTATAGTTAGAAAGAAAAAAAAAAAAAAAAAACCCACAACCCTAAAAAAACACCAGAAAAAGGATTGTGAAAGGAATACTCTATGTGATATTTATTGTCAGTGTTAAATATTCCTCCTAGTGTGGCTTCATAGTTGCATAAGAAACTCAAAATTAAAGAAAATTTTATTGCCCACTTTAAATAATAATTGGCTGACACTTCTCTTCCTAACTGTTTTTACACAAATTTTTACGTGTTCTACCTCATCTGCCTCTAACACCCTTCAAAGGTGGGAGCAAGATTCAGATTTCCTCCTGAATAAGAAGGAATCCCATCTATTCAGAGAAGCAATAAAATCTTTTCATCAAGAAAAATTATTGCTAAATTATTTAATTTTTAAATTAATTGTTAAAAACTTAATTTTAATGACCAAAATTATAGTTCCATCTTCAAAGCTCTCTGCATATCTGAAGCCATTTGCAGGAGGGTCTTCAGACAAATGGCAGCAAACCTTGTGTACCAGCAATGGAGAAGAAAACAGCCTGAACCTGTCATAAACAGCAGCTGCACTCTGCACTGCACCTTTTGAGACAAGAAATACCTACACAATCAGGAAAAACATGGTCCTTGTATAGGCCTCTTTAAAGACTTGAAAGATTGCCAGAAACTTCAACAGATTTTGGACTATTCTCTTAATGGAAAATACAGCTGAGGAGAACCACTGTGAAATTCTGTTATCTGTCAAAAACACCAGATTGGCAGTGACTGTGAAAAGCTGATTCTTTCTTTTTATTTTATAAAGAGTATTTGCATACAAGAAATGAAGGTATAAAAGTATCCATTTGCATTCAAAATACATTTACTAAGAAGACACTTCTATGTGTTAAAAATATCTTCACAACTATTTTATGAAAACAGATTATTAGGACAATAAATATTAGTGATGAAAAACAGAGATTTCACCCCAGTAATACTATTCACTACTTCAGATTCTGCTTCACCTTTTTAAACAAAAGGTGGTCATTAAAAAATCCTTATTCTGGCCATAGCACCAAGACAATTCCATACCTTCTTCTCTTCATGTCAGCACAAAGTTGGCCCCGATCCTTAATAAATCCATGGGTCTTGAATGGAAGATATGAATCTGCCACGTACAGATGAGAGGGTGAAATGGTGTGTCTTAATCCTGTGTTTTCTTCTTTTTTTACTGGCCTTTGACTTTCCACATTTGGGTGATACATAAATTGATCATTCTCCTCCAGGGAGTGGGATGAAGAGCTCTTGGCCATCGGGATGGAGCGTGTGGGAATCAGACACATTTCACTGCTATCACCATCTCCATGAATGTAGTCAGCCTTTAAGTCCCCAGCCTGCAGGTAAAAAATGAGTGCTGGTAAGAGGCAACAAGAAGACAGATTGTCATGAAACAAGGCCCTGAGAAGTTTG
Source organism: Aegithalos caudatus (assembly GCA_013389925.1). Lineage (NCBI taxonomy): Eukaryota > Metazoa > Chordata > Aves > Passeriformes > Aegithalidae > Aegithalos > Aegithalos caudatus. The sequence continues at coordinate 149,335 of WEIU01002277.1, forward strand.
CCATTTTATTTATGGCTCTATCTTTTGTGGGGTTTTTTCTCCTATTACTTTCTACACCACATGAATTTAAGGCAATTTATGTGACTAAGAGATTCTTGAGTTTGCATTACTTTTTTTCCCTAGTTAGAGCAGAGATGAATTGGTATTTCCAAGTTTACTGAATTTCTCAGTCGTATTTATACGTTTTATTAAATGTACTGATACACATATTTATAGATTTTATTTAAAAACTACCCTTGAGTTGAGTAAAAAATATGCATAATACATTAGTGTGGGAGACATATGGAAGAGAGTTCAAACATTGTGCAATTTAATTTGGAAAAATCAGCCTACACATCATGCACTTTTAATTTTTCAGCACCAGTTTCCTAAGCTTTGATATAAATATACATGACCTGGAACAGAGTTTCTCAAGGGGAGGAAGGGAGAGGACTCTTATTTTTTGCCATTAAACAATTCAGGGCCTGAAGCACCTCTCCTTTTGCAAAAAGACAGGAATGGATTTGGGAATTCTATTTTCTCAGGTACAGGGATCAGGATTTAGACTCTAGTCACAAATAAATCTTTGAATTCCCTGTCGACTCTGCAGAAGACACTAAAATACAGTTCAGTGTTATTCTTTTAGCTAGAGGCAACAGTCATGTAATTAGATACTGAATCATATTGAAAAGTCACATTGCCAGTTAAAACACTCAATGTTCAAAAAGCACCTGTATAAAAGCAGGAATAAAGGAAGGATTGCAAACCTCTCCAAAGCCCTGGTCTTTCTGATTGCAGACTTCCTCTTTTCCAGTTCCTCTTGAGATGTGCTTTCATCCCCACTTTAATTATGTTTCTCTTTGTAAAAGACAGGAAGGACTGCTGGCATTTTTACAGCAGGACACATTTGCATTCAAAGACACAGAGCATGCAAGTCTGGAAATACTTCTGTTGCACTGTGCACATGACATGCACGAAGGTGAAATGCTTTTCCCAGGTCTTATGCAGCTGTTCCTCCCTGAAAAGTTATTCCTGTCTGGGCAGTGTTCCTCCTCAGCACCAGAGGGACCCTCTCCAGCAGCCACTCTGGCTCCTGCTGAGTGGTGCTTGAGGGAGAATCTGGCCCCAATCAGCAATTTTAAAAAGCAGAATGTGGCCACATACTGAGCAAAGGTTAGCAACCCAAGCTGAAGGTCCCCTGAGCAATACACTTGGGTAACATCTCCATCTGTAATGGAAATGCAGGTCTGCAGTCCTTCCAACCTCAGTGTTGTCCAAATCATGGGTTCAAAGACTGCACTTCATAATCCCCTGACAGCTGCTCACTCGTGGGTCATTATTACATACATCCATCTCTTGTATTAATCTGTAATACATATTACATCTCTTCAGTGCATTTTGAACACACTCAGCCTCTGACTTACAATTCCATCTCAACTGTCACATGAACTGGATCTGCAGTGAATGCAGTGGATGCAGTGAATGCAGTGTCCAGGGAATGGAGTAGGGATGGGCAGGAGGCAAAGAAAGGTGGGGAAAAAGTCACACTTGCAAAATCTCAGACTTCTAACATTATCTGATAATTTCTTACTCCCACATTCCAACAAGGGAGAGCCCAAATCAGGTTGCAAATAAATAAATAATTTAAAACATCACTGAAAAATAGCAACTACACAGCAGCAAATGTATCTGGCACCTGTTTAGCTAGACCCAGCCACCACACATGTTGTGACTAGTCAGATTCATTTCCCTGGCCTAAATTGAGGTGTCTGAGTGTGACCATGGAAGAAAGACTCCAGGTGCAACACAGTGATGTAAAATATAATTTGGTATGGACACTTTAGGTCATCTCCAGTGTTGGGAATACTAGTCAAGATCTCCAATATCGGAATTTTCCATGACAGTTGTAGGACATCAGCTTCACCTGTCCACCGATATCTTGTTTTTGTTGACCCTGTAAGCTTCACCATGAGCTTATAATTAACTTCTGAAATTATCCAGCAAATTCATCTGTACTGTGAATGTACATAGCATCCAGAAATCTGAAGTGAGCAAGTAATATTGTAAATGTTTCACAGAAAGAAGCACATTCTGTTTAGCTCACAAACACACAAAAGATACAGTGACACCTGCCTCTAAGTTCTTCCTCAAGGCTAGGGAGAATAATTCCTATAATTGACTGAATCTTTTAAAAGATACCTCATAAAAGGGTTACAAAATATAGCTGAGAAGAGTAAGATTCTGGTTTAATTTAGAATTTTATTGACAGCACACCACTGTGTGCTGACAGGTCCAGAAGATCCTACTATCATGCAAATAAATTAACAGAAGATTAAGAAAAGTTACCCAGAAGTTCAATTATAAGCTTACTTGGTCTACTACCATGCAGTTTGCATATACTTCATCACTTCCACTCAGCATGGTAGAAAGTCTGGTTGCAGCAAAGAGAGTAGGGGGAGACTTCAATTTCCTAAGAACATCAAGGGTAGAGTGTCTGTGCTCTGGAAAAGGAAAAAAAAAAAAAAAAGAAAAAAAAAAAGGTATGAGAAATTTGCCATTAAATCTCAAACCATTTCCTTCTTATGTATGCATACTACCATAAAAATGGCAAAATTAAGCTTAAGCACCAAATCTTGGCATTACAATTTGAGTAATATTTGTGCAACCACCCCAAAACATGCTCATTTCATAACTGCCCAACATTTGCTGCATGTTCCAGGGAGCCTGTAGCTGACAAGACTCTCAAGAGTACCACAGAATCATTCACATAACTAAAAAATAAGTGTTCCTGTGTCTTGGTTAGCAAAAGCTTTTGCTTTCCATCTAAGCTAGAACTTTGCAGAGATTTGTGGTTACAGAAGAATACAGGACAAGATTTATGGGCTGGGAAGAATTATGCATGATTCTGCCTATACATTAAATACCTGAAATCTGATACATTAAATAAATGAAGTACTGTTCAATTGCAGTGAAATAATGATGCTCCTAAAGCATTCTACCTACTGGCAGCCACATAAATACTGGTCTTATATCAAGAAATGAGATTACTGTTCTTAAAAAAAAAAATAACCAACCAAACAAAAAGCCAAACCAAAAAACACCAATAAAATTGTAAAAGGGATAAAAATAAAATACCACTAATACTGCCTTTACAGAGTGACAGCAATCAAGCAAGACTTGATCCATTAACCTTTTTATTTTTATTTTATTTTTACTTGATCCATGAAACCTGGTCTTTATCCAAGCATGTTTAGGATGAATGCAGCATATGATCAGATTTTGGGAAGTTTCACCAGAAATCATTGACAGAAATCCAGAGTTTAGTTTCCAAAAGTTTGCTCATGACTAGAAATATTTTTAAAAAGCTGGATGGGCTGTGTATTTTATGCTTTTGAGCAGCAGAAATCCTGTCCTGCAGACCCACTCCTTTTAAAGGGAGCTGTAAGAATGAAGAGCACATAGCAGTCCAGCATTTGAGCTGGGTTATCTTCTTAATGTAAAACAAATAAAATTTAACAAAGCAGAAACAAGGTTTCTTGTAGACTGTGTGAAAACAGGCTTTAAAAAATCACAGTCATAATGTAGTTTTCCTTAAAATGCTGTAAGTCAAGCATTGCCACTGGAAGTGAATGTAGACACACAAGGGTAATAATGATGTGGTAGAGGAAACTACTGCACCCAGCAAAATATCGAAAATCAAGCCACTCAATAAATTTAGTTTGAGTTTGTTGCTGAATATTATTTTTTAAATATTTTTATGCTGCAACAGAAATTTATTTTCTACAGAAGTGTAAAGGAAAAGATACCACTAGAGACTTTCCCCACACTATAATAATAAGGCAACATAACTGCTTTTGGAAGCTCACAGAGCCATATAGCATGGTTTTGGGTTCAAAGAGAAATTTAAAGGTTATCTAGTCCAACATCCCAGCCATGCCCAGTGACATCTTTCATTGGATCAGGTTGTTCAAAGCCCATCCAAGACTCTTACAGGCATTAGATTGCAAGAAAATTCATAATGAAAAAAATACAACTGGATTAGAAACAACACTTGTTAAAGTCTGGTGCATTTGTTGCTTTGAACAAAAAAGGACCCAGACTACTGCCAAATCTGAAATTATACACCACAGTTTTTATTTAATTTTAAGATGCTATCTCATAAAGCCTAAGAACAGTAAACTCTGTACTTAGAGAAAGATGGAAATTCCCATTTAGAAATGGCACACTATGAATACTTGGTTTTGAGTCCTGGCAGGCCTTGTGGGATCTCATTCCATTAGAACATCCTTACACATCTCATTTTGTTTCTCCTTCCTGCAAGAATTTTAACATGATTTTACTGACAGTCATATTGAGAACTGCTAAAGCTGCAAACCATTTCCTTATGTCTGACAAGATCCCAAAGCCTTTGTTTATAAATAATATAAAAGCATTGTTTTCTAGGGCAGCTCATGAAACTCTGGCAGGTCACATCATACAGAAATGTGACTTGGCAAAGCTGGCAGTACTTTCTTGTGGCAAATAAAGCTTTCCAAGGGTTGGTCTTAAACCAACAGTCAGGCAAAAAAGTAAGTGTTACACCCTTTATTTCTTCTTGCATGTTTATGACCCTCCCCAGCCTGCACTCCCTCTCATATATAAACCCACTGGTACAACAGGTGAGGGCATCTCCAGGGCTAGGTTGGCAAAGGCTCAACACACATCCCAAAAAACAGCCCAGGCATTAGGGATTCCCACATCACAGTGTAAACCTGACCCTAAGAAGTCAGTTTCTTGACTTCAGCAATAGTCCCCACTGTTGGGGTGCAGAAACCTCAGAGATAAGGGGGCTGATGTGTGTGTCCCAAACAAGGATAGACAGAGAGCTGCAGAGCCAGCCAAGGATTGTCAGGAATGACATGATGTGAGAAGGAATAGCATGTGGCTCAAGAGGTAGGGCAGCAATTTTCTGAGACAGATGTCCTTCTTCTGGATCCTGGAGATGAAGCACAACACAACCAGTGCTGGAATGAGGTCAAGAAGTAGGCATGGACTGTAGGGGAGGGATCAAGACAATCCAAGACCCCCAAAGCCCTCTGACCCAGTTCCAGAAAGGTCTAGAAAAATGGACTGTGCATGACAATTTGTTTGCATAGAAAGCAAGAAACTTAGCTCCAGGATGGGAAAAAACCTGTCTAAATAAACATACTAGTCCAAAGCTGGGCTGTACATGAGCCCCAGGACCCTGGACAGCCCATTAGCTGGATTGACACTGAAGCCAGGACTGGTGATCTCCCGTTTTTTGCTCTCTCCCCTTCTTTAATACATCTCTCTTTCTCTCTCTTCCCTCTCCACCCACCTCTTTACCCAAAACCCAGGAGGGTTTTGTGCTTACAGGAGGACATCAGGAACTACTTTATAACAATTTCCATGCCACATTGCAATTTACTACTAAAATTCTGTAAGCTTTTTTGGACTCTCTGGGTTTTGCCGTTCATTTTGACCATGAGCATCTGTGAGCATCTTGGGTGATCTCTTCCCCTTCAGGGTGGGATGTCACATGGGGTCTTCACAGTCACTTAATGAACTGCACATCCCAAACCAGAAAGAACCCAAATCCCCCTTCTAATAACATGTTACATTATTTTAAAATTCTGTACAAGAGTAACAACCTAAGTAACAAGTTCTGGAGAGAGATGCTGCAAGTACAAGCTATAGCAGAATACACTACCTGCAGTATCTTCAATCTGTAAAACTTTAATAATTATCCCCATTAAATGCCATATGTTTTCCTGGAGATGCTCCAGTTAGTCTGTTGTTAATTGTGAGATGACTAAATAAATATTCATTGGGGTTTTAAATGGTAACAAATTATTTGAGGCTTCATAGAATCATAGAATTTTGGAAAGTCCTTCAAGATCCTTGTGTGCAATGGCAGAATGACCCCATTGCACCTCTTCACTCCCACTCTGCCCCCTCACCCCCTCAGTTTCAAACATGTGAAGGAATGACAACATCAAACTAACTTTAACCTGAGAAGTTTAAAGCCTTGCTGAATGTGGCAGAGAACAACATTAATTACATATTGTCTGTGCTTATTTCCATCAGAAAGGCCCAGTAACTTATTTCCACCAGAAAGGCCCACACAGTTTAAAAAGTGACAAAATCATTGCAAATGTCCAAATCACACTGCATTCCTACAGCTTCACTGCCTCCAGCCTGCCTTGCTGGCTGCAAATCCTCTTGATTTTACAGGCCCCATCAGCAGACCTTTCCCTCCAGGGTAACATAACAGCTCACTCTGCTGGGTACCAGCAGGAATATGCAGCAAGGCTGCACTTGCCTGAAAGATGAAGAGTATCAACAAAATCCACTTTCAAATAAAATGTCTCAAAAATCTCTCCTAGGCATTCAAAAAGGTTAGTCACATCGCAGATGCAAAAATTCAGCATAGCTTGTGAAATAAGCAGGACTGCCAGAGCAAACTCTGTCCCTTTGCCAGAAGAGTTTAGGTTCTGTAAAGTATTGGAAAAGGATTTCAAGATGCTTACTGAAGTAAGAATGACCTAAATAGAACAGAGGAGAATTGGCTTTGCTACTGAAACAACCTAGCAAACACAGCTCAACAAGCTAATCTTTCTGCCAGAACTGAACTCCCTCTGGCTCTACACTGTGATCACAGAAAAAGAATAAAGGCATGCCTCCTTTAGAAAAGCCTGTGGCTCTCTGCCATCTCCCTGATAAACAGTCAAGATAGATGCATGTGTCATTTAGATGTCATGCTGGGAAGAATAATCTCCAAACATGGGTAAAATAAAAGACCTTGACCAAAGAGTAACTAGGCACAAGTTTTCTACAACTTCTCTAATACTGTAGAGTTACACAGCAAGTGCAGTACATTTTACCAGCCACAAACTTATATAAATACTATAACTTAAAAAAAAAAACCAACCCTACATTATCATTATAGCAGTAATTAAAAACATGCTTTATGTTAGTGTAAGAAAATGTTTAGCCCTGAATGGTCTGTGTCAAAAAATGGCAAGAACACAACACTGATTTTTTTTTTTTT
>WEIU01002277.1:156377-189334 GCA_013389925.1 Aegithalos caudatus
AGACATCAACATGACCAAGCCAAGAGCCAGGAAATAAATTACAAATTCCCTTCCCTAGATACAATGAATAGTTTTCAGACAGCTCATCACATTTACCCCCAGCAATCTGAGCAGGGATTAATGTATAATTGGAAGTCAGTGAAAAAATAGACAGTTGCTTAGGTCATGTGCATAAGTCATGCAGGACTGCAGATGTACTGCTCTAAAGCCAGGTCACCTGAATTTTAAGAAAGAAGTTCCTAGCCTGGTTGCAACTGAAGCAACATGCACATTGTAGATATGAACCATACAACCCATTCCAGGGGAAGAACTGCACCCTTAATTAAGGGGTCTGAGGTCTTCATTCAGACAGCACAATAGTCATGACAGAAAAATTAAGCAAGTACTTGAGAATAACCCTACATGGAGGTTAAAATGATGCAGTCTTTGAAGTGCTGTTGTCATAGATGAACATTTAACTGTCTTAAATCTACAAAGTAGAAACTAAAGAACTGTGTTATCTATATACTGAACAAGGGGGATCAGGCATATAGATGCTGGAAAATAATTCCAACATGTTCAAGATGTGGTCCTAAAGTAGCCACTAAGACTAAAATCAACCTGACTTTGGTCTTGGTCACATAAAGTGGGCTGTAAGAAAGTCTCTGTTCTCAACATGGGATTCACAGTCCTGACTCCCTCCCTGAAGAAGGCACCTGACCTACTATACAAATTAATATAAAAACAGAAATAACTTGGTGTCTCATTTTATAAAGCAGTACACCAAAAAAAAAAAAGGTACTTTCCCATGGGAAATGGGATGTACCCATGTGGATGTTCATTTCACACGTCTGCATGAGTGGAGTGAGTGTGCAACCCCCACCTCCCAGTGCAGTAGGACAGACTCATCAGAGACAGATATTCTCAGCACCTCTGAAGGTTTTTAAAGCTCCCCAAAAGGCTGAGAGAGTCACTGTCTCTGAGCAGGTAGGACTGTGCAGAGTAAAGGACTACACCTGGTGACAATTTCACATGAAATAACAAAATAAATACATTTGGTGTCTTGCAGCAAGGAAAAAAACCTAGATCCTCTCCCCAGTCCAATCTCTAAGACAGTCATTCTCTGTATAGCCTAATTACCCTTTAATATGCCATGCCCAGCAGCTTCAGCAGGAGGGACAATTTGTACTGCATGTCCCAAAGGAGTGGAGCCTGCCCTTGGCTCCTGACAGACCCCAGGAGTTCAGAGGAAGGGCAGAGGCTGTACACCCAGTCTGAAAGGTTCCTGAGCAGCAGTCAAAACTGACTTTCACCTTAAAATGTGAAAACAGTGATGTACATAGTGGGAAGTGGTGTGGGATAACTTTGGCTCTCCATTCCAAAGAGTGGGAGAGTCTGCACAGCTCCCCAGCCTCCCAAGAGGAACAACCTGTGGTCAGAACACCAACAGCCTGATGTTCCAGAGGGGAAGGTGTCTGTTGGAATTTCATAGTCCAGAACAGCTGGAGCACCCAGCACAGGTACATGATTTCATGATTTGTGGAGTGGCTGGAAGAACCCTGCACCCTGTTTCCTTCCAGGCACTACAAGTCTCCTGTTCACTGAGACCTGAACCCCTGTAGGAATGAAATCCAGCCATGAGCTGAGTGCCCTACACCTGCATGCCAGGATCAACTGGTCATGTTCAGGCACTTGCAGAAAAAACACACAGATCATGAGCTTGGATCACGAGCCTGCTCTCCCCTTGCAAAGGCACTCCTCCCACCACATCAACACACAGAATTTCAATCCCCCAAGCACAAATGAACCCTTGAACTTTACCACTGAAATACGTACAGATATTACAAAAGCACTTTCTTGCTCCAACAACCCCACATACAAGGTCAGCTGTGTGTACAAGCCACGTGTGTAGGTATGCTACCTGCAGGAATGGACAAAAAGGTGTAATGCTGTAACATACAAACTCCACATCTGTATCCAGTACTTTAAAAATGGTGGAGTATTTAAAAAAAAAAAACTCTCTACATAAAAGTGGATGAAGGACAGGTGCACACCTACAGCATTTACAGATGAGTCCTGTGAGAAGTAAACACATCCTGTACAACTTGCAACTGATTTCATATCTGTAAATTGTATGTGAATCTAGACACATTGAAGAAACTCCTGTGCAGTTGGGAAATGCTGAATTTCCTCATGAAAAGAAGAAAAAAGTTGAGGAAGTGCCTGGCACTTCAAAACATGCATTCTGTACACATTTTTCTCTCTAAACTGGGTCAAAGTCTCAGTCTCTGTAAAAATTATTCTCCTGGCTTACTGAATTTAATGACACTCTTGCATCTTACATTTTTGATTTGTTTTTTTCCCTTCTGAAACAGAAAAAACTCCCAATTCTACGAAAGGAAGAAGAAATCATATTTTTTCCATTCTTTGTCTTGATTCTTTTACTTTTATATGTAGTAAAAAATTTCTTTCCTCATTAAAGCTTCTGATCATAATTCTTCCTTACAAAAACTTACTGGTCAGTGTCTTTGAGCCTCCCTAAAACCCCCCTTTCTCATACTGACAGCATTTATAATCTCTACCTCCCAAAGATTTCTCCACAAAGAAGGATAATGTCTAACTGTGCAGAGACAGTAACTGACCCTTTTCATTTTCTTTCGCAGAAAGCGAAAGATTTTTCTCTTCATTCGGGTATGATTTTTCTCATAATTAAAAAAACCCCAACAGTTATCTGTTGAGGCATAGTTGAATTACCAAATCCTCCCCTAAATGAAAATAACTGCAACCAGCAGAACTTTTGCAGCTGCTGCTGTGCCATGCAGCTCCAGGGTGTCAGAGTTCTTCAGTGAGAGCTACACATACATCAAGAAGAAAAAAAAAAAGCCTTAAGAGAGTAAAGAAATAAAAACAATTGTAAAGAACAGTACATAATCTGGAGAAAAAAAAAATACATTCTTTTTACTTGAAGAATTCCAACTCCATTATCTAAAAAGGCATAAAAAACAGTGCGGTGGACTTTTGATAGAAAGAAAATTTACCTCACACAAGCTGTTTATAGAGCCACCTTCACAGAAGCAGAAAATGAAAAGGAGACAGAGCTGTAAAGAGTCCTTTTTAAAGAAGAGTTATTTAAAAGAAGATAGTTTTTTCTACCTGGTTTTGATGCCCTTCTTCGAATCCTCATTTTAGGTAAGGAAGGCCAAGAGTAATTAAAAGGTGAATCAGAGTCTGAGTCCATTTTTGTGCTAAACAAACAGAGAGCAGATTCCCAAAGCTGCACTTTGTTGTTCTCAACAGCAAGTCAAGCCTAAGAGTAATGTGGAATAAACGAATGGACAAAGAAGGATCAAATTGCCCACTAAACACAGGGGAGGGAGAAGCTGTAAATGTTTGCTCTCTTCAGGCGTCCAGGCATGTAGACAGATCAGGCTGCAAATATTAAAGCAGAAGCAAGAAGGTTAAAGTATGAGAGCTTCGAGCTGAGCTGCTGCATCGTGGTCCACAGCTATTTGAAAGGTCACTGTGTGCCAATGAATCATTAACTCACCTTTCAATTTTGATGCAAATGAAAACAATAGGAGCCGGGTAAGGAATGAGAAAGTAGTTCCCAAAAGTAAATAAACTATTGCAAAGCTTTGTTTCCATGTTAAAAGTAGGGGTATGAAGATCTCAAATTAAGGTCAGGCAAAATGCTGGAACTAAAGAAGAAGCCAAAGATGAACACCAAGCTATGAGCACTAATCAATCTGCTGGGCTCTATATCACTCCAGAGCAATACCCCACTTCTCAGAGTTTATAATTTTGGCAGACTTTGGGATTTTGCAGCTGGAAAAGCAGTGATAACCCACTCAAAATCTGCCACTCCCATCTCTCTCTAGCTCAAATGAGCTTAAAGCTTAAGTGTCATGAAGAAAGATTACACTGTCATTAGAGGAGCATTTTTTCCAATAATATTTAGTCTGCACAGTAATTTCTCCTTCACACAGTCACCAAGTTAGACAGTGAATCATCAGGATTTTGTAGAGCTGGCACCTTTACAGCTCTGGTCTAACCTCACTGCAATGCACAATACAGCTAGTGACTAATTTACAACAAATCTTCCATTCTTATACAGTCTCCCTGAACAACTCATAGGCAATTAGTATTCAGTAGGAACTCATTATCCCTTCCCCCAACATCTTTACGCTACACAAACTACATTTTTTTTCAAACAGGCTTATAAGTGGCTATACAAGAGCTAATACAAAAATAACATGTCCACTGTTTCTTAACCAACTCCAGCAAACATTTCTTTTAGTTACCCCACAATGTATGTGGTTTTGTATTCCACATAAAGGAGGAGAGGGAATGTGGATCAGCTTAAATGTCAGGTTTTGGAAGATGATGACATTTGAGCTTGTTAACATTCCTTACTTCACTTCAATTATTTTTCAGGCTGCTAGGGTCTGCAGCGCTACTTCTGTATTATGTTTCAAGTGATTCTTTGATCCGCATTTCAGTCAGAGATAACAATGTATTTGTTGAAAAAAATAACGCAATTCAAATGCAAATTTAATTCAAAACCCGTTAGAAAAATATCCATCATATTTTCAGGGATAAAATAATTATACAAGCCCTTCATAAAGCGCACAAATTACATAAAACACAGTTGAAACACATCATTGTTCTGCCCTTCTCTTAACTGAAGTTCTGCCAGCTTTGTTAGGCCTGAAAAGAATAATTCACCCCAGACGCTGGAAGCCTTAGACTTTCACTTTAAATATTAGACACTCACAGAGACTTTGTTTGATTTATATGTATAATTAACAGCCCCAGGGAATTACAACAGACAATGGAAAATGCAGGGAGGATATAAATCCATGATTTAAGCATCCACTTCAAAATATCTCCACTCCCTGGAATGTCAGGTTCAAATTGCACTGATAAATCCCCTGGGCATACAGGAATGCAGGCACTGACTTACTCCTTCCCACCTGCACACTACCCAGGCCACCCGCCTGCCTCCCACCATGGCCATGGTTTGAGAAAAGAACAGGACAGAGCAAGGATCACATCAAGGAAAACCTTCCCAACTGCTCCAACAGAGAAGATTTCTCCCCTACACAGCAATTTTCCCTGCACAAGTGTGCTCTCTGGCTCATTGGATATATTTAACGTCAACCAGAATAAAAAAGTTTTCATTTCAGACATGCACAAATGTCAGTTTTCCATGGACAAAGGGCAGCTTAAATTTACAGCTGTTTTAAAATGTCTCACTTTTCAATTTTATCAATTATTCTTTTGTTCTATACTATAGTCTTTTGTTCTATATTATGAGAAATAGTAAATTTTGCTTGTTTCTATGATATCTCCATTTGTGCCTCTTTTCTGCAAATCTGCCTTTTTTTCACTTATAGATTCAGCAAAAATAACTCACTCTCATTGGTCTTCCAGGACTTCTGTTTAGGCCAGGGAGGGGTAACTAGAGCTGAACAAAACACTCACCATGAGGAAATGCAGCCAATGTATTTAATGGCATTAAAATATTTTACATGCCGAGACATTTACTTTCCTGAATGACCTCTGTACACTGCATAAATGTTTGCACTGACTGCTCAGTTATTGCCTGCCCTCCCTCCCTTAAACAAGCTGCATTCATTTAACATTCTAACACAAATGAGTAATTAAGATTGTTAAATAATTTTTCAACAGCAGCTCTATTACATAATTCTTAGAGTATCCAACAACTAAATTTCTGTAGTAATGACCTGAAACCCTGAACATGCACTGCTGCTGTTTATCATCTCTTTTTTTATCCAAGTTTTTAGGCTTTTCACCTGCATACTGCAACCTCTCCTGAACAGGATCTTGCACAGGAATTTGTCGATTGCAGTCTGAGAGTGCAGATAAATTATCAACCTTAACCCCTACTTTTGAAGGGTTAATTGAATATCACTCACGTTACTTACTCTGTTTGGCCTTGTGAAAGGCTTCTTTTTTCTTATTTGTAAAACTCCTTTATGTAACCATGAAAGATGGCATGCTGTTCTTTGCCACAAAGAAGGGCTTTGCCCTACAGTCTCTGACTAAAAATATTTTGTTTCTTGCACTTTGTAGGATGATCCAGCCCACTTTTCACCTGCCACTCCTTATTCCCAAAGTAGTGGCATTTGCAGGCAGCTACCACAGAGATTTGGCTGCTTACAAGATAAAAAAAGTGGTTTTAGCTGGAAAATATTAACCTCACTTTCCACTGAAAAAATATTTTTCATTATATATACCAAGGCACAGATGTGAAGATAAAGACCAACTGTGAGGGGTTATGTGTATTATCTAAGGCTAGTGCTTTTGACAAATAATGTAATGCCTTAAATTCTTTCAACTAATGCTTACCAAAACACATTCATAAAACGTAAATGTTTTTCAGAGATAGTACAGTGTATTGTCTATTGTCTGACCATTCCTGTGGCCCATGGCAATAGGGAAGGAAGCAAAGGAATGTCACCACATCCGCAGACTCCGTGCAGGAGCACTGCTGCCTCCCTGCACGTGCAGTGAGCAGCTCCATGGTACCCAGTGGGTGAGCTGCCTCTCCCCAAAACCACAGCTGGCAGTCCCCTCTCTCAGGCACAGCAGAAGGGGACAGACAACCCTGAGCCACCTCCCCCTTCCCTAGATGGAGAATATGGGCTGGAAAATGTGGTTAAGGACTCCACAAACAGAGCTGAAGAGGGTCACTTCTAGCACAGGTAGGGTGAGAGCTGCCTGAACAAAAGCTCTGCCAAAATCACCCTGTTCACTTTGCTTGGGGAAGAATCCCCCCTGATATCAGCAATGAAATTGATTTCCCCCAGCTTGACTCTGTCCCAGGTCCAGCAGAGCCTGCAATACTTTCCCAAAGTACATCAAGGCATCAGGGAAGATAAAATGGTGTAGAAAGGGTTAGGTGATCTTCACCACTGGTCTGTGTCATCCACAGGCACACGTGGCTTCCCCACCTTCTTCACTCCATTGTTCTTACTAATTAGAGCATGTCTTCCCACAGAGACGATCAGACAATGCACCTAGGCAAACTATCTGCTTTACCCTACATTAGACTTAACAAGACTCAGCAAATATGAACTAATGGCAACTAAAAGGAAAACATTACCCACCAAAATCCAGCCACCAAGCACCTTCCAATTGTAAATACTCTATTTGCCCACAACACCGATGCAATGGCCTTGCAGACTGCAGCTGTCTACATCCTCATAAGTCTTGAAAGATGGCTTGTCACAGACAAGTGACATTTAACACTAGGTTAATGGGTTTAATAAAACATCAGTTTTACAATTTCTCTTCTCTATTAAAGACCGGGGTCTTTCATAAGGAAGTTTATACAGGAATAGTTACAAAAGCTTTGCCATGTGGTTATTCTCTCCCTCTCCCTTTCCCAAATCATTGATGAACTGGGAACAAAGAACCTAGGCCAGATCCTTGACATCTCAGTTGATACCCTCCTCCACTTGTTCTTATGATCTGCCCTATTGCTAAGTTTCTGATGGGAGATTCAGGGATTTGTTTTAAGGAACTCGCCCATCATTTTCTTATTTTGCAAACAGAGGTCTACCACAAGTAACACAACAGTTAGGGATTTTAAATTGTTCAGCAGAGTATTTCAAACAGCCCAGGCAGGCAGTCACTCTCCATCATCCCTACACAATGTTATGGCAGTATTTGGTGGATTCCATCTCCCTCTCCAGCACACTGTGGCATCCCAGCCACACTGCATCACCCAGAGGGGATCAGAGCTGGGAAGGGCAGGGTGCAGGGCAAGGCAAGGAAGAACACAGAGTTTATTGCACTGCATGTTTTCCTTGCAAACAGAACCAGAGAACCCCAGGAGGGGTCAGGTTGGGAGGGACCACAATGGTCCAATCTCTCTGCTCAGGCATCCCAGAGCACACAGCACAGGATGGTGTCCTGACAGTTCTTGAGTATTTCCAGTGAGGGGGACTTCCACCCCCTTTGGTCAGTCTGTTCCAGGGCTCAGTCACACACACAGTGAAGAAGTTCTTCCTCATTTTCAGGTGGAACCTCCTGTGCCTCAGTTTCTGCCCACTGCCTCTTGTCCTATTGCCTGGCACCACTGAGAAGAGCCTGCTCCATCCCCTTGACACCCACCCTTTATACTTTTATACCCTTTTATACCCTTTTATACCCTTTTATACCCTTTTATACCCTTTTATACCCTTTTATACCCTTTTATACCCTTTATATTTGTACACATTAATGTGGTACATGCCTGTTTCCCATGCTTTCAACCCTGATGAAGCCCCAGGTTTCAACAGGGTGAAGGATCACAACCACTGAGCATCACAGATCCTCTTCCTCCCACTAACAGTTTGAAGCAGCAGAATTTGTACTCCCAGAAAAGCACAGTCCTGGGTGAATTAGATATCAAAGCTAGCCACATTCTGACATGAGATTAAATGGCCCACAAACCTCCCACTGACATGTCCCCCTCATGTTCTGCTCTTCACTCTTCCAATCAAACCGCTGATGGCAAAACTCATCCACATTAGGGACCTCTTTCACCGTAACAAGTAGATCTGTAGATCTTGTGTAGACAGATAACAGAAATAATAATGAAAAATGTAAGAAAATGATACAGTACTTTGGGGAAATTTTTCATTGACTTATTTGTGCAATTTTTGGACACTAAGCAGGAAAGGAACACAGAACAGCTGCTGCCTTCACAGACACTGCTGAGAGCAGCAGAACACCCTTATCCATCTCCAAAAACACTGTTCTAAGGCACAATAAAGTTACTGAAACACTCTGCAATCATGGCAGGCTGCAGGAAAAGTGGAGGGAATTTGTGTACACTGCTTTCTGGATTGCTTTAAGCTGGACTGTCAGTCCAAGAGGTTTTATGCTTAACTGCATAAATATACTTCCAAATGTATCTGTCTTGTTATCATTCCCAGAAAAGGCATGTGGAATCACCATGTTGCAGCAAACCACCAAGACTGAGAGAAGACCATGCTATCTAAATTTCTATTGACTTTATCACTATTCCCAGTGTCCTGGGGTGACTTTCCTCCCAAATTTGCCCTAAACCAGGACACTCCAGTAGATCCATCTCTAATTAATTGTTAAGGCTACTTTTTTAATGCTTTCTTTGAAAGCAGTGTGACAACTACACTTAGAACACCTGTAGCAAGAATAACACTGTTATAAATGATAAAAATATTATGTTTATGATATTCAATGAATTATGTATTCTCCTATGAAGAGGTTTTATCCATAGGCATCTCTTTTTAAAAGCTGTTATTAAGTGGTGAGACTTCAGGATTGTTTATTTGATAAACTAAAAAAAAATGTACCTTCACAAATTTACAATAAACATCTTTGCACAAACTGTACTAGTACTCCAAGAGCCTTGGAAAACACTCAGGAGACTGGGATATAGAAAGGCTTAATAATTTCACAAAACTTAGGCAAGAACTGTGCCTAATACTGACTCAACATAGCTCCAAAGAGCCCAGCTCACTCACACGCTGTTAGGATTTCACAGCATTCCTCCAACTCAGAACTTTCTGATGTTTGGTTCATTACTGATGGTAGGCATTTGCTTTTTTGTCCTTTTTATAAAATACCAAGATCACTCCAGGGTAACAGGCAAGCTCAGTTTAGGTAAGAACCTCATTAATGCTACTTTCACATGGCAGAGGTCAGCATGCCCTGAACCTAGAAACAACCAGTAAGGAAAGCACATTTAGAGATAATTTGCCTAAATTATCTCCTTGTCCAGCATCTACTAAATCAAAAGACTAGCTGGGAAATGCAGAACAAATGTGGGTGGAAAGCTTGACACTTTTTTGTCCAGTATCCTCCCTGATGAAAATAAGAGATTATTTGCAAAAGCCAGAGGACTAAGGGATCAGTCTTCCTTGTTTCAGCTCCATGGAGGGCTGTTAGAGCAGGAACAGGGATCATGAATATTGCCTTATGTGAAAGCAAAACAAAGTTTAACTTGGACCTCGTTCTACTGAAGCTGTGCCAGTGACTTGGTTATTGAGTTTACACTCACACTGGCAGACTAGGGTGCCAGAAAGTTCACCAAAGACCCACATCATTAAAAGTTCAATTTTCTGTGTTTTGGGGAAAACTGACTTTTGAGGAGGAAGAAAGCTGAGAAATGTTTTCTTGTGTGCACTCTCAAGACTACAACTGTTTTCTTCACAAAGTATTTCTAGGTTATATTTCACATTTAAAGAGTAACTTGACATTAGATACATCCAAGATTGCAATTTATGTTAGCAAAAAATGAAACTGGGCAGAAGACAGGCTGAAAAAAGGGTTATTTAAACATCAAATTTTAAAAAGCACCTTTATGGAGGGTTATTTTGTTGAGCAAATTTGTTTGGGATCTTAGGCAGAGGAAGAGAACAAGTTCTGGGAAGCCAGAAACCATATGTTTGTAGCTTGTTGATCTTTCTTTTTCTTCCTTTCTTCCTTTCCTTTCTTTCCTTTCTTTCCTTTCTCTTTCGTTCTTTCTTTCATTCTTTCTTTCGTTCTTTCTTTCGTTCTTTCTTCCTTTTGAGGTTAACTTGAATTATAATGCCTCAGAAAATCAGGAGTGGAAGAAACTCCAAGCAACAAGAACAAGCTTGTTTCAGTGTCTAATGCTGCTTCTTGCAGATTTCTCCCTAGCTTTTTAATTAAACTCAGTTCAGGCTCGCATCCCAGGAAAATCTGACTTCCTGTATCTTCTGCAGCTCTTAACTATTCTGCATTATTGCAACATTGCATTGTTTACAGACACTCCAAACAAATGTGAATATTTTTATCAACTGGAATAAGTTGCTGTCACCTTTCAATGTTGTTTAAAGGTTGCTGCTGGCAGTACTGTGACAGACCAACCCCAAGGTATGTCTCTAGTGCAAGGAACCATGCAAAGATCCTGCAAAGTGGAAGCAGCAGCACAAAGATGTCAAAGCTGCAGCCCAAAATCCCAGAGGGCAGCTACCACCATCATTAGCTGCAGTGGTAATGCTGCATTCTCTTCAGCTGTTGTTTCTCTCTGCAATTTTCAAATAATTTATGACTAAAAATTAGGGGTTTAAAATCTTCCTTTGCCACAAACTGAACTTCTTTGGCACAACCAGTCTGAGTATTTGCATATCTCAAATCATCCAGGTACTGAAGTGCTTCTTTATCACCTTGCTCTCTACAGTCTTCTCTCTTTCAGGAAAAAAAATGAGTTGCAGAGAAAAGATAAGTGATATGCCCAAAGTCGTATTATAAATGTCTTAAGGAGAGAAACTTAAGCAGAAATCTGCAGGTCCTGGATTAGAAATGCTATGCTGGATCACTCTGCCTCTCTCAAAGCACAAATAAAGAAAAGGTAGGATGGAAAGCTTCCAGAAAAATATAAAAATTACCACAAACAGAAAAGATCTGCACGGCCTGAATCAGAGGACTCCTGTAACTGTCTCAAATAGGCAACACTTAACACATAACTTTCACTCTTACCTATCAGTAACCATAAAATTATTTCCTGTCATTCCAGTGTCAGAACAGGGACACTTGACTCCAAACACTCCCAAATGCAAACACACTGCCTTAAAAAACCCAGAAGCAAACAAACACAAAAAAATGAGCAAAAGATAAAACCACAGTAAATACAAAAAAATAATAATTTTACAGACATAGCAAAAGCTGCACAACTCCAGGCAGCAGGACCATGGTTTTTTCCATCTTGAAAGAAAAAAAATAATTCTACCACTTTTAAGTCTTATGGTGAGGAAATCTAATGAAAGAAAAGAACAAAACAGCAACACTGAAACCAGATTTTTCTGCAGATTTCAGTACAGGCCCACTGGTTTACAGAAAAGAACACCATTATGGCAGTTATATTCTGTTCCTTAAGCTGATCTGTGGTTAAACAGGGATTTCTGTGGAATCATGAAAATCAAAGGGCAGATTCTACTAAAAATATTTTGTAGCTGCCTGGTCACAGAGTGAACTGCCAAAAATTTGGCAACAGTAATTTTATCCCCAGCAAAACGTGGCTTCCAGGAGTTTTTCATCACTGGCAGACCAAACAGAATAGAAGAGACAGACACCACTAGGTTACTGGCCATGTAAGGATCATGGAAATTATTTTGAAAAATTATCATCATCATCATCTCTTCTTGAAGTTTAGGGTGGGAAAAAAGAGCTGTATATCCTTGGAACAAAGACTGGGAGTTTGGGTCACTTTTCTAAATGGAAAAGAGAAACTTTAGCAGCTTTATAAATGGCCCTGTGAACATTATCTTTCCCAACCAGCTATGCAAAACAGGAAGGAATTATAACTGTTTAAAAACCCATGCCCTGCTCACACTGTTACATCCCAACAGTAACAGCATACAGCTGTCAGCTCCTAGACTTTCTCCCAAAATATACTGGGTTGCTGATTCTGAGAATGACAATGCTTGGCAATAAAACATGTGAAAAATATTGAAAGGAAAAAAAATCCTTTTCTTTCTTTTCTTTTCTTTTCTTTTCTTTTCTTTTCTTTTCTTTTCTTTTCTTTTCTTTTCTTTTCTTTTCTTTTCTTTTCTTTTCTTTTCCCTTTCTTTTCCCTTTCCTTTCCTTTCCTTTCCTTTCCTTTCCTTTCTTCTTTTCTTTTTTTGTTCTTCCCAACCAGATATTGGTTTTCTCTCAGTATTTCCAGCACATTTACATTCAATAAAGGAAAGAAAAAAAGTGCATGGGGTAGGTGGGTTTGTTTGGTTGCGTTTGGATTTTATTCAGCTTTTTTTTTTCTTGCAAACATAAAACAGATCTCTAACAATTTCCAA
Source organism: Aegithalos caudatus (assembly GCA_013389925.1). Taxonomy (NCBI): domain Eukaryota; kingdom Metazoa; phylum Chordata; class Aves; order Passeriformes; family Aegithalidae; genus Aegithalos; species Aegithalos caudatus. The sequence continues at coordinate 169,169 of WEIU01002277.1, forward strand.
AGGAGACAGAAAGAGGGGAAAGAACAATGGCAGGTGTGACTAGCACTGGAGTGTCTCCCTACAGCCTCCTGTTGAGCATGGTCTAGCATCCTGTTGTTCCCTACTCCTATTCCTTCCATCTTTAAATAGTGCAAATCCAAAACTCATCATCTTGGCTTCGTCTTGGCCCATCCCATTCCCTGCACTGATATCCCTGGGGCTCTCCAGGGATCCTGGAGGATGAGAAACACCTTGCACAAAAAAAATTGAACTACAATCCTCAAAACCAAACTACAGAACTCACTGATAGACCCAGTGCCTAAGGCAGCCAGGTTCCAACCCAAAAATGAAGAAAACAGGGAGCAAGGAGAGTTGGTGCCCTTTTAGCATCCTACCAAATGTCAAAAGCATTTCTGCAAAGGCACCTCCCAAACTTTGTGGAGAAAGAGGCATAATGATCAACATGGTTGAAAGGGATGTCTGAGGAAGAACACAGAGAGCAGGAACAGGAAAGCCTTTCCAGTACCACTGCTACTTCAAAGGTCCCTTCTAATCAAAACCATTCCATGACAACATTGATTTTTGGTAGAGATTTCTAAGGCAAGAACCACATAGAAAAATAAGTGAGAAACAGAAGTGGGAGACTTTGCACCCCCATTAAAAGAGCACTCAAATTTTCACTCTTTGATTTACACATCCAGCAACTAGTGAGATTCCAGAGTTTGCTTGTTTCTATTCATTCTTCTTCATTCAATCCCCCTTAGTTGTTTCCCTCTCCTCCACTGACAACTATTTGAATTTCCCATCTTATCCCCCACTGTGTGCTTTTCCTGCCAAAACCACTGCCATTTAACAGGAATGCCAACAAAACATATTTGTTTTAAGAACAGTTTAAAACAATTCAGGGTAAGAAAACTACGATACTTAGCAACAAGTTTAAATAAGTCAGGTTAGAACATATGCTGATTTTCACATTCAAATAAACCAGTAAACCCAGCTTCGGTCAACTTTCCAATTTCTGGCTGTCACCAAACTCCATTTTTCCATTTTCCTCCTTCTTCATCCTTCCCCATTTCCACTTTTTTTACTGCACACCCAACAGTCTGCTCATTCCCTTGCCTATAATTCAACCCCCATCAGATTTCATACACTGTGCTCACTAGAAGCCCTTCAGGCCCTGCTGAGGTCAGTTGCAAAATCCGACTGGATGTCTATGCTGTTGGAACCCTGGGCACTGAGAATTCCAGACTTTCTGTGCTGACAGGCACTGACCCCCAAAAAAACCACTGCATTTGACCTGAGGCTGTGGAGAAGGCTTCCAAAAGTGAGTGACAGCTCTGGGATTGTGGGTGTGTAGTTTGAGTACAAGTGTGTAATATCACAAGGTGCAAAACTTAGAGTTGAAGGTTTTAGAATATAGTAATATATATAAAGCAAGATGGAGGTTTTAGGGTGTAGGCTAAGTCTCTCTTTTTCACCTTCTTCTTCATGGATCTGAGTGGTATTTTGTGGTTGGATGGGAAAATCTGCATTGCAGGCCACGGGTGGTTGGTTATTGGGTTAAAAGAAAAATTAATTTAGGTGTAATTTCTTAATTGGACAGTTTATCCTTAAAAGGCCTTGTAGAGAGAGAGATAGGAGCCATTTTTACTTTGTTAGCTAGAAGTACTGTAGAACTCATGGCTTGTGAGGCTGTAATGTAGATAAGAATTAATAAACATCTGAGCACAAACAAGAAACACCATCTCATGTATTTAATCCAGGTTGTGGCAAAAAGAAGATAAAATGCAACATATGTGATGAGTGTTTTGGCCAACTCAAGTGCATGACCCCAAGATGGGCAAGGACAGCCCTCAGTGTGGCCAGCAGCAAGTCCATGCCCCAGTCCTTACACTGGGCAACCAAAGTCTCCGTTACAGAGACTTCTAAAACAGGTAGAACTGATTTCATTGCAGCTTTTTACAAACAAGTCAACTTCTTAAATGTACTCTGAAGTAATTTGGGCATAGGGGGTGACAAAGGGTTGGTTCTTTCTCATACAGGCATTTCAACAAGGAATTTTTCTTATTTTAATACAAGATGACCTTGTGCTCAGGACACACTTCACATATACACATGTATGAACATATACATGTATATCTATACATATATGTATATTCACACATTATAATTTTATTTTATATATAAATAAGATGCCTAAGAAACTTCATTTAAATCAAACTTTAAGCATCTAGAACTTGTCCAAATGATATGCAAATTCACTGCTCTTTTTGCCCTTTTAGCTCCTCCAAAAATCTGCACTACCACTCCTAACAGGACAAACCATGGCCAAAGGCACTTGCTTGTTCCTCCAAGAGGACTCAGGACCTGATGCAGCTGCTCAGCCAAGCACCAGAGAATGAGAAAATCTGAACCCAGAGGCCCTGGCTTCTGCTCCTGCTGTCACAGGCAATGCTGTGCAAATGATGCCTTTAGAAGGAAAAAGCATTTCAGGAGTAAGAAAAATAAATATCAGCTATCATTTCAGGGTGGAGGACTTCTACTTTGTCAGCTTCTAAGTTACTTTTTGTTCTTGTCCAGGTGGTATAACTGTAACAAAGACTGGAGCAAATGTGGCTTTCATATTAACAAACCATAATCACTCCCCAGTGGCTCAGCACGATCCTACACTGAGATACAGGGTCCAATACTTTGGTCTTGCTTGACCAAACAGAGCTGAACACATGGGCACTGACATCCCACATACCTTGCACTTTTGAGCAAGGCAAAGAGTGGTAGAGTGTCCTATTGTCAAAAGCACTAAACTTAGAATGACTGTGAATATTAGGGTTTTTGCTACTAATTCGCATTCCCTTATGGAACTCTCGTATTCCCTGTATGGGACAGTGAGACAGATATCATTAAATAGGTGGAGTATAGGTATTTGGCATAACAGTAACTAAAACAGCAGATGACTAGATTGGTGAGAGGTAATAAAATAATCTGCCATCTTCTTAACTTAGAACTGTCTCTGAGTTTATGTCAGCTCAATTCCCTCTAACATCTATCCCCCCCATGCATGCACATCTATCCCCCTTCCTTTCTGCACACACAGAGTGAATCTTCACTTTGCAGCACCAAAATCTGGGCACAGAATGCCTCTGTTTGGGCTGGTCTCTCTGAGCTCAGCACTGGACCACAGGCCAGTGATGTCAGATTGGCAGTCTCTGCCTGGCACAGCAGCTCCCACTTGCAGAGCTTAGTTACTCATCATATTTTCCAACTTGCCGTGCTTTCCATGAGCCCATGTTTGAATATTGCTCTTGTAGCTTCTCACAAAGCTTCAAAATACCTTTCCAGTGGAGTTTCAGTCTCTGAATGTGCTGTCCAGCACAACTGGCTATACTCTCCTGCCAGGCCCACAACTCCCTGTGGCATTTAAACATTTCTAGAGACTTCATTCCACCTTCAGTCACATATATGGCTTCAGTCCCATATGTTGGCTCTATTAGATATTATTTTCAAGGTGGTTGTTTCTACAACAGCTAACACATTTCTGAAAAGTCCTGGTATCACAATACTCTTGGATACACCACCTGCATATGCTAAAGACAAAAGAAGTTCCCTCTCTGACACTGATAAAACTGGCTGATCTTTCAGAAAGTTATTCTGCAATGTCAATTTCCTTCACCTCTTTTAAAGAATCTGCCTTGTGTGTAACTGACATGACACTAACTATCAGTAGCTTTTGGGAAGTCAAAATTTTTAATTCTTTCTTACCTATGCCCAACAAGACACAATCTTCATTTTCTTTAGAAGGAACCCTAGAGTCTCAGAAAGGCTAAAAATAGAAAAACTGAGTTTTATCTCTGAAGACAAATAGTTGTATTTATGCTTAGTTGCAAACTGGCTTTCATAATTCAGTTCAAACACTATCAAACAGCTGCCACTTCATTTTAGCCATTTTTATAAATGCAACTGATATGGCATGCTACTTCCATATGCAAGTGAACCCTAAGGACTCAAATCCTAACCACAATCAAATAAGAGACCAAACCATGTTTAGTTCCCATGCAAACTTCAATTTTCAGCCTATTTCCCTCTAACAAAGATTAATTGTGCTCTGACTAGCCAGTATAGAAGAAAGAAAACAAAACATAGAAGAAAGAAAACAAAATATTGCTGGAAAAAACAGCAATATTTTCTAAGATTAGAAATATTTCTAACACCTGAGCTGTTCACAACTGTAGAGATGTCACAGGTCAGTTCATTCATTATAGATTCATTATAGCCTTTCGGCTAGATCAAAACAAGAGACAATCAATGTAGGACCAGAATCTTTTTCCCTCAGCAAGACTCATGAGCTGCAACACTCTGCTCCAAGACAGGCTTTCTACATAGACACCAAAATGTGTGCATACTGCAGATTTAATTCTGAGATATCACAGATTACAACACCAACACGTGAGTTCCAAACAAATGGTCAATCTTCTGCACAGATGGTAATAAAAATTATAAACCTCAAGCAACTAAACAAAAACAAAAAGCCTAAAGAAGTCACCACATTTATAAAAAGTACCTAATGTATCAGCTCAGCAATACTCTGCTACATTCAAAAGTTATTAAAAGAACCCAACATAAACAGTAGTCGCTTGGTATAGATAGCACTTCAACCAAATTTATCTGGTTTGACCAGATTTTGTTTCTCTCAGTCTAAATTACTATTTTATCCGCATACCCACTGAGATACTAAAAAAGTTCCTATTTTAAAAGGTCTTTAAGAAATACCGAGACAAAGACTTTCCAGTTTTGTAAACAAACACATACAAATACAAAGCAGAATATAAGACTAAAGATCAAATACAGTTGTAGTGGCACTTCTCACACATTTTGGTCTCTCCCATAAGTTGTTTAGATACCTCCAAGTAGATAACCAATGGGAACTTGAAGTATTTTTTGCATCAAGCATTATTCCCATTTACATCAAGCATTATTCCCATTTACATCTAATTAAGGATTCACAGTAACCCACAAGGTCTCTCTCAGAGACTAACTCCTCAGATGTAATGAACCAAGGATGAAACTTATGCTAGACTTAAGTCAGGTGCTGACCCAAAACTGGCAGCTGCAAGCTCTCTAAAAGCACTAATCTTCACCATAAATAAAAGAGCTCTCTGGTCCAAAAGCAGAGCTTGCTTCTGTGACCCAGCTTGCTAGCCCACAATTACATAACAGGTTCTTTTAAAAATAATAATCTACACACGTTCCTGCAGCACAGAAATAGCAAGAAATATTGTCTGGCAGGCTAGAATTTATCTCTTAGCCCTGGTAGGTGCTCAGATAGGCATGCAGAGGTTGCTGTATCTCAGCCTGAATAAAGCTTTGCTATCTGTAAAGGAGAAATCTGTACCTTCGAGTCATCCTGGGAGAACTCATCAGATGCCAAGCTCACAGGACCTGAAAGAGCAAAGCTTGCTGCCTTTAACAGCAATGAAATTCAGTCTGGGTCTGCTTTGGTTTCTGCTGCTGGTGTCTCTCCTTTTTCAGATAGGAAAGGGGACAGAGGGAGCAGGCAGGCGAGCCAGAACAATGGGCATGGGCAGCCCACGCATCTCCCTGCGGCGGCGATCCCGTGGGCAGCATGCAGGCTGGATGCACAGCAAGTGCCACGTTATTGTCACAGCTGTGTCTGGGCTGGTTAACCCCCACTGCAGCTCCAGGACTGCTCCTCACTCCACTGACACAGGGCAGCTGAGCTCTGCTTTTCCTCTGCAGGGGTGTCATGCGTTTTGTGAAATTAGGATTTGCGTTTTTAACCCAAAAAGTTAAAAAAAAAAAAAAAAACAACTTCGCTTCTGTCGCTCTTTTTGTTTGTTTGTTTGTTTGGGTTTTGGTTTATATTTTCTTCCAAGGGATTTGGAGAAGGATGCAGCAATGCCAAAAAACACCCAAGAGGAACACCTCCCAAATTTTTCAAATTTTGCCCAAATGCAGCCTGAAGGACTACTGTGAAACAGCAAAGAAGAGTAATTTCGATACAAGAATGTAAATTAACAACCATCATTCATGCTTCCAGGAACATTATCATTTAGCAAACATATTTTAAAATAAAATTAAACTGAAATTATATAGACAGATTCGTCATGGTAAATATGCTTCATTTTATATTGAATCTTTCAACTCTAGGTTTATATCTGATCTCAGATATTCTCTTCATTTCTCCAGCTCTGGCAAACAGGTAAACTAAGTATGCTTCAAAAGCTGAGGTATATGGAGTTTGGGGACCTTTACTGGCATTGAACATAGTATACACTCAAGGTTTTTTTTAAAAATAGTTGTATTGATACATCTTGGGAAAAACAATTCAAAGGCAGGTGCCTGTTACCTAAATCACAGAATCCTCACTAAAAAAGAGTACCTGACCTGCAGGTCTCTTGGACTCAAAGTTTTGGGATGCAGCCCATGGCAACTTGCTGTTCCTAACCTCAGCAGGGCTCCTGGACACTGGCAGGAGTTAGGACTGAGTCCATGCTGATCAGTATCACAATCATTCATTTTTAATTCTTTAATTAATCTCCTGCAGCACTCACATATGTATCTCCCCTTGCATTCTAATACAGCACAATCACAGAGCACAAATCTGTGGTGCTGCCAAACTACACATTCCAGACACCACCTTTCAGCTAGTAGGAACAGACCATTTCTTCTGTAAGTGCAGACACCTACTTTAAAGATTCCATGAGAAGATTTTTTTTTACAGTATTGACATGCACTTGGCATTAGTAGTAGTAGTAGTAGTAGTAGTAGTAGTAGTAGTAGTAGTAGTAGTAGTATTCAGTCCCAAAATTCTCAGAAATAAAAAGCCATTTTCCCTAGACTATATATACTGTAGCAACAATTGGCTTATCTTCCAGGTAACAGTATTCAGTCAACCCATGCGCATGGAATTTCAAAGTCAAGAAAACAGAAAAGAAAAGCACAAACTATGGAATTAGCCAAAATACTACCCATTTCATTTTTTGTTCTGTATCCTGTTGGGATATATAACTCCACGTATTTGAATTTAAGTTGCTATGGGAGATCAAGCCAGCAGCAGCATCACCTTACACTGACCTACTGCTTTCATATTATGGCATTTCAGAAGAAGCAACACACTGCTAAAGCAACCTCCTCTTGTTAACAGCTCAGGGCTTCTGATAGCATTGGGTTTTAAAGGTCACTTGATCTTTACTTTAGAGATAAAAGTAGCTACTACTTCTTGGAATGGCAGCAGTTTAAAAAATCTGAGGTGGATACTTTCATGACATGAGTGTGCCAAAAGACCTGAACTTAGCAGACACTTTATAAAGGAGCTCAGTGCATGCAACTCAGAATGTAGTAAAAAGCACAATCATTTCATGAAATTTTTGCTTCCAGCAACAACAATGGTAACTCAATCTCAAACAAGGTGCTTTTGATCTCCTGAATGCTGGGAAATGGAAATTGTTAAGACAAGCCACTAGTCACCAGTAACCACCATTCAATGATTTTTCAATTTTTGACTTGGTGGGTAGAAAATAGCCTTCCTTACAGAAATATGGTAGCCAATTAAATATTGAAATATAAGAAGATGAAAATGCTTTGTTGCCTAATACTGTACAAACAGTAGTTACAGACTTCTCACGTCTACAAGAAGATATCACAGAGCATAAAACACACAACAATGTTTACTACAATCTGTTTGTCTTGGTCCTGAATACTTACAAAGTGTGGCATGCTTTTCTTGAAATGAAATTAATTTTAAAAATTATTAAAAAAAAAAAAAAAAAAGAAAAAAGAAAAGAAAAAAAAAAGTGAAAAGTAACTATGATATATGAAGGCACAAAAGTATGTAGTTTCCATAGAAAACACAAATAGCTAGGTGTGCCTATGCCAAATATCTCTGCTGCTCATCAGAATCCAAAATGAGAATAGGTGTCCTGAACTGGAGACTCTCTTGCTCTCTCTCTAGGCTATGAATACCCATTGATATTTACATTGTGCTTGTGCAAGCCAGACAAAGTTAAAACTGCTTCTTGCAAAAAATATCAAAGCAATCATCACCCACAAGTCACACTGGCCAAGTGACTGCCACCTATAGTGTTGCCAATGAAGGCCATTCCCTTTCTGTCCCCAAGAAGCAGCATAAAGATCACCCTGATCAGAGTATAGCACTCAGGTGAACATCCAGAGTAAATAAATACATTTTCACACTGTGTCACCAAGGTCATTCACAAACCCCATATAATAATAAATTCTCTCTTGCACTTACAATAACAGATACGTAGCTTATAACTGCTCACAACTGCTTATTGTTTCTTTGCAAATTTAACTTCTAATGGCACAACACTTACTGCCTGAAGACCAACAGAAAAGCTGGGAATAAAACTATTTTTTCAGCACGATTTTAATGGCAGCATACACATTTAAATACATGATTATGTCCCTATTTTACCAATTCACTTGAAATTACTAACTGGTGCCCCTTGAACTAGTCCCCATCCCTTCCCTGCATCTGGTCCTGGTCCTGGTCCTGGTCCTGGTCCTGGTCCTGGTCCTGGTCCTGGTCCTGTCAGCAGTTCACACAGGTGCTCACATTTCTGCTGTCCTCAAGTAAGGTTGCCTCCAGCAGACACTGAAGAGCAAGGCTGAGCCTCTCACAGAACTCCCAGTTTTCAGCTTGTTGCTTTATCCAAACATACAATTCCAGCCTCATAAGTGAATGGACAAACTGATAAAAACTTTTAATTCATACCTAAGAATCACATGTAAGCCCCCAAGCCTCGTACTTCTAATGATGAAAAATAATCTTTTTTTTTTTTTTTTCTGATCTCCTCTTCAGCTCTAAGACTTGCTTGCTTTGAGGTGCACAAGGAGGTATTTTGGTAATGAAAGAGCATTCTCACTCACGAGCTCAGTCTCACAGTCCTTGCACAGGTAAACTGCTCACCAAAATAGTGAACATCTAGTAGAAACAAATGAGGATTTTGCCACGTTAAGAAGTCTAGGCTGGATTCCAAAACTACCCATACAAAACATTACTCTATCTTTACTAACTTATTAGGCTTTACTGGAATTTGCAGGAGAGTTCATTCAGTCAAACACTGCCCTCTCCTGGAACCACTTGACATTTTTCTGGCTTTTAAAATGAGTTCAGTTAAGGCTTTTCCAGTTACTATAAACGTCAAAATATTTTGTGAGCAGTTTTCAGTTTGACATGGGAAAACCGATGCTCTGTAGGGAGTATTATGATTTACAAAACCCTTGTAATGTATGACTTACTTATTCACTGTTCTCTACTAACAGGTCTCTAAAACCATATGAAACATGATCTTTATGAATAAATAAATAGTGTATGAATCTTTGCCAACTTTCTAGAGCTTTGAAAGATTGCAACATTATGGAATAAAAAAACTGTACCTTCTATAGAGTGTGTTGTACTGCAGGGCATTTTTGGACCTTCCACTGTCTCAACTTAATTTGAACTAATATTCTATTAAAAAAAATCAAAATTACAGTAACTGTATTTGATGCCCATGACCTTTATCTGGAAAGTAAAGAACAATATCAAAGACTAGCAAACACGTTATAAGCAATACTAAAATGTCTGAGAGAGATTCCACAAGGAGAGAAATCACTTCCTGCTCACAATACACAAAAGGTCTAAAGGAAAACAGATTTAACATTTGTACTTGACTGCTTACAACCCTCTTCTCTACAAGAAAAGCAGCATAACAGCTTTGCACAACAGCTCTGTTCAGAAGTCTAATTTTTGTTAAAAGCATCCCTGTAAACCAAGCAATTTTGATAGATAGGTAATACAAAGAGAACAAACCAAGACTAAACAATAACTACATGATAAACCCTGGAAGTTTGGAAGTCAAGAGACAGTCCACATGTCTGTGGCCCCTAGCCAGGCTGCTCCCTCACTCAGATACATACCAACTGTATCACTCCTGCCCAAAAGAAAGAAGGGGCTGGGATACAGTCTCCTATTTTAGAAATTACCCCCAGAAATTAAAAACAGAGTGGGAGGAAGAAAGAATGGATTCTTTTGTGTCCTTTCATCTACTACTCTGCTTGTTTCTAGACTTTCCCTCTAAGAGACTGCCTGTGTGTTTGCAAATTACCAAGAGCTGCAAACAGAGAAAAGACATGGCAACCTGAACACAAAAGAAAAAGCCAGGGATGACCCCTGGGCTGAATACTGCAGCCAAATTAATTTGAAAACCAGGAAGCCCCACCTCAGTGGGGCAAGTTGCATTTTTCTCTGCTCATCTCTTGCTGTGCTAGACAGTTTCCTACTCCAGCACCCATCAGGTAGAAAAAGTCAAAAGAAAGTCGGGGAACTATTAAATTTGTTTATCACTAAACAAATAAACCTTACTTAAATGATAACAAACTATCTTAGTAATCTTTGGATGATTTTCCTGGCTTGCCCTTTCTGGTTTCTTTCATTATTCTCACACATTTCAAATGTGTTCATCAGTCCCCAGGTCTCTCTTCCTCTCACAGAATACCTCTGCCCTGTGCTGCCTCCAGAAGCTAGGACAGCCTCATGGATCACCTTCTGATGCTGTCTAGGTCTCCACTGGAGGTGCACAATGATCCAAACACATCATCCCACTGGCAGCAGGCACCACTACCACACAGCAATCTCTGCCCCAAGAAGGTCACACAGAATTTAGGCAATTCCACATTCTTTCAGGCAATCCCAGGTATCTCCCCCACCTCTGTTGCCTAGCATGGCCACAAAACCTGTGGGTTTCCATTTTTTGAACTGCTTAACGAAGGCATGGCTCCCATACATAAAGTGACTTTAGCCTACTGACAGCTTGTTTCAATTTTTCCATTGCTTCCTTAGGCTTCTAAGGAATACAACAGGAACTGAAGGAACCAACACAGCAGAGGGAGAAGAATATATTTCGGAAAGATTATGCCTTTCTTACATTAACATATGTGCTACTGTCTGAGGTAATCATTTCACACAAATCCACAAATTCAACACTATGTGCCACCATAACTGAGACAAAGCTCCCTTTCTTCAGTTCATGGCTTTCTGACTGAGGTGTGAAGTAGTAATGTTGTCATTTCTACAGTCTCAAGACACCAGATGTACAGCCTTAGTCTGCTGTAGATGAAGTGAGTACTCCAGGACAGCAGAAAATTCTACCTCTATTTTAAAAAGACTTTAAAAAGACTGTGAAGTCTTTATTACCTAACAAAAATTTCTAACTGCTTCCCTATGCTTTGGATACAACTGAAACAAAATTCTTGTTTGCAACAGAAGGAAATTTAATTTCACCTTTCCTTTTGGACATAATACATAGTCTAAACACAACAGTTGGTGTATAAGAAATTAACTAAATAATTAAGCTGATCTTCACAATTATTCTGGTTTATTTCTGGTTGATTGAAAGTGCTGCAGCACTGATGCTGAGGAGGAGGAGAATAAGGTCTGCACGACAGAACCTAGACTGCTGCAACTAGAGGAATGGCAAAAGAGGAACCAACAAATCCAGGGCAGTAGGCTTTTTCCTGAAAATAACAAATGCAGAATTCTGCAGCCTTTCAGAGTCTTTGTCTTTGAGAATACCTAACATGCCACACTTTCTTTTTCCATTTCAAAGACAGACTGGAAAACAAAGAGTTTGTGAGTGCAAGAAAAAGCCAATTATAAAAATAACAATGCAGTCTTGATCATCATCTTTGTTTTCCTTTTGAGTTCATTATGGTCTCAATGGAAAATCCACACACAAATTGCAGGGATTCTGCAAGCTACAGAGAACAACTTTTTTGTATTGAAACCAATCAAAATCTCAGCAATGCACTTTCATGAGATTATACATAAGGACTATACAGTAAGCCACACCTTAAGTTTCTGTATTAAACATAAGATATAAATAATTTTCTAGGCTAAAAAATGCAGCAAGCAATAAAGGTAATGCAAGGAAAATCAGTGCACAAATGAAGAAACATATAGCCAAGAATGGAAAAGAAAAGCTGAATTTCAAGACCAGAAAAAAAAGCCAACTTTTAGTGTGGTTTTAGCTCACCAGTTTTAAGTATGTTGTGCAGTCTCAATCTAAAAACACAGGTAAGCATTTGCATCTATCAAAGAATGTATACATTCAAACATTCTGTTTATTTTATTGAATGAAGAGATGTCCTGAAGGATATGACAACAGTGCTTCATAAATTTTAAATTAAAATAATAAAAAAACCACAAAACAAAACAAACAAACAAACAAACCAACCAAAAAAAAAAAAAAAAAAAAATTCAAACCCTGAACCCTGTAGAAAAAGTCTGTATTTCTGCTGTAAATAAAAGACATAGGTTGGCTCTTGATAAAGGCTCCCAGGCATTACACTACAGGAAGAATGGAACTAAATTAAATACTTCGAAGTACAAATATGAATACAACAGTAATGGAATTGAAGGCACAGTTTTCAGGGAAAGATATTCACTTTAGAGTCCACCATAATTAAAAAAACAACTTGGGAGGCAAAAGAGGCTTTGACAAAGTTCTCAAGGCCTCTTATGCTCCAGTTTCAGACATACAATGTGCTACACCTACACAAAGTAGAAGCCCACAACAGTAATCACGAAATTGTGCTGGTTACCAGTGACACAGCAGCTAAAATTAAAAGGAAAACAAATCCAGCCTGGAAAGTCTACAGCTGGAAATTACAGAGAAAATCTGTGGTACCTGGTAAAGAAGAGGTCTGTCCCAGAAGTGTTTTCTGAAGAGCTTAATGTCTGACTCCAGCAAGTGCTGTGCAGTGTGGCTGAATGTCAGCGTCAGAGCTCCAGATGAATGAACAAACTGTGTGCAGGCACCCTCGCTGATCTCTGCTCTTGGAATGCAAGTGACTGCCTGCCCTGGAAGCTGAAATGACACACTCTCTTAGTCAAAGCAGATGCTCACTGCAGAGGCAGAATGAAAGCACAGCCACAGTGAGCTTCCTGCTTGCCTCCAGCACAACCTGCCAGGACCCCAACCCAGTGCAAAAACCGGAGGCAGAAAATCTGAGACATCCACTGAAAGAACAGCTGGGCAAACAAAAACGTACCAAAGACTCTTTTCAGCCTTAAGAACACAGAGCTACATCTAGATATCAGCTGGGAAAAAAACAATGTTAGCTCTAGACAGTTACTCACTACTAAAAGCAGCCAGAACAGCAAGCTGTGACAATACCTATTTCTCCTTATTGCTGTAAATGAGCAGTAGTACCTTTTCCTGTCAGTGTTGCCATATATAGCAGCAAGCCACAACTGGCAGATTTTTTATCCCACAAGAATGAAAAACAGAAAGTATCTCAAGGGAATACAGTATTGTTTGGACATAACAAACAAATGAGACAGTCATAACATAATGTACTGTACCCACGTTATATTTTTTTTTTTAAGCTGAAGTACAGATAGGTCTCACATAAACTACAGGCTGCATGGAGCCAGAACTGAAAGACCCACATAGCAAAATAAAAATGTAACCCAATTCTTGCATACTTATATTTGCAAAGAAAAGTCAAGAGTAAGAAGGGGTGTCTGATGCTTACCATTTGGCATCCATCTACCAAAGACATATACATACACCCCATACAGCTCCTCAGGGCTGCACAGACAGAGCTCCAGACAGCTGAAAGGTACCAGAAAGCACTTGTCCTTTAGGTCATTTGTCACTGTGGCAGCTCTCTGGCAAAACAGAGCCATAACTGCAGCCCTGTCTTGGTTGCTGGTTCTCCCTTATTTGTTCAGTCACAAAGTCTCCTGAGGTTTTGTGGAAGTCAGGTCTTATGGTTATGTTTATATGTAAATATTTCTTTATATATGTATATTTTAAGGAATGCTTTTATTTGTTTTTAGTGTGTCAGCACTACATCAGCTGATGTAGTGCTGGGAGAGGTACCTGATGGTGCAGCTGGTCCTCTATCACTTAACTGACTATTAATTGATTTCAAAAGTAATGAAGGACACAAAGAATAAACTTCCTTCAATTGTAAATGCCAATTTACCATTTTAAATGATAATTCTGGCAAAAAGCATCAGAAACCAGCACAAAATTGGCAACTCTCTCCAGATAAACAACACAGTACTCCCCACATCTCTTAAAGGACACATTTTCACTGAAAACAGCAGACCATTATACTCACTTTGTAAAGATCTCAACAAGTTTTGAGGGTCCATTTAGTAAAGCCAAACCTAACCATGCTGCTCCATCCTTATTAGGTAATTCTAGTGCTGATGACCCTCCAGGCTGGGCTGCCAAGAACAGGGAAAGCTTAACCAAGCCCAACTTCATCACAAGGTGGAGAAGAATTTCTTTTTGTTCAGGCTCTTAAAAAAACACAGCAAGCAGATGATCAAAATCATCAGTAACAAACCCCAGCATTTTACTTGCTAGGAAGCATCAAAAGACACTATCATCTGCAGAAAAAACACAGCTCTGGTTGAGACCTACAAAATTCTTTTGGCAGAAGAGTTTAGGTCTTTTCACTGAAAACAGCAGTTACATACTTAATTGCACATGGAGAGCTAAAGGATAAATGCTAAATGCTATCTTATTTCTTTCATCAAATGGAATTAGATAATCATATTGTTTCTCTCATTGTCTGTATGTAATACAGCATTCAGCACCACCCCAATGGAGAAGATAGTTAAAAAGCAATTTTTCTGCATTTTGCCTTGCCTCAGGAACACAAAACATTGAGCAGCACAGCCAAGTATCTAAACTAAAAATTTAAAAAGAGAAAAAAAGATCCCTCAAGGCAGACAGCTTATCAGGACAATAAGATATCTATATAAGATATAAGCTATAAGATATAACACACATATAAGTGAAATATGCCAGATAATTCCTGCTTCTCTCTTCTCAAAAAGTGACCTCGTGCCAAACCTTCCTCTCCTTTCCACTTCTTAGCACATAATCATGAAGTTCATTGGTGTGAAATGCAGGGTTGTGTTTTGTGTCAGGTAGAAAAAGAAAGCTGGCCTGTATAATGTATAAAACAAGACCATGAGAGAGTTATAGAAAAGGGGTGCTAATGAACAAATGGAAAAAACATGGAAAGCAGGCTTTGCTTGTGAGTGAATAATGTGAGTTTTAGAGTTTTCACAGTATAAGTTTTAGTTTTTTTAACATGTAGGATAGAAGAATGCTGAAATATTATTATGTGCTTTGAAAGTAAAATTATTATAAGCTTTAAGCTGCTTTGTAACAATGGGATGAAGTTTAAAATAAAAGAGTACACAACCATGACTTAATCACTAGATGCTGACTCATCACTCCCACCATTCCCTGTCTTCAAGGAAGGATTTCTCTGCCTTAACACACACATTCTGAAACAAAATTCTCTGTAATTTAAAGGCAACAAATAAAATATTCTCAAGCACCACTCAACCAGATCCTTACACTGATATTTTGGTACAAAGTTAAACATAAGGGTTCTTCCACAAGGGTCAAGTTTTTAGGGACCATTGCTCTACAGATTTTAGAACAATCAGCTAAAATATGTTAGGTTTCCAGTGATTTCAGAAATGTCACTGAAATTTCCATTTCTTTCCCTTCACAACTTCCTTTTACATAATAGAAGGCTGCTGGTCATGTCTCAGCTAAATGCATCCTCTCTGGACATTTTAACAGGAGAGCTGTGTTCTGTGAAGCTGAATATCTTCTCTGGAGGCAATGGGGGAAAAGTAATTAGCTTCTTTTGGAAATGTTGGACTTAGAGGGTTATTGTATTCCAATTCTTTATCTCCACATCTCATAGAGCCAGAATGTCAAGGAATCTAAGGAACTTTCCCTACCACTACACAGGGAAAATCACTGTAGGATCTCCACTGGTGGTACAGTTTTTGATCTGAGAATTTGGTATTGAGTATGTGGTGGCAACCCATCCAAATTTTTTACCTTTCCATTTCAAGTGGAATCAAAACTTCCAGAGAGTCAAATCCCAGACAAACACACCATGCTTCCTTCAGTAAATGAAAGAAATTCCAGGCATCAGAGTAAAAAGGAGCTCCAGGACACAGACTCTAGCACTGTAACAGCCAGCACACTTGAATGTAATGTCTGAAAACTTATTTTTCATTTCAGTTCCAACAGAAGTAGACACATTAACAAGACATAGGGAGAATTCTTTAAACCAGAATATCACTAAACATTTATATAATATGTACCTATGTATTTGTGGAACAGATACATAAAATGTCACACCATTTAAAAAAAAAATCATGTTCAAACTTCATCTTACTGTGGTTAGCCAACATGTGACCTGCTGCATTAGCTTGCCTATGCAACGATTTTCTCCACAGGTTTCAGTCTTTAAAATTTTCTCTTGGTCTTCCCATTTCAGATTACAGGAAAATAAATATCCATCTGGATACAGGACCTACTGTAGGGTCCAGGGCCACAGAGGAAAGTAATGAATTATGGGGTGTTTTTTTTCCTCCAAGGTCTACAAAGTGTTTCTAATTTCAGTGTCTGGAAACAGTGATCATTGCCTCATTTTAGTTACCAACATTGACATGAACTGCAGTGTTTGCACATCTATGAAACAAGATAGCATGTGTGTTTCCAAATTTTTAATCACATGCAAGCTTTATGCCACTGAATACAACTCAAGCATTTGCAGACTGCTTTGCTAAACAGAACCACAGGCAACAGGGAACCACAGAAAGGCCTGGATCAGAAGGAAACTTCAAAGACCACCTAGTCCAAAGACCCTGCCATGGATAGGGACAGCTTCCACCAGAGGAGGTTTCTCAAAGCACCATCAAACCTGGCCTTGAACAACTCAGGCCAGAAGATCTGACTAAAACTCACAGTTTCAAAGCCCAGTCAAACCCTACTCATCAAACCCCTTGGTCTGCCTGGATCTGAGACCTTCTTCTATGAAGAACATTTAAATAAGCAGGGTTAAGGCTTCCCAAAATCTGTGGCTGAAGTGCTGCTTCAAAAATGAGGGACTGCAATACAACTTCCCCCTCAGCCAGATGTGATTTGAACACACACAGCTTCAAATTTCCCCTGATCACTCATCTGATGGAAGCATATCCTGCTCCCTCCATTGCAGAGTGATTGGAAACAGAGCATGGGGCAGAGGGAAATCCAGGAGATGCAGGGCAGAAGACCAAGACAACAGCAGACTGAGTACAATGCAACAATTAGCTAGGAGAAGTCTCTGCTGTGTAGACATGGATGCCTTTCTCGTTACACTGTCATCAGAAGTGAAAAACAATGCTCAAAACCCGGATCTCTCACTTGCTCAGAGAATGAACTAACAATTCAGACACAGTACAAAAATGTGTGCCAGTACCTTCCCTTCCCCTAGCTGTATTTCTGAATAGAGAGTGATAACATCATCAGTGCTTTGCACAGACAGCACTGGCCCCAGAGCTGTTTATGTACTTCAGAGAGTCTCCCCTGCAAGGACTTCAGCAGACTCAAAGCTGTGCCATCCGTGTGGACCCCAGCAGAGCACCTTGTCTGGAGTGTTTATATGTACACCAGGGAGTTCAAGTTTAAACACCCAGGAAATGGTGTGATCCAAAATGTACACCCTGAACAAACATTATGCATTCACAGAAAANAGAATTGCTCCTTGATCTGGAATACTGAAACTCCAATAAAGTCACACTTTAGACATCAAGCTATGCTCTTCAGATGCTTCCAACTAGACCACACTACACTACACTGTTAGCAGCAAGACAGCAGGCAAATTAATCTAATTAAAACACGTGCAAATACATCAATCAATATTAAGCATGCTAAACATCTGTAGATGCAACCTCAATCCTCACACTAAATGCCTTGAAACAAAAAGGCAAACTTTGAACACTGGCCTGTGGCCAATGGGTTTCAATGTATACTGTAACAATAAAAAAAAAAAAAAAAATCAAACTAAAAAAAGCCAGATAAGCTTGCTCTCAGGATGATAAGATTATGACTTTCCCACTCAGCAAAAAGGGAGGCCTTAGGATGGCCTTTCTCTGATGAGGAACAGCCTTCTCTTTGCTCAGACACTGCAGCAAATAAAGTTACTCTTCTGGCAGCCAAATCTTACAAACAATGCAGTATGAATAAGTCTGCTGCAAAAGAACGAGTTTTATAAATAACAGTAATTAATCTTTGTCTTCTGAAAGCTCCGTCTAGAACAATAACCTCTAATATCTCACCACAAATAGTCTAGTAACTGATCCTTATCTGCCTAACCTAACAACCTCCATCTAACCTCATGCTAAATTTGTTCATGGCCAGCTTGAATGCACATGCTGAATCACCCAGCAGGTTCACTGTCTGCTTTTAGCCCTGGTGCACTCAGAAGTAGCCCTCATTCCTCCCTATCCCTTACCTCCCTAGATGATGTGTTTGCTTGGCCACTCCACTTGTCCCACATGGCCTGTCCAGGAGCGAACAGAAACTGATGACACAAAGCAATAACAATGCCTTTGTGACAGTGAAATCTGAAATTTGAACTCAGAGGGATGAATGGAAAGGTAAGCATGTTATTCAGCACAAGGATTTTCACCACAAGGATGGTGAAGCACTGGGACAGGTGGCCCAGAGAGGTTACAGACTGTCTGTCTTGGGAGGTGTTCAAAACCTCATCCTTAGCAACCTGATATCACTCTCCAGGTAGCCCTGCCCCAAGGGGAGGGGTAGGACAAGGTCAGCTCCAGGGACACCTGGATCCAAAATCTGCTGTTGTTCTATTCCAGAATCAGCAACACCAAACCAAAAAAAAACCAAAAAGACATGATGACTGATCATAAGCTTTTTAAGCAGAATTGCCTATAAAGAAAAGATTTTCAATAAAAGGTGTTCTGAATGGTCTGAAACAACAGGGCATTTAGCAATTATTTCCCTTACAAACAATTTCTAGTTTCAGTTCACTTCTTTTACCACCTTCTACTTATACTTCCTCACTATGGCAGAACAAATGGCATTTTCCTTCACTTTTAACTTTATTTTCCCATTTCCTTGGGGAAGAATTCAAGTGTGGCATAATGGCAGAGAGGGGGGAACCACAAAGAAAACAACAGAAAGAAAGCTATCCAGAAATAAACATACACACCCCTATATTGTGGAAAAAACCCCAACATACTCTGGATTCTGTGGCAAGCTGGAACAAAATAAGAAAATAAAGGAAAACACAAGGCTTCCCCAACATATTCATATTTAAATGGTATAAATGGTTTTACACCATTGAATTTATATGGTATAAAACACCATTTTTCCATCAATGCACAAACCAAACTCCTATGATTTGAAGGACACACTGCTGGCTGATTCAGATAAGGTCAGCAAGGCAGGTGTACTGTAAATTATATGCACTGTCAAGACTTTGTTTTGCATTGCATCCCAGTTCTCCAGCCAAAACATTCTGTTTGGGTTACACAGAGCTGAGCCAAAACAGTCTGTTTTAAACATTAAAAAAATCCTTTTGTTCTTCCTTGCACCTGAATCCCTTCCTATGTCCAAACAACTGAACTAAAACCAAATATTTCTCTCTGACAGAAATTACTAAGCCCTTTTCTGGGCTCTGAATCTCATTCATTTCCTGGAAGGAGACTAAAAACCTCAAGACTGAAAAGCAGGGGGAGACATCAAAACTGGCTGACAAATTCCATTTTTTCCTGGCTTCATACTTTTAATACACTACTGCTATTTTTTTTTTTTTTTTTCATTTCTCCATTGGGACAGAGATTATTTATAAAGCTGCCTTCAGTGCACTCCACTGCTGCAAAGACCCACATGAGTGTTTTTGTGAAGGGTGCATGAAGGCTGCAGTGCATGAAGTCAGGTGTGTGACAGACCACTGAGAACACACCTACATGAACCAGCTCCCAGAGGCTGGCATCAATCCTACAGAATAAAAGGGATGAGAGAAGGTAAAGGAGTTGCAAAGGGAGTCCTGCCCCAGCAGTTTTAGCAGCAGGAGGGTTAGAAAAGGCTCACACCCACCAGCCCCATCATGGTGCCACACCTACACCTCAGGTGAAGTTCCAGCTGACTCTCCAGATTGGGGTTACCCCAACTATGAAGCAAAACACGACAGGAGATGGTGCCTGTTGCTGGGAAGGATATTCCTCATCCTTTAGTACTGCAGCCAAACACTCCCTCAAGGTGTCTGGTGTAAGACATGTGTTTATTAAATAAAAAACAAAATACTATTTATTTATTTATT
>WEIU01002278.1:22300-77828 GCA_013389925.1 Aegithalos caudatus
TTTTTTTTCCAGCTTAACAGACCAAGTTATTCAGGCCTCTTCCTGTTTCATACTGATCAAGGTGGATAATAAGGAAAGGTTTTTCACCCAGAGGATGGTTGGGCACTGGAACTGAGTCCCCAGGGAAGTAGTCACATCATCAAGCCTGACAGAGTTCAAGAAGCATTTGGACAACACTCTGAGGTACATAGTGTGGTTCTTGGGATTGTTCTGTGCAAGGCCAGGAGTTGGACTTCAGTGATGCTGGTGAGTCCCTTGCAACTCAGGATATTCTGTGATGATCCTATGATTCTAAGTTATGTCATTCACAGAATATTCTGAGCTGGAAGTGGCCTATCAGGATCATTGAATCCAACTCTTAAGTGAATGGTCTGTACAGGGATCAAGCCTGCAGCCTTAGTGTAGTCGTGGTTCTGCGCAGCTGAAATTGATCTTTCCTGAGCATGGGTGCTCAGAGCTGCACACAAGGTCTCCTCAGGTTTTCTGCTAAAGCATTAAGAGTTTTTGATATCTCTCTCACTGGATTTTAGTTGCCTGTTTTGATGTCTGTATCATACTGTAGCATAAGTATTTGTGTTTACTTATAAGCTTGGGGAAATTGTACTGCTAGTAGTAACTTTGCATTTACATTTTTTGTTTAATCTTTACTGGTTTTCAGAGTCTTGAAATGCTTTTTATTCAATTAATGATACCTCTAAATGCTGCATCTTAAAAAATTTAGAAGTCTGTACTAGTATCGTGATCGTTTATGAAAATATGAGACAAGATTTGTCCCTATACTTAGTTTGATGTGCCTTCCTAATTGCTTCTGTCCAGCCTTGTGATGGGGTTTTTTTTCAGTGGTGTCTTTATGCTATGAGCCAGATCCTTAATACACACACAGTTTTTCTGCAGAGCTCCAGCTAACAAATAACATCATCTGTGCTGCTGTGCCAAAGGCTGTAGTGAAACACAAGTGAAGAGTATTACACTGTGTCCCCTGTGTCGGATATCATCCAAGAAAGCTTAGGGAGACTTTGGTGTGATCTTTCTGGTCACATTTAAGTGTATTCCTTGCCTAAGACCTGGTCTTTCTTTTAAAAGACATAACCTCATGTACTAGTACACCTCTTGAAGTGGTTACACAACCAGGTTTTCTCTTCTGTCTGGTACACAGATTCCCAAAATTTTAGTTGCTCAGACCTGTAGGAACTCCAGGCCTCTCTCACATTTTATTGCCTACACTCTGCAATCCATCTGACTTTAATAATCAGTTCCAAAAGTTTACCAAACTCTGCTCTTTTGAAATGCAAAATCTATCAGAGTCACTTGTTTGTTCACTTATTTAATTAGGAAGTGTCAGCCCTGATCAGTTGAACCAAGGGTTGTTTTTTGTTGTTTTTTTTTTTTTTTCTGCACTTATCAGTTACCAAAACCAAGTCTCAATCAGCATTACTTTTTAATGGTTCTGTGAGAATTTTATTAAGATATTTTCAGACTATTACATCCATAAATATCTGGAGTCTATAATTTTTAGTGGTGGTTGTTCTTGATCCATATTTGGGGAGGTAAAAATTTCCCTGCATGATACAAACTCAATAGAACTTGTCTCTCCAATGGCATTGCTGATGCCTTTACACTTAACCGGAACAAAATCAGGGGCTTGCACTGTTCAAGTACTCTCCTTTACCAGCTTTCCCCAAAATTATTTTAACTGGAATAAATTCTTGCTTTTTGCATGCTATCTTATCTGCACATCCTTCTTTACAGTGTTTCATATCATTAATGCACAGTTGTCTGCCACCACCTTCACCTTTACCTCTGCTTTTCTGAATAATGCATGTGCTTGGAGACCAGTGTTCCAGCTGTGATTGCTATTCTGTTCTGCTATGAGTGTATAACTGTCCCACCTAGTGCCCTGCCAGCTAAGATTATGCTCTTCCTTTTTTTGGTGTTCTTAAAAATTGTTCTTAAAAAATTCTCTACCCCATAACCACAGTTTTGTCAAGATCTGAACACAACACTCTATTGCCCCTTTGGAAAAAGTTCTCTTCACAGTTTGCACTTGCTTTATTCTTATTTCCTGCCATTCTGATCACTTAAATTTCTTTATCCTTTGCCATACCCTCATGTACCTACACTTTCTCCTCTGGTGCTCTATGGGCATGTGGAGATTATTCAAGTCTTTGACTCTCTCCCCTTCCTTTCTCAGTTCAAAGCTCTGCTTATCAGTTCTGCCAGACTTGCTTCCAGAAAGCTGTTTCCACAGTTGCTTAGGCAGAGTCTGTCCTTCAGAAAGGGTCTTCTTTCAATAAATACATCCCAATGGTCAAACATTGCCAGTCCTTCGGCTATCTGTTGATCTTCCTTAAAGCACTCTTATTTTTGGCTTTGTTTTTATTTCCTATAGTACCAGTAAATGCTAGACCCTAGTGCTCTCTTTAAATAAGCCACATTAAGAAAATTTAAAAATATAATGGCATCAAGTCAAAATTTTCATTAATCTCCAGTTCTAAAAGTAAACTCCCTCATTCAATAAAGCAGCCCAGAGAGACAACTGAGCAGCAACCATGGCCAGCAGTGAATATTCTGTTCTACACCCTCAGGATTTCTCATCTATGCAGAAAGTTTTGCCATCCTTGCTGTGTCTGTCAGAAGCATGAAAACAATTTCCTGAGGTGGACAGAAAAATATAAGGGAAAAAGTCTTTTTGCTGGTTTATTATTTTGTTCATCAAAACAGTTCCACTGTGGTGGTTCTGTTGGCATTAAATTAGTGTAGGTTTGCTGGAAAACCCTTTCACATGTAATAGACAAGGTCTGATGGAATAGCAGAGGGCAGGGACTACTCCATGTCTGTTCTGCTTTGGAGGGTGATTCAGCAGGGGGGGCTTTAGAACCACATCAGTTTTGGGTAGAAATGAATGTGATGTGAGAAAGGGCAGGAACAGCCCCCAGAGAATTAAATAGGACTGCAGTGGATGCTCTCCCTCATGGAGTTCTCTGCTCACAGAACTTCCTCAGCTATCTGCCTTCCTGAGCCACAGGCTCAACAACAGCAACAACCATTTCTGACAAGCTAATGTTTTGTTCATATTAGACTATAAAAAACTTACTTAGAATATGAGTGGCTTCATAACAAGGGCAAATGTAAGGAAACAACATGTAAGGGAACCTGAAGAAGCAAGCTAGTCCCTTGACGTGGGGAGACAAAACACATTCAAGGTTTGCTTTTCCTTTTCATTCTTCCCTCTCTTCCTCCTCCTTCTCCTCCTCTTCTCTTTCTCTTCTCTTTCTCTTCTCCTCCTCTTCTCTTCTCTTCTCTTCTCTTCTCTTCTCTTCTCTTCTCTTCTCTTCTCTTCTCTTCTCTTCTCTTCTCTTCTCTTCTCTTCTCTTCTCTTCTCTTCTCTTCTCTTCTCTTCTCTTCTCTTCTCTTCTCTTCTCTTCTCTTCTCTTCTCTTCTCTTCTCTTCTCTTCTCTTCTCTTCTCTTCTCTTCTCTTCTCTTCTCTTCTCTTCTCTTCTCTTCTCTTCTCTTCTCTTCTCTTCTCTTCTCTTCTCTTCTCTTCTCTTCTCTTCTCTTCTCTTCTCTTCTCTTCTCTTCTCTTCTCTTCTCTTCTCTTCTCTTCNTCCTCCCCTCTCCTCTCCTCTCCACCTCATATTTCTGTGGAGTATGAGATGACATGGTTGACCTAAACCCAGAGTAAAATTTGATTGAATGAAGTGCAAAAATGTACTGGCACTATAAGCAGCTTTGTATTGTAATGAATTCAGAACTGATGTGTGAATTCAGAAAAAAAAAAAAAGCCATGGTATTTCTAGAAATGCTGGATCTTTTTTTGTTTCTTTGTTTGGTGGGTTTTGTTGTTGTTGTTGTTGTTTTGGGGTTTTTTGTTTTGTTTTGTTTTTGTTTGTTTGTTTTGTTTGTTTTGTTTTGTTTTTATACAACAATTCCTGATAGTTAAAACACCACCTAGAGAGTCAAAACAATATAATTTTTTATATGATCACCATAATAAGCACATGCTATAGATATTGAATAAAGTTCTGTGAGGAAACAGTCCCCTTGGTATATAGATCTCCGAGATATGCCTCTACTTTTAACAGTAAATTAAGTGAAAGGAAGTGCTGGCTAGCCATTAAAAACAGAGGGTTAGGAGTGGGTAGTTTCTATATCTGTTCCAGTTATCAGTTCACTCTGAACTTCAGAAGAGTGATTTCAGCTCTCAGTATCTGTAGAATCAGAAATGTGCTAATATTTTTCTGTCCTCCTGGACCCACACAGGGTTCTTTGAAAAATCCACAATACACTGACATACATGTAAATCACAGCTGTTGAATGACTGTGATCAGCATGGGAATGGACCTGTGAAGACGTGAAGTAAGTTGGCCATTAACCACATTTCAGTTAACCTACTCTGTCTACTCAGAGACCATTCTGCTTAAAAGGGTTTGAAGAGTGTGTTTCAGCCAGGGTGTTGGCTCCCAGGGCTGCAGCTGAAGGCTGTATGGTCAGCCAGCTGATGTGCTGGTCTTATCTCTTCCAGCCCACCTGAAGGGAGGCTCTGGACACCTGCAGTCAGCTTCAACCCCAGCCCCCACCCCATTTTCCCCTCCTGCTTTCTGCTGCCCAACAAATGTATGGTTAAGCTGAAGGACGAAGATCAGAAGTTCAGAGAGGCTGACTCTCTTTACCTTTAGCTCAGACATACCACTGCAGCTTGGTGAAGTTTAATTCCTACGGGTGGCTCCAAAAGTTTCCAGCTGCAGGATTTCCCTCGGCATTTTTCCTAGGCAGAACGTAACCTACCTATTTTTACCTTTAAAGGAAAAGGAAGGAAAAACCAAGCAGAAAAAAAAAAAAAAAAAAATCCATCCATCCATCCATCCATCCATCCATCCATCCATCCATCCATCTTAACTACAAAAATACCACTTCTGGCTCAGCTTGTTCCCTAGCTGCTAATCACTAGAAGATATGAGTGTGTTGGAGAACAACGGCTGCATTTTTTGGCTTTGTAATTTTTCCTAAACATCTGCTATTAGTCACCATCAGAAGCAAGAGTCTGGAGGGATGTTGGTATTATCCAGTATGGCCATTCTTGTATTTTGATATTATGTTCTGATAATTTGGCCTTACACAGCCTCAGAAAGCCAAGACATGGTAATAACTGGGCAAAAGGGCATGAATCAAACATTGCTGTCAAAGCCCATTCACTAATATTTTGGAATAAGCACATAATAAAAATGATGAAGAATCCACCCTTCAGCTTGGCTGTTTGCTGCAAATATTATAAGGGTATTAAACTAAACAATGGCTTGTACTCATCTGGCTCTCCAGATGTTTTCTATGACTCTTATTTTCTATCAATCAGTTAACCACGGTTTTTGCTTTCCTTAGCAATGTATTTCCAAATCACAATCAAAGAAACTAACGGCAAATAATAAGGGCTAGATTGTATTTGATTGCTGCTAGTTGCTCATGGGAAAGGAAACTGCAAGAAACACTGCCAATCCTTCACACTGGCAGACCAGCCAGGAACATTTCCAGCCCCTCTGACTGCCCCCGCAGTGCGCTCCGTGCCAAAGGGGCTGCGCAGCGGTCGCGTCTGATGGGGAGACCCTATGGCTAGCAGTGGAGGGAGATGTGCCTGATTGCTCTACGGGACAGGAGATACACAATAATTTATTTCTCTTTCCACTCAGCCCTTTATTGCAGCCAGCCCAACTCACTCAGAGACACAGCAGGCTTCAGTCATTTAGAGTTTATCAGTGAGTGTTTTCAGCCTGGCTCCATGAGGAAGCACAGCTCACATAATTGCTCTGTGTGTGCATGTGTGTGCACAGTTGTCTAAAAACTTTTGTACTTTTGTACCCATTGGGTAATTGTAGCTGAACCTAGCAGAAAGGTAGAGGTTCCAGAGATAATCAAGTTGGTAACTTTTTGTGAATATAGAAAACTGAAGAGTTTTTCTACTGATAGAAAGGCTGCAGCCCACGCTTGGTTCTCATTTGACACAGAGAGAATCCACCTGGGAAAGAGGCTGGATGTATGTGAAGGAAAGCTTCAGTCAGAGCTTATACCTTATTAGATATAAGGGGATCCAGTCTGCAGCCAAGGCTTCTCTCCCCTATGGATTCTCCAGTGTCTGATAAGAGCAGAATTCACAGTGCAGCAATAGTATAATTCATTTAAAATGTCAGTCAGCCATGAAACACTAACTCCATTGGAAACTAGGCTTCCGGAATAATTCTGGTATTCATGGAAATACTTGTTCCCTCACATACTGCAAAGCTCCAGGAGGAATTATGGGTGTTTCTCCACTGCTTCCAGTCTCCAAGCTAGCTCTCTCAGAACTATCTCTGCCCAACAGTAGACTGGGTCTTTCTAGCGCCCACAGCCTCTGGAGGCTTCAGAGAGGAAAGTTGTACTTCACTTCTTCCCTCAGACCAGGCTCATCAAGCATAACTTGTCTGAAGAACCTTATTCACAAAAGAGCTCCCCGTTCCCTTTTAGGCACAGAAGGGTAAAAAAAAAAAAAAAAAAATTTAAAAAAGGGACAGCTTTCTCAATGGCTTCCTGGCCAGAAAGAATTGCTGGCTGCTGAGCACTTGTGGAAAAATGCTCTATTGAGAAGTGTAAATGAGAATGGAATCTTTCTGAAAATCTGGATCCAACAGGGACTATTGGCACTTGAAAGTTTGGCCCTTGTTTCTTTTGAAATACGTAGCTCTTAAATGAGCAAAATCTGAAGTGATTTTTCGAAAGTCCTCCTGCTTTTATTTCCCCTTATTCCCAGGTAGCACTGAGAATACTTGTGGTATTGATGTCAGGCCTTATGCTCAAACCAGGAAAAAAAGAAAAGGACACATTTCATTTGTCTCAGTGCTCAGGTTTCCTCTAGATACTGTTTTAATAACAGATTCATTAGGAAATTCCCCAATTATTTGTATTGTCTTCTCATGTTAAAAGACAGAATGTGATTTCTTAATTTCAATATTATTATTGAATAGGGATAGCTATTCCCTGCAGAATGAATGGATTATTCCAATCCACTCAGGGATCAGCATTATTTCTGGCTGCTACATTTCCCTGAGAATGCATGCTAATGTCATGATAGGTATTTGACAGTGGTATTAAAAACGTAAGAAAGTAGAGAGAAATATCAAGTCTTCGATTAGTGATAAAGAGCAAGTGGGAGATCAGAACCTGGAAATACATGCAAGTTCTCCCATCAGAGAGAATCCCACGTAAAATGTAACAATTCTGACACCTGATCCTGGCAGAATGTAAGTCAGTGCTGATTTGTTACAGATCTGCATGGGAGCAGGGCTTCAATGACAAAGAAAGCAAAATTTACTTTCCATAGAGCTACATGGTGCTGTTTGACTTCAATAGGTGTTGCAAATTCGTGCTGGGAGTTAGACTCTGGCTCTGCTAAAAGTCAGGGTTGCAGGAGATTGCACTGAGATTGCAGGCAGGACAGATCAGATATTACACAAGCAAGAAGGAAATACAAACCTTGCAGAATTAACATATATTGTCACATTCTATTAAGGTTTTCTGTAGGGTTAGATCAGATTAAATGCATTGAATCACAGTCATCTTACAGCATATGAAAATATTGTCATGGATAGAATTTTTCATTAGTGAATAAAATGCAGAATAATGAACAGTAGACAAAAAAGAGAGAAGATGTAAAGCAAATCAAAGGAAGGGCAGATGTTTAAAAAGTCTTTTGCTATTCAGGATTGTGATCCAACAAAAGCAATTATGTTTCTGCTTTCTCAATTTCAAAACAGCAGAAAAGAGCTTTGAGGTTTTTCCAGTGCTTATGGTCTATCTCCACACCGTTAACTGAACAGAAGGTAACATAATACCAAACATAGCCAAAGGCAACTGATTCCATGCAAAGCTTATAATTTGGGACATCCAGTGAGTTAAAGGGGATCATAATCAAGAAGGAGATAGATATATATATTCAAAAATTGCCAAAGAAATCTATAAGAAGCCTAATTAAACTCTCTTATAAATCTGGAAGAGGAATCATAAAAAGAAAAGTGAATCAGTGCCTACAGGTGGAAATTTCACTTGGTAACTGCCCTCTGTACTCATGAGAAAGATAATGTGTGGAATTTTGTTGAGTAATGACTGGCATGTGACTGCAGAAAAACAATAGACTCTCTTGGAAAAATACTGAGTATTATTTTTGCTCAAAATTTTATTGTGCTATTTTTGAATGGATAAATATCTGAGCTGTAATTATAAATACAGTCCACCACGCTTCTCCAATGTCCCTAGCTATGCACCTAAATAAAAGTAAGCAAGGCTGAGTATGGCAATCTTCACAGAACACAGTATTATGTATGGGCCAATATGCAATAGAAGAGAGAGGAACATGACAGAATAACAAGGGAAAAGATTAAATGCCAGTCATTGTATATTGTGAGAAAAAAACTTTCTCAATAATACAACACTCTTCCTGTGTTACCTGATGCAGGTCTGATGTAAAGAGGTGCTGCTTGCTATTCAGAGTAACGCCCTAATAAAAATGGTGAAAGTCGCATTTCAACCTTTGCAGTAGTCATACAACTTACTAAAACGGTGCCATTGAAAATGGTCTGTGGTGAGACACAAACACATGCAGTCATAGAATAGAAAGTTGTTGAAGTCCATGGAATTTTTGCCAGGGACATTGGTGGGGCTCAGATTTTTCCCACACAGGTTGTCTCCTCTTTCTCTGATTCTTGTTCTGCTGTGCTATTCAAACAACACAGAATACTTTCCTTTCCTTGGCTCTCTCACCAAGGGAGGAGGAAGAGGCATAAAATTGCCTTTTTGCAGGTAAATGGGTAGAACTTCTTCAAGGCACCATAAGGTGAACCTGAGCATGATCCCAAACAGTCTCTTAGATGCCTAAAATAAAACTTGGGCAAAATGCAGGTGAACACTGAAGGTCACACAGAAACTCCTGCCAATCTTGATTAGGTGTTTCCCAGGCATGTATGTTGCTGGGTGTCACTTCCTTAGGTGCCCAGTACAATCCCACTGTATGTGTCCAGCCCCTCCCACCCACAGCTGGCTCAAGTACAAAGGAATGTAACCCTCCTTCAAGCAGAGGAGTTGGGGGCCTGCTTTCCTATGTAGTAGAAAGTGCTAAGGTACAGTGAAAGGACAAAGCCTGGAGCAGGTCCTGAGGGTTCAGGAGAACAAGACTATGAGTCTTGCCAGAGGAATAAAGAATGAGGCACCAATTGCTTTCCCAAGACACAGGCTTCTGCCTTATTTTTTTGGTCTCTCTCTGAAGCAAAGTAGTGCTATCATGTTTTTGTTTGGNTACCTTTTGAACCCCTGCTACAGGGTTACATAGTTAAACCATTCCTATTCCCTTCCACAAGCTGGACTTGTTGGGTCAGAACCTACTGAGTTTGGCCCAAAGGTCCACAGGACCATTATGTAGAACTGCTCTGTGTTTTGACAGCAACTGAGAGCCCTCATGCTTGTTTTTTGGGGCACATGGTGCTAACTAGAAGCTTTTGAACATGAAGGGGTGTCGTTTCATTACTCAGGATCAGTTTACAGTAAAGCAGTTCCCCATCTGGCTTGGAAAAAGGACAAAACAGGCTCACCTCCATCTGCAAAAGACCATGTCAGCACAGTCTCATATACTCTTGGTCTCAGCATTCTCAGCCACTTCCTTTCAAACATGACAACCACTGTCTGCCCTTTGTGCAATTGCCTGGCAGCTTGAATGCTTTGGGAAACAAAAGTTTTCAGTTCTCTGGATTTTGAAGGTCCCTTAAGGAGACTCTCACTGAGAAAGAGGAGGTAGCAGGAAAGAGGACCACATCCTACTTCACGCTAAGTGAGCGGCAATGCAGTCAAGGAATCTATAGTTGCAGAGCTAAATAGAGCAAAAGTAAGGCACTGTTTTAACATTGCTTGTAGAGAGGGAGGGCAAAACTTCAAGGTTCAGGGCCTCTCATTCTCAGTGGGAATACTTATTAGCAACACCATTTATGGCACCCCTTTCTGCTCCGTCTGGCTCTATGGTCTGTGCTTTCTGCTTCATAGTGACCCAGATAGCAGAGAAAACAGAAGCACTCTCTCTTTGCTATTCTCATTCTCACCTATATCCTTCTGATGAAACTACTATTTCTACATTATTGTAGAGCCTGCTGAGGTAGGGATCAAGTCCCAGTTCTGGGGCTCATATTCAACTGGTTATTAGCTAAGAGTGGTATCACCATGAACCTCATACCTAAGGAGAAAAGAAACAAGCCATCTGCCTTCAAATGTGCAAGTAAGATAGCTAAACACAGTACAGCTTGGTTCAGAAGCTGGCATTCTTAACTGCAGCTCTGATGTGGAGCAAAACTCCCCTTACTGGGATTTCTTATTGGCTTCAGTGGCATACTGAGCTTCCTGTGCCCATGCTTATGGTATATTTACATTGGTGAGTATGGACAGACATGTCTGCTCCATCTGTGATCCTGGCCAAATGAATACATGGCATTATCACCCCAGAGATTAGTCTTGTGAGCTTAGGTCCAGAATTGTAGCTCCCACAGGAGCAGGCAGAGGTCTGTACTCATCTTCAAATGATTATTTTTTAAGTGCTAGATTTTGCCACTCAGTGTCAAGAGAATTTAAGCTTTTTCTACTTGCATGTTGCCTATACCTTAGCCTGTGTTTGTAACCTAACCCAGGAATTTACTCACTGCTGATATCTAAAGTCAGAATGCCACTCCATAGACTGGATCTTCAAACTGTTGGGTCAGTGGAGACCTTGTGTGGGCAGCTTGTGTGGACACACTGGAATTCCGTTGAGGACCAGCTGTTAGCACAAGCAGAGTGTGAGTGGCGGCTTAGACTCACCTTTGCCCGGGTTATAATGGGCTATTATAACAGCCATTTAACCCGTGTCCTGTGTCCTTGAAAGCCAGGCTCTGTGATGACACAAAGTGAGAGGCCAGAGCGTGCATCAAGGAACCTGCTGCTCCTCCAAGGATCAGCAGTCATCCCCAGTCACCCAGAGACAGCAGCATCCAACTATGGCTCTTTGACATGTTTTGCCTCTTCCCCTCCCCTCTTATAGCTTGAAAAGCCCAGGGAACTTGGCCTTCTTTCTCTTCCTTGAGGCAACAAAGCTGGATTCTGGGACACTGCAAGGCACCTTGGTTTGTCCCATGCATGGTGTGGTATGCTGTCACACTCCAAATGTGCCAGTTGTTCTGAAGCTTGGGCTGAGGGACAGAAGCAAATATCTGTATGGTGGTGGTAAAAAAACCCACAAAGAAATAGCACATCAAGGCTCCTCTTCAGCACATAGTCACCACCTCATTGTGGAGATAGGTTTACTCTGTTCCTGTTTCACTCCAGGGAAGGCAGGACCCTGCTTCCTCACCAGCCTGCCTGATGGCTCACCGAAAAGGACATGCTCCTCCTGACAGTATAACAAATGGCAGCAGTTGAGAAGTGGTTTAAAAAGCCATTCCTTACTACCTCTCAGATAATAGTTGGTGCCTTCAAGCAGAGAAACCTGCCAGAGTACGTGCCATTTGGATCACAGCGTCAGGAGAGTCACAAAGCTCATCAGGACAAATCCATAGGCAAACATCCAGTGTACACAGAGCTTTAAGGGTCTTGCTTAGCACTGTGAATTTTGATTCAAGAGCTAAGCACCCCCTTCCAGGTATCACATAGCTGGCTGAGGACTGCTATTAGATGAGATTTTCTGCTGATCAGGGAAAGAGGTGGATGCACTCAGTTGTGTCCAGAAGTTTGTCCCCCTTCCCCTTTCCCCCCTTTCCCCAGTTGTTACAGCCCAATCGGTTTTGCAATTTAACTCTGTCTGATTGCATCTTGGCTTCCAGAAAGCGATTCAGGTTTAAAGAGAAGAGCCTTTGGAGCTGGTCTTTTCTGCGTGGCTTCTTGGATTATCCCAGGCAAATTGCACTGGGTAAAGTTTAGAGGAACACCTAGAGAGCTCATTTTAGCTTTTTGTTTCTGGGATTCATGTTGCACTGTAACAGGTTAGCTATTGCCTCCATGAGAGTCTTGAAAACAGAGAGGAAAATACAGAAATACTTCAATTGCACCTCTGCTCTGTCTCCACTAGGCTCTTCTAAATGGTTTCTGTAGGAACAGATGGCATAGGAATTGGCTCTGTCAGCTTTGTATGAGCAAGGAACTCCCTCGTGCCAAGGGAATCCTTGAATGGGGAGATTCAGCAGCCCCCAGCTCTTTCGAAGTGGGTCAAAATAATTTAATGATCTGTCCCATTGCAGTCTCATTTCCTCTGAAAATCATACCAAATTGAAGGGGTGATGGGGTGGTGAGAAGACAGAGAATAAAATTTCAAAGAGGATCAAAATATGCCATTTCAGCTTTTATATGTATAAACACGCATAATATGACATTTTGTTTAGACAGTTATTTAAAAAGAAACTTACAATCTTTTTAATTAACACGAATGCAAAGGAATAGGCTATAAATATGAACACAGGAAGGTAGGAGTTGACAGCACACAGCCTTCCAGACAATCTTTTTTTCAGTTGTTATGGGGTATAATAAAATTTTGTTTTCCTTTGCAAATTTTCCATAATGATTATGTTTGTTTTAGGTAACAAATTAACTGTAGGTGACATTTTTTTTTTCCATGTATCATGTCATGTGTCAGAAACCCTCACCTTACTGTTAGAGTGGGAACAGTGAATGAGATTAAAAGATGAAAGAGAAAGCGAGAGCAAGATCACCATATGGGCAGACCATACCTGAATGGTAGATGTGATATACCACTTAATTCATGCTGCTGCCGCTATTAAAACACCTTTGGCTCCAAGTCTCATTACCTTACCTCACCTTACCTCTGCCATTCCACTGCTGCCCACTTTGCTTTACCTCTGCTGCCTGTCTGCCTGACTCGTGAAATGCTAAACAATTTTGATATTTACCTGTTTATGATTAAATTGCAAAATGATCTGTTTAGTTCTGTTCTAAATTAAGGTCTACATTAAATGTCATACCATTTATCTTTCATAAAACCAGACAGCAAGGACACTAATTTCCCAGGCACTCAATCACTGCCCGGTGCCACTGGAGAGAGTGGCTGTGGAGGCGCGTGCCCGCCATTCACAGCCGGCTTGACAGCGCCCAGGCGGAATCATAAAAGTCAATTAATCATTAAAAGCTGTTACCAGCCCGTATTGAACTGCTGTGGCACAAAATGTTAATCAGCCTCACGTCAATACTATAAATTCCTGCAAATTGGAGCGGTCGATAACGCCGAGGCCCGGCAGGTCGATGGGAGGGCGCAAGGCCTCTCCGCCAACATGGTGCTGGGCAGCCGCCCTGTCCTGTGCTGGCCTGCTGGGGCTGAGCAGGTGCCAATGCATCACTGCTCCTGATGGGTCTGTCAATAACACTGAGCAGGGGAGGGCAGCCCTCACAATTTAATCGCTTGAGGCGCCGTGTGTCTCTGCATACGTGGCAGCTTAAAAGCAGGGCCAGGTCAGTTGCTGCCCAGGGACGGGATGGGGCGGCTGGCGCCATGTGCCATTAACCCGGGTGCTGCTGTGGAAGGAGTCACCTGGAGCACTCTGGCTTAGGAAACCGTTCCCTGCTGAGTTATAATGTTACTCATGAATGGCCGTGGAGTTGTTCATTAATTCCCTGCGGGCCCAGGAACAGTGTTTTTTATTAGCCTCTGGTACATCGCTGCCAGGCATCCATGAAATGGGGCACATGCAGGTGTGGGCAAAAGGGGAAGGTCTCTTCTGTCTTGGCACCTGCCTAACACTTTTCCCCACGTCACTGTTGCTGCTTTTGAAGTGTGAGCAGTATGAGTGAGCTGGCCCTGAAGAGAGCTGCCCCTGTAGAGAGGCCACATAGGGCCTCTCCTTCTCAAAGCAACCTAATGTCTTTCAGTATTGGCTGTGTCAAAGACCTCACATGGCTTCCTTGCTTCCTCATCACCTTCATTCCCAGGGCCAAGGAGGACTCCTGGCCTTCCAACCCAGACATTCAGAACAGACTGGGACAAGCAGAAGACCCTCTAGAAGAGAAGTGAGTGCCATGGAAAAGACTACATCACAAGGCAGAAGGACTTGGTTCCCTGAGGTCATCACAGCAATGCCCCTGCTGTCTTCTTCTACCGTTTCTCCTGGGAGGGGAGAGATCCCTGCCTAATATCCATAGGGCTGCCGAAGGCTTGGCTGAGCCAAATCCATTTATCTCCTGTTACTGTTATTAAATTTGACCTGAAGGGGGGGGCTGGGGGGGTGGGAAATAGCATTTTTAGGATTGCAGGATATTAAGAAACCTCTTTAGAGATGAAAGAAATGCCTGGTACTTTTACTCTAGGGAAGGATTGTGTTCCACTGGTTTCATTGTCATTTAACGTAGAACATAAAGGTTAATGCTGAATAAAATAATACTCATGTTGATTATTTTAATAGTCTCAAAGTATAACTTTTTCCCTGGACTGCAGTTATCTAATCCATGTGCTGTACATGCACCAGCAGTATTTTGTACTTTTCCACGGCACAGATATGATGATTCCATTAAGTTCAGGCTGAGAAGCTATTGTGTGTATCTCTAATATAATCATACCATACTCTATGGAAAATGGAAAATATACGGATCTACAGACATGCTAATTCCCAAGATTTGTACATTTTTAAAGATTAATAAAAAAGTCCATCTTATTGTTATCTGAGTTATAGGAAACATCAAAATAAATTAAGAATCCTACTGCAAAGAAATCCCCTATTCAACATATCAAGACAGGATGATGTTATGAGTGTTCAGACAAAGGTAATGCAGTCACTTTATTTAATTGCCCTGACACCTTGCTCAGTTCCTCCAGCTATACTCTCAGAGCTAAAAAAAATCCTCTCATTGTTATTAATTGTATTCCTTTTTAAATGTAATGCCATATTGCTGTGGACTGAGCTAATGAAACATACTCATATTACCAAAACAGGTATATTTCTTCTTGTACAACACATTCTATCAAAACTGTCTGCTAAAGACATTGTGTTAAAGACCTTTCATAGAGCTTTATAACTAATATCTCAGCTACTCCAACATTTCTATTACATGATCATTAAAATGCCCAAGAGAACTAAACAATATAGTGTGGATCCAGTTATCATATAAGACTTTAGAAATATTATTAATTCCTGCCACTGATTTATGTTAATACTAATGCTAGATTACATGCTATGGCTACTAAACAGCCACTGAATACCAATTCACACAGACAGTCCCTGTCTTCTCTGTGAAAGCTGCATTCTTCTGCTATAATGAGAACCTGAATTATTTATCTCTCTTTATCCTACAGTAGTTCACTTGACCACAATCACTTTTCTCCCCCGTTTCTACCACACATAAATTCATGTAAACATGACATAATAACAATTACTATCTTTGCCTGTTCCAGCCACATGAGATCAGACAGAGGATGGAAGCAAAAGTATTGCCCTGTGCTGAGCAGGAACAGGGTATAAGGTTGCCTAAATGACACCCCTACCTGAGTGGCCTTCAGTATTTTTAAATGCAGGTCCAGTGACAATTACAAACTGAGTAATATAGAAGACTTCCTTGCAGATGGTTTCCACTGCTGGCAGCTTGTCTCAGGTGCCCACTGCTTTTCGCAGCTCTAGCTGGGTGTGAACAGCTCCTCCGCAGCACGTGCACAGGCTCTGCTCACTCTGAATGAGACTCCAGGCAAAGCCAGAAGCGTGGGAAGGATCAACTACTGGTCCATTTAGGATATTCATGAAAGAAATCAATTGCAGAATATTCTGAGTCACAGAATATTCTGAGTTGGAGGCACTCACAAAGACCATTGAGTCCAGCTCTTAAGTGAGTGATACAGGGATCAAATGCACAAACATAGCATCATTGCCACCATGCTCTAACCAACTGAGCTCATCTCATCTTTTTCCTAATCAAGAATAGAGATGTGGCCAAAGCTCTTTGACATAAGGGGTGAGTACTGCATCCACAATGCTGCTGAGCTGTCCATGGCATTTCTGTGGGAGTACTTTTAATCTGTCTGTAACACCTGTTCTGTAGTCTTTAGTGCTTTATGCATAATTGGTCACAATGCATTTTTCTCCCTTCATGCGTGGCACATGTAAGTTGAATTCCATCTGTGATATTTGTATGCTGCAGCCCCACTACCTGCTGTCTCACTCTGCAGTTTGACTGGCCTTGGCTTATCCAGAGAGTAAGAATCCAGCTCTGCTGAATTAGTTCTGAGAATCCTTCTGGAGAGTTCTTTGGGGAAGATCTGTTTTCCTTTTTCCAAAATAAAGAGGCTCACACTGCATCTAGGACACTATTTCAGCAGTAGGATACCAACATATCTCACCAATTCTTCCATGTCTTTTGCAAGCAGCAGTGAAAAGGATGTTCTTGGTCTCAGCAGCCATCCTCAAGCACTGATGTGGAGGCATGCAGATTCTCATTGTGCACTTGCTGCTCTGTGACCCAGGCTCCAAACAACGTTCACAACTGCATGTTTCTTGCCATAAGGCAGAATGCCATTGTACCTGGTGACAGGACAGGTAAGAGCTTGATCTGAGCTGCTAAGGATCCATAATGGCAACAGGAGCATGCTGTACATGGAGGATGGTCAGCTACAGAAAGAGCAAAAAAAAACCCATTCATGAAAATTTGAACCACATCTCAGGTGGCGAGGAAAATAACTATTGTTATTCTCAGGAAATGCTGAGGAAGGGGTTAAAAAGGTTATTTAGAAATGTACAACCCAAATTACTTTTGCCAGACAGTTTGAAATGGGAATAATGGAAAACAGAAAGATAGTTCGCAAGGCAGCATGTACCATTTGGAAGGCTTTGGTACTCTGCTACTCAAAGCTTGGACTCTATCAGGACTGTTAGAAGACCTATACAGAATGTTCAGTATTCTTGACCTCTCAGTTACAAATTAGCTGAGAGGCATATTTTTCCACTATACTTTTAACTGTTGTTCACTGCAGAGTTTCACTGCTGGTGCCACTCAGCTAATAGGACATCTCATGATGGGTTTTTCCACAGCCTTTGATTGTCCAAGCCTCTGCAAAGTGCCTCAGTTGTCCTCAATGCCTTGATAGGCAAGTAAACCTATCAAGCTACACAAAACCATCATGTTAACCACTATCCATCTCAGTGACTCTTTCACTGCCAATTTCAGCCACCATCTAGAGCCTTTTCACCAGAAAAAAAACTGTGGAGTAGAAATAGAAGGATGAGATTTATATCAACCCCTTCCCTCTACATCCTTTCAAGAGACTGATTGAGCAGAATCATTTGTGAGTAAGTATGACTGTGTGGATGTTTGAAACCACAGAAGTGGGTTGTTAAAAGCCCAGGGCCACTGTAAGGACTTGAATCTCAACAAGAACTCCCATGGTGAGCTCTGAAATACTTCCTTCACTGGAAGAATGTGAACAGGGCTTGCAAATGGCCACAGGAAAGGGGACCTCAGAGTCCAACTGTGGAATCTGAAGATAGAGACTCTGTTTGGCTGTGCTGCTGACCCACACTAGCTCTATCTTAATTTCTTCCTGCATCTGGTTTACTTTGCACACATTTTCTTGTGATGTCTGCTGGCTAATGACCTGCAGGCTCCTGAAACTGAAAGGGAGGGGGCGACATCACTGACAGGGAGGCAGAAATGAGTGGGGATAAAGGAGCAGAGGTGGCCCACAAACAGTGTCAGACTGTGCATGGGGAGCTTTGGAAGCAATGTTGACCACATACTGTGAACCAACTTTTTTTTTAATCAAGGAAGCCTAGCCTTGCATTATTCAGTGATGTTATTGATATGGTGCCTCAGAGGTGGACTCTGAATTCTAATTAGTTGTAATAATTAGTAAAGTTCACTACCCCAAAGATGGTATTTTAATTTAGGAAAACAGAAGGTCAGATTTTATGTGTTATAAATTAACTCCAAACCCTTCAGTACCACACCATAATTTCTACTATCTGATATACTGGTTATGATTGCAGTGGCTACCACGACAAACCATTTTTCTTTTGGGGAGCAAAGGTGTAGAGGTAGATTTTAACCTTTTATGGCAGTCTAAACCTACAGTAATTCTATTGAGTTTGAAGGATTTACACCAGATTGACAGTGTAAGAAATGAGGTCAGAATCAAGACAGTAAAGCAGTGCCATTTAGCATCTGTCAGAGTTGATGAGGGCTTACCTTGTAATATTTAAAACCATGGGTATTTTAGTCAGATAGGGAAATTCACTTTCAGAGTCCAATTTAACAAAGTCTAATTTCAAAAACTGAAGCCCCGTTCTCCTAATCTGAGTGACTTTAGATACATATGGGAATATCAAAACATGATTGCCCTGAAACTCAATCTTCTTCTTTTTAATTAAAGAAAGAATCCTATCTTAGTCACTTGAGAATCTGAAAGATAGTCTAAGTATTTGACACTCAGAGAAACTTTTAACAGATAAATTATGATGACAAGAGACAAAAATTACCATCAATAGCAAAAGTAAATTTAAAATAAAGCTAAAGATGCTCTAATAATTTAGAAAAAAAGGCTAATCAATCCTAATCTTAAAATTCTTCCTTCAAGCCAAAAATAAATGTCTTGCAGGAATTAATTTAAGTTATAGAAAGTCGTGACTAGATCTCAACTGTTGTAAATCAGCAAAGCTCCACTGATTTCAATGGAGCTGCACTAAGATAGGTTAGATAAGAATCTGACCCTCAATTGCTTTGTAATGTTTTTTTCCTAATCCACAAACAAAATACAGTTTTTCCATTAATATAGAGTCCTAGAATGGTTTGTGTTGGAAGGGACCCTTGAAGGTCATCTGGTACAACCTCCCTGCAATGAGAAGGCATCTTCAATTAGCTCAGGTCACCCAGAGCCATGTTCAACCTGACCTTGAATGTTTTCAGGGATGGGGCATCTATAAATCTGTTCCAGTATTTCACCACCTTCATCACACAAAACATCTTTATATCTACTCTGAATCTACTCTCCTTGAGGTTAAAACCATTACCCCTTGCCCTGTAGCAACAGGCCCTGCTAAAATGTTCTCCTCTTTCTCATACATCCCCTTTAAATGCAGAAAGACTGCAATCAGATCTCCCTGGAGCCTTCTCTTCACCAGGCTGCTCTACCTCAGTTCTCTCAGTCTTTCCTCACAGGAGAGGTGTTCCAGCTCTCTAATCATTTTGTGGGCAGGATGTCATTGCAGTGGAGTAGAGAGCGAGAAATCAATTCCCTCAGTCTGCTGGCCACACTTGTCCCAATGCAGCCTAGGATATCACTGTTTTTCTGAGTTGAAAGCACACCTTTCTAGCTCCTGTCCAGTTTGCCATCCATGAAATATCCGTCTTAAGCCCTTGCTTTTCCTCAGTCATAACCTGGTGATTTGTACCAGTTTCTCAGTTTCTCTGTTTTAACAGTCTAAAACACTTTTCTTGAAAAGTAAGAAAAATCTTTGAGAAAACACTTTATTTAAAACAGTTCTGCAACCTTGAAAAATTTGTCTTTTACAACACATTGCACCACCTTCTCCTGACTTTGAAGGAAGAACTAGGCAATGTTAAAGGGTGTAATCTGGCATAATTTTTCTGGTGTCATTCAGGCTAACATACATAGGACTGCCCATGCAGTCACATACCCTATATTGCTTGACAGGCTTTTGTTAGAAAAGTTTTATCAGGCACATCCTGCTTTTCCATTTTTAAAGTGTGCTCATCCCCAAGAATGCTGTATTGAAAAAAGAGAAATTGAATACAGCTGAGA
Organism: Aegithalos caudatus; assembly: GCA_013389925.1. Lineage (NCBI taxonomy): Eukaryota > Metazoa > Chordata > Aves > Passeriformes > Aegithalidae > Aegithalos > Aegithalos caudatus. Next base: position 42,073 of record WEIU01002278.1, read on the forward strand.
TAAATAGATCACACTAACACTAACACTCCTCTGATCCCTGCAGGCAAAAGCTGAAAAAGCATTTCAGGCTCTGGGCTGATGCTGTGAGTGCTGTGCAGAGACTTGTGCTTCCAAGGAGCAATGACTGGTGCAGCCCGTGGTTCCTCAAGTGGTTCTTCAGTGCCAGGACTGGAGTTCTCGGTAATGCTGGCAAAACTTCTTCCACAGCCAAAAACTGAACAAGGTGGGGGATGCAAGATCAGCTTTTCCCACCAGATGAACTCCCTGAATTGCTATACTTCATGGCCATATAAACATCTGGCTAAGCAAAGCATTGCAATGACGTGGAGCTGGAAATGAGTAGTCGAGGGGCTGGAGGGTCAAGAGCTACCTAAGGCCATCTAAATAACACCAAATTTGTCACCAAATAAGAAGCCACACAATCTGCTACACAATCTGCCACACCATACCACACTAAACTTTCAAGAGCCGTTCCACAGCCTGAATTACAGACGAGAAGCAAACAGGAAGCATAGACAAATGGTGGAGCTCTGGCATCCTATGCCAAACCAATTAAGCAGTCAGGCCCATGGGTAAAATTGTCTGGAAAGAAAACAGCTTTGTGCCCTTCCTGAGTACAGCACAAAGAGAACTGGGAATACTGCAGAGCTGGAAGGAGACCCAAGCCAACCAGCAAATTGCAGTGTGGTGGCTACACTGAGTTCTGTCCCCTCAGTGCCCTTGGTTTTACAGGTATAAAGGTGTCCAGACCACTTCCTAATAAGTTTTCGCTCAATGCAATGAAAATTAAACCCATGTAGTTTTTCTCTCATTGACAGCAAAGCTTTTAAAACTTGGGCATATAGATATGCAACAACCTTATTTTTTGCTGTGATCTTTTCTCTTTGCAAGACTGGTTTATGGTCATAGCAATGGTAAGAGAAGGATAGAATTCCCCTTCTATTTTAACCATCAGGTTGTCATTGTGGGCATTAAATAGCATCCTGACTGCCTCAAAATAAAAAAGCACCAGCAAATATTTAATGCTACACAAAAATTAGAAAAGTCTGGAATTGTCTCTCCTTCGCTAACCTTAATCATATCAACCTGTTCACATACATGAGTGTATCAAATGCCAAAAGCCCGCTGGGAACCCATCCCTTTGCCAGCTGGTATGCACTGTATTTTATCAGGACTTTTTTGTATGGGAAGCAATGAAAGAGCATCCACAGCCGTTTGACAAAAAAAGATGAAAACCAGCAAACGCAACTGGAATTTTCTGAAAACAAGCACATGCACTGTGTGTTCATTTATTTTCCCACAAACAGAGAAATAGACAAGAGGATGCAGCCTGCAAAAACCATGCTTATCAAGGACAATATCACTGGGGCATAATATATTACTGCAGAGAAAGTACATGTACTTCCAGTTTTCACCAAAAAGAGAAACTAACAGTCTGAGTACATGGAGCAAGCCACAGAGATTGACAAGGAATTTTGTTACCAAATGTTCATCACCCCTTGAAGAAGTTACGTGCTTTGCTGCACAGTGGTATCATTTTTTTCCGCCACAGAAAGTGGAAAGAAATTCAGAACAGTGAAGGAGCAGATCAGCAACCAAGGGGCCCAGAGTTATGCCTACAAATGTCTTCTGCAGCCCTTGAGAGGGAAGAGGGGAAGGGGGCCTGTTATTCCTGCCTGGCTCATTGAATGTGCTCTGGGCCATCCTTTTGAATGCCTTTCCTTCCTGCAGCTGAATCATTTTTTGACTGAAAAGGGAGTAAATTTTGCATTAGAAACTTTCTCTTAAATACAACATTGGTGAAAGAAAAGTGGGATGATACATGTTATTATTAGCCTTTTAGTCTAAGATTGAATTTAAACTCAAGGGTGTAAATTTTCTTCTCACTTTACTGGTCTTTCCGCTTTCAGCCTTGCCCTCTGTTTTTGCTCCTGACCAATATGCCAGCAGCTGTTTCCCTTCTATTGCTGTTTTTCCCTGGGTAGGTAAAGTGAAGTCTCTCTTAACACTGAATTCTGCACTAAATAAAATTCTGCCTTTTTAATAATGAATCCTTCCCATTGTCTCAGGGGCCACGCACACAATTAAGAACAATATGAAATTTAATTAACACATGATAATAATAAGGGTATTAATGTCACAGGGAACTCTGAATACAGACCCCCCACAGTAAATGATTTGGGAACTAGAGTGAAAGCCAGCTGCTAACATTCAGGTCCCAGATACCCAAGCGGCATTCCAACACCTGACCTCAAGTATCAAGGTACTGGAAGGAAAGAAAAGATGACTGCCAAGCAATTAGAACCCAAGTGTTACAGATCTGTGTAGGGTAATGCTGTAACAGGGACTTATACCCATAGGTGGTGATGGAGGGACTGGAGTCTGGGCACTAAGTGCTCTGACTGCCCGCAGCCTGCCCGAGGCACTGCCTGTGGAGGCACCACAGGTCACCTTAAAGAGATGTTTCTCAAAGGGCACTTCTGTGCTAGTCACTATGATGGTCACAGATCTGAACTTTAAACTGAAAAACCCACTTCTGGTCACATAGGTGTTATCTGTTTTGCCATGTGTGTCTACATCCAGAGTGTATTCTGCAGTCCTGGAGTACCATCAGATATTGTTTGGGAACATCAAAGAGTACACGTTAAGTAGCATCACAAGTACAATTTTTATTACTAATCCAAAAAGGCTACTATAAGATAAAAGGGTAGTGCATAGAGAAAGGAAAGAAACAACTGCTGCAGACAGCACTTTCACTGGGGGAAAATACTCACTTGCTAAGATTTAGATAAATCTTCATTACAAAATCTAAGCACAAAGGTAGACATCTGAAGTGTGGTTAAAGTATTTCCATCCTCTTGCTTCTCCTGTTTTTTCCCTCTCCCCAAGGAGCCAACACAGCTCTGGCAGTGCACACTGGCTGAGAAATGGGCTTCTATTCCTTAGACTGCAGTCATGTGCGTGTGTCTTCTCATTTAAGCTCTTCCATTCTGTTTCTTTCAGAGGCTGAGAAATCTGCTTTTGGGGAGAAGATTAAAAAAAAAAAAAAAAGAACTGGGGAAGCTCATTAGCAATTTGTTTAGAATTTGAATGTCAGCATAGTCACTTATGTCTAAGTGACTAAAAAATGTATGCGAGTACTCTGACTTTCAGCAAGAGATACAGCGTTCTAACATCAGAATGAACAATATAATTACTGTGTGTATGAAGACATATTGGTCTCTGTATAATGAGGTATTCAAATCTGCTCCACTTGAATCAGATCACAGAGATATATTAAACACACATGGCGAAAGAATTCAGTGTAAGGGTAACCATGTGTTCTGCCAAGTCTTTCTATGCATGAATGGGCTGCCAGGGCACCATAGGCTACAGACAAAGTACAGGAGAGCTGTGTTCAGAGGTAGGGAAGTGAGGTTGCAAAGGTATTTCCTCTTCATTCCCTTGAACATGTGAGTGTCTCCCATTTTTCTTCCTCTTTTCACAGGCCGGTGCACCTCGAAAGCAATTCCACTAGAATGTACTGTAAGATTACTGCATCATGGTTCCTTGGTACGGTTTATTACTGTGTATTTACAGCACCCAAGAGTGAGCTGGCTGCCTGAGAGGGGTAGCGATTGCAAAGGCTATTCTCAGTTTCGGTAGCAGAATTGTTTTCACAAGTTTGTGACGTTCTGGAAAACATGCCTCCTTTTCCAGTGCCACTGCAGCTATTTTCAAGCGGAGGTGCTTGAACCTGCTGGCTGGTGGCAGCGTATGTGTGCCTGATAGGTGCCGAGTACTGATTGACACATTGGGAAGCCAAGGCTTGGGCCCCTTGCTGTGCCTGAGATCATGAGTATGATCAGGAGCAATCATTGTCAAAGCATAAAATGTCAATTTTTTGGCAGTGTTATTTCAACATCTAGATACTATGAAAAACATGGTAAGAGGAAAACAGTAGCTGTTTTGCTTACTCGTAGAATTGTTTAAGCGTGGATACCATAGCAGATTGAGTTACACCCAGCTGCCAAAACAGACACCGAAAATGTTTCTGTGGGTCACGGAAAAGACTGAGCATGGGTGGCTGAGCTACTGCAGAGACCCCAGTGTGACAGATCAGAAAAACACAAATGAATCAAGGCCGTGATTTCAGTCTCTGCCACTCACAAGTGAGCCTGTGGTTAGACAGACAAGTTTCTCTGCTCAGAGTATTGACTGATTTTAAAGGAAAATTTGTCTTCGTTTTGTTCCCGGGGCATGCGTGATATTTATGATGTACTAAAAATGCATTTCTTTGGGTACAGCTGCTCATATGTCTGTTGGGTACATGGGCATTATCAGAGGATGCTTCTCTTTTCCATATGTTGATGAAGACAGAATTTCAGGGTGGCAGGAGCAAGCTGGGAAGGCAGGAGGAGTCCTTGCTCCTCTCTTGGCAGACACTGTGTCAGCATTCTGCAGAGCACTTCTCAAGCTGAGGATGGCAACTTATACAGAACATAGGTTCTGGAGAGAAAACATCAGTTCATGTGGCAGCCAATGATACCAATGTGGTAAGAGATTTATCAGGAGAAGCCTGTCCATTCTTCAGAAATGAAAACTCACTGTTTTGAAGCAGAAAAGAGAGTGAGACCTATCTCTTCAGAGAACCACAGCTGCCAGAAGGAAAGGTGTCAGATGTGGCTACCAAGCCCTATTCTATTAGAGGCTTCAGTGGTATCTAGGGAAGGGGAAGAGTCAAAAAGATTTAATAGGAATAGCATGTCTACAACATCTCTTAGAGTAAAGCTCAGACCTTGTACTTTATTTCACTTAAAGACATACTACAGAGGGTTTTTTTGTGCAAAACTGGTGAGGTAAAGCTGCAGTTTTAGAAAAAGCAAACTATGGATGGTTCTTATCTATCCTTTTTTTGTATGTGAAACAATACATACAACTCAGTATCAGTCTGAGTCTCATACAACTCTTTGAAGTCTATGTAATGTTTCAAATACTAAACTGGGATTCAGATCCCAAGCTCAGTTTTTAATGCACAAATATGAGCATTTGAGTTAATAGCTCAAATATGTAGAGCTACACTACTGAAAACCTTTTCTCATAGCAATATTTTAATACTGAGATCAGCTATAACCCTATACTGCAACCCCATTGAAAGGCAAAGCACTACATTGTGCTTTAGTCTAAAAAAAAGAGATGCATTCTTGCTTTTTAAAAGCAAATGTAGTAATATTTATTAGCACAATGATATATTTCTTCTTTCCAGGACATGAGGCTGCCTTTTAGTTTCACCAATTGTATCTGAAGGGTGTGGAAAATCAAAAAGAGACAAATAAGCAGATAGTTAAGCTGGATGGATAGACTGACTTCATCAGGCAATGTTTGTCTGGCAAAAAACTCCCTTTCACCATTAGAAGAGTTAGTTCATATCCTCGCCCTGTGGAAGTGGTTAGCTTTTAATTCATTCAAGAGATGCTATCAAAAATGAAGGAGGTATTTTTTACAATCCCAACCCCAAAATAATACTGCTAAACAATACATAATTCATATCTCTTCAGAATTCTGAATGTGGTCAGAAATAAATAGCAACACAGGCATTTAAGAGCTATTCTCATTGAAAAAATATAATTAATTGGTGTCATGCACAAAATATTTCTTTGAGGGGGGAGCAGCATTGCTTTAATTACAAGTAATTGTTCTCAAAATCATGCAGCTCACAAGTTTTGCAGGCTAGACAGTGATTATGCATCAATACACTAATCTATCACCTTCATTATTTTAGTCATCTGGGTGCGATCATCAAATTTTGGAGTGCAACCCAGACAAGAAACCAGACATATCTCATGCTTATGTTCTTTCCAAATTGTTTGGTTTTAGAAGCAGTTTGCACTGGTCATGCAAATTGCAATGCTTTTGTTTCAAATAAAGATGGTAAATTAAATTAAATTCCCCTTTGTATATTATTAGATGATGACAATGGAAAGGATATTTTTGTGATTGCACAATAGCCTGGTGGGCATTCAGGAGACCCCAATACTTCTACAATTTGCACAGAGTATCTTTGTAGACAGGAGATTCCCCTTTATTAATTTTGTTCAAACTACCCAATGAACGTACAGGGAATCAGCTACTGGACAGATCAAGCAGGCCAACCACGTCATTGCTCTCTATCTTAGATATCACAGTGGTGTGATCCCCACACTGTTCATTTTGGGTGCTCTGTTCCCATGGGAAAATGACCAAAAACTCCTCCCAACTTAGAAATGCAGGTACCTTAAATCATTAGTGTTGATACAACTTGCTATTTGATCCGTTTAAATGAAAGTAGCTACCTAGTCACAAATTATTGTTTTTACCATTAGTGCTATTAACATTACTGGATGAATGCAGAGCTATATCTGTTATTAATTGAGGCAGGGCTCATCCCAGCCTTTAGTCATCCCTATCTGAGATACCACATAAGCACCCATGTAAATCAAAGTTAAGCAGAGGATTAAGTGCTGTCCTGCATAAAGATGGTTTAAGTACATGTTTCCTGAATCAGAGCATAAGCTGTTATTTTACTACTGTCTCTGCAATACTGCTTTTTCTACCTCATTAGAATGAAAAGATGTTTGCATAAATTCCTCATATTGACACACAAGACTATGCCTGTCTCCCTGAGAATTTGGAGATTTCTTTCCCTTTCCCCCAAATTAATAAGTGCTGTCACCTGCATCGCTAAATACCAATTTGCTGTTAACCGCTAACAAGACCTCCACGTAATGTAGCTAACACTAATATTTCAAAAATAGAGCTCTCCTGTTCCCAGCATGTCTGACAAGAATACATTAGAGGCACCTGTCTCTGGCACCAATATTTTGTTTTCTCTTTATCTACCTGGGAAGGAAGAAGTCTAAAGCAGTGAAATTTGCCTTGAAAACAAAGCTAATGTGAGCACAGGAATCTGTTTCCCCATCATGTATCCCCTGTTTCAGCCCTCTCCAATTGTATGGAGATTTTAGAAAGTAATTAAACACTAAAATCATATCCATTTGAGTGAAAAACTAAAATTATCTATTTCTTAATAATTTTCATTTGAAAACAATCAGGGAGCAGGAAATATTTTAATTATGTTTGAAACTATGAGACTGGCTCTGTGCTCACCAAGTCAAAGACATAAATACTGCATTATACTGCAAATATACTGAAAATATCATCAAGCTTAAAACAAACAAGTTCATCAAACCCATTATTTATCTGGGTCAAGAGCAGTAACAATAGAAACTCAGAACTGTAAAATCTAGATATTCCTTACCCCAAAGGATGTGAAATGGCACAAAATGCTTCTATATCCTTTCTTTGTATTGCAAGAGTACTTCTTATCCTGGTTTAAACTTGGATAGAGTTAACTTCTTTCCTCATAGCTGTTATAATAGACTGTGGGATAGATTCCTTCAATCCTTAGTTTCAGACATTTGTTCTGTATACTTTGACACCTCAGGGAGATTCCTTGGATCCCTTCAATATCAGTAGAGGGAAACCAGTGTTTTGAAACATGATTCATCCAGTCAAATGTAGATGTCAGCCCTGGGAGATGCTGAGTAGGTACCTCCTAAAAATGCCTGTTTCTATATATTTACTTCAAAAGGAGCCTGAAGTGATGTAAACATTGAGATGGAAATAACTATGTTTAGTTAGATGAATCCTCAGAGTTCACAGGTCTGCTCAGCTGCTTTTACTAGGCTCTACCTCTGTCCATTGGCATTAGTTTTATTTGGATATCTTCTATTTAAAAAAAAAAAAAACCACCTGATTTGTGCTTTTATCCTTGTGATAATGACACTGTAAGCTGACAAAGTACTTTGACTACATGAATATCTGTTCTATGTAGGATGGTTTGTGAATTCCCTTCAGCATTCCCTAGCACTGAGCGGCAGATTTAAATAATCTTAGACATGGATTTGATGCTAGTTTTGACTCAGTGGTGTTTGCATTAAAAATATCTATAATATGTCCATTGACCAACAAGGAAATTGTGTTGGGTTTCTTCAGTGCACTGTCACAAAGACAGCCAAGGAAGCACTGTAAATCAATAATATTAATTTCAATTAAATCCACTGATAATTCTTGGGAATATAAATGTAAAACTGTTTCCTTTCTTATTAATCTGAGAAATTTAACATGCTATAAGAAAGAAGGGAGTACCCAAACAATACATTTGGGGGGGTATATCCTATAATCTTTTGGTGTTTCTGTCATATGAAAAGACAGTCTCCTCATTCTCCTTCCGATTTATATGGTGTTTCAAGTAAGATCTCTTATTTAGTGTTCATTCTTATCCCAATCTGATGTTCGAATAATGTTGTTCGAAAATGATGTTCGAATAATGACCACTTGTAAAAAGAAGCAGCAAAATATATTGACTAATCAAACCTTAAAAAAAGATTGTTTGACACTTGTTGCATTTAATTACTATTTCATTATACATGTCTCTGCTTGGCTTTCTAGTAGGATTTTCAGACACATGGTTTTCAAGAACCTGGCAGTTCTAAGACAGATTTTGCAGTAGTTCTGATAAATCTTTGTAATGTAAATATGTAACAGAATGACCTCAGACTGAAGTTTCCTTCTTGCCTGTTTTTTTGAGTAAGGATCTAAGTTTGAAAAAGCTGCCTTGTTTAAATGAGTTCACTTTATAAATAATAAGGTTGTATTCATTTTCTTTTACCAAGTTAGTCATCTTTTGACCATTTCATCTCCTCCTAGATCATGTAGTAATAAGGAATAAAGACACTTTATGGACCTAATTTTTCAAACACTTACCTCACTGTACACTAGAAGCACCTCCCTTGTAGTCATTAGGTCTGATTTCTCTCGTACTTCATTCCTGCCTGGCTTCCAAAAAACACGGGGCATGGGAACAGGTTGGGGAGCTCTTCTGTGCCTCTCCTCAGGCCTCTTCAAGTTGTGGCTTACAACAGCGATGCCATCCTCTAGGCTCACACAGGTGGAATAGGGCACCAGGTATAAGGAGCCCCAAGACTTGGAGAGTCTCTTTTTACAATTACACACGTTTTATAGTTACTTTAAGTCTCATAGTGAAGATAAGAACCCTACACATGGAAACTGGCGCTGTTTCTGTCCACAATCTTTTGTGTTCACAGTTGTTAAAGAAAACAGGTCGAGTCTTCACAAAAATTTAAATTTGCTGAGAAAAGAAAAAGCTGCAGCAAAGTGACACCTTGATTATAATTAAAACTTATCAGTTGATTTAACAGTTGACTTTAGGCAATTTTTTTAAACTGTGGAAATAGCGTGCTTTTAAGATAATGAACATTGTATGATTGTTAATGAAATCCACACATGCACACATATATACATATATATATACGAGACATATATATATATACATACTATATATGTATGCATGCATATATATATGTGGTCTTTATGCTATACATTAATCCATCTACTCTGTAGATACAGAGTCCTCTTAAGTTTACTTAAAAAGAAATCAAATGTGAGGGAAAACACATTTTTCTTATGTGGCTCTAACTGTCTTTTGTGAATGTTCTATAGATCATTACTGATTGTTTACAATCCTTGTGTGGAATGGCTTTATGGCAATAGAGAGGGTAACATACCTTCATTGTTTATAAAATGACAGCTCTTAATGGACCATATTAGCTTTAACACAAACTATTAAATCCTTTTCATTAAATTATTCTGTGCTCTGTTTTGGAATCTTGTTAGCTCTGGGAAGTAGGTGCAAACTCCTAAGGAAACATGAGCACACATTGAGACTATTATAGATAATGTTTATTAAATAAGCCTCTGAGGATGTTTTTCTTGGGTTGCTCTCAAGCATTTTGAAGGAGTCGTGTTCCATGTTTGAGGTCCCATGTTTCTTCCTCTTAAACTATGAGCAGCTGTAGCACATGACCTACTTCTGTAGAACCCTGTAATGATTTCCTTCCTTCAGTGGCTTCAGGAGTCCCTCTCCTGCCCTGTGAAAAAAAAGGGACAAATATTTTAATCCAAGCAAAATGCTAAAGCAGGTTTTGTTGGTTTCAGGGAAGAAACTCAATACAGCTACATCACCGAGCATAGGCCTCAAATTGGAACCATCTGGCCTGCAGAAGCACCATGAGATCGTTGGGAAAGGCATGGATATTTTTGCCTTGGGCTGTAACACATACACCTGCAGAATGGGTAGACATGTCAGCAGACAAGCTGGACTCGTGTAGCAATACAAGCCTTCCCTCACAGCGCTGTGGCAGTGCTGGAGTTTGGAAATTACCCTGATATGTTTAATAAATGCAATCACTGTACTGCATGCTCTCCGGATAGCAAGCATTCATCTGCGCTTGCCATTAAGTTAATTCAGACAGGTCTGCACTCCAAGACCTGTGTCTTTTCACCCTTCTTGCACAGATAGCTCCTTTGAAGACAAAATAAGGACGAGGGAAGGAAGACAGTAAGCACAAAATCATGCACTACATCTTAAGGCTGCCTCTTGCAGGAGGTAGCCTCATGTGATATTCATGTGAACTGGATTAGATTGAGAAGAGATTTGTGTTGGTAAATATTACATCTCTTGGAGAACACAAAAGAATGCAGGAGTCAGTGTAATCCATCCCCCTTGGTGGGAGATTTGTAAAATCTCTAAGCTGGATGCAGAAGGAACAAGAAGCCACACACAGACTCTAAAGATCATGACTCCAGAAACTGTCAGAAAGAGTCAGTGTCCGAGCCCATCCAAAAAATGAAAATGCACCTCACAGAAGCAGAAGGTGATATATCCTCCGACTGGAATTTTATTAAACAATTAAGATCACAGGTTTTACCAGAGCACTGCACAGTGCCCAGTTTTCTGCCTGCAGGCTAGTGGATGGCAGAGCAAAAGACCAGAACGTGGCATTTGCACCTTTGTGATCTGCAGTTGCAAACACTACTTTGCACCTGCAAATTTGTACCCTGCCCCTACAGGCACTCTTTAGACAAAACTCTGAGCAGTCTCTTGGGGCTAAAAGGTTAAGGCCTGTAATAGCTGGACATTAATACTGTGTTATTCTTCTTTCAGCAATATAATGTGTACAACAACCAAGGCAGAATATCTGCTGCTGGGTTAGAGAGTGTGGTTTCTCATGTTATGCAGTAAATATGATGAAGGGGAACAGGTTTCCCACACATTTCTTTCTCTCCACCTAGAGATCACACTGACTGTATCAAACTTTCAATGGGGAAAGTTTACACCCTGAATATCAATCTTTACTTTCCCATAATCCTGAAGAAGTCCAAGGAGAACATTTTGGTCCAGCTCTGCTTTCAATGTACTCTATATTGCTAGCATCTGGAGTCATGTACGTGGGCTATCCAAGTCCTGAGCCAGGGAATAAAATAGACAGAATGTGCACAAGATTGCAGTCTAGTCCTTCACAACACAGAATTCTGAGCACTGCTAGTTCCCTAGTTGTCTTCTCTTTAGGAGATGCTGAAGTCTTTTCAGAGATAAATCCTCAAGGTGACTTTTTAATTTTTTCACTGAGAATTAAACTCAGGAAGAGATAAACCAAGATTATGTCCAGTGTGTTAATATCAAGTGCAAAATCTCTACCTCTCCTCTCTTTCACTCCTCTGTAAACGTGAAGCAGCTCTACAAAAACCTACAGAACAGTGCCAGGGTAATACAGATGATGGAGAGAGCAAAATATTTTTTCTGAGATCTTCAGAAATATTACAGAGATTTTGTGGACAGTCAAATATAACAGGAATACAGGTGGAACTATCTCAAAGGATAGTGATCTGAAATGGCTTCCTTAGCTTCCAACTTAATCTTGCCTGATTTTGGAAAGGAAATCTGATGTGATGTATTGACACATAGGAAAGTGGGGTATAGCACAAGTTGCCACAGACAAACTTCCTTCTGGAGTCATATTTGATTTCCTTTTGCTTTTCATCATACCTTGGTTCACCTCACCTCACAGCAGCTTCTCACTGCTGTCCATGCAAGCCAAAGCAGCTTTGCCTAATATCCATCTCCAACAGTTTCCAGTGCTGTTTCAGCAACAAGATGAGAGTTAATGAGGCTCAACACACTTCCTACCATACTTTATGGGGAAAACCCCTTGAGTGAAAGCAGGAAATCCATCTTGTAAGAATTACAATGTGGTCTCAGTTCCTCACCTAGAAGCTGAAGAGCATATTGATATTTTTCAAAATACCAAGTACTAAGAGTGGGGGTTCACCAGCCAAATACCCCTTTGGTGCAAGAGGACAATTATTCATTTCAGTGTCATTTATATTTCTGAAATAATTTATTATATACTTGAAGAATGTTGAAAATTTCCCTAAACCAGATTCTATTACCTCTATTTATGCAGGCTGTGCAAAGGCAATCCCAACTGCTGACAGGAAAAAAAGGTGCTGTTTGCTATGAGGGAGGGAGGGCAGAATCTGACCCTTCTTCAAAGCCTTTTGAAAGATGGGGAAAAACAAGCGGCCCCTAAGTCCATTTTGACTTAGGTGATCTCAACCAGTAAACCAGGGAGGCTTACCACAGCCTTGCTGAATGTCTTTAAAAAACCAAGATCCCTCCATCACATTCTGAGAATAACAGCAACAAAAAAAGAAATCTTTATGACAGGAAAGCAAATGCACCTGGGAACTTGGGGACCAGGTAAAAAGGATTTGCAAGAATATAATGAGAAAAGTACTTTCCCTTAGCAAGTTTTTTCCAGCCATCTGGCTCTTCCCACTCTCCCCTCCCCAGTCCTGGGGCTGATGGTCCTTGCAGCACACTTTTCCAGACACACACCAAACCTGACACATGGGCTGCAGCCGCAAGCCAAATGTCTGCTTCCAGATGTGCCTGCTGGCCCCAGCAGAGCTGCTCCCCCATCACACAGCTCGCGACCCCAGGCTGGCAGATAAACTTTCCCGGGGTACCGAACAAATAAGTGACTGCCCAAATCCTGATCCTTGCTTAGCTCTGCCTCTGCTCTCATTTCAAACAAACATGGGAGAGGGGCTCCCTGCTTGCCTCCATCATGTTTCACAGCACTGACTGTCCCCTTTCTGTACAGACACAGGCATTTTCTTCCTGTGGAAACCACAGCATAGGACAGGAGAAGGAGGATCCATCTAAACACAGGTCTCATCCCTGCACACAGCCAGATGTTGCCAGAATCAGCATCTGAATCCAGAATCCAGAAGCTGGTGAGCACTTGTGGCCCCATGATTTAGGTGTCGTTCAAGTGCTACTAGAAGAGTCGCGTATACGCAGTTTACAGAAATGGAGCTTTTTTATGAGACACTTTTCCCTTTCCATCAGTAAAGGCAATAGAGAGCTCTTTCTCCTCTGGAGTTCCAGGCCTTGCAGTTCATTTTGAAATGTTCACAGTCTTTCGAGGTTGACGGAGTTCCAACTATTGATTTTCTTGACTTGCTCATAAGTTAATATTTACTGTAAATATCTTTTTGAGAAAATGAAAAGAAAAAACACATTTTCAAAACAGCAGAAGCTGGTGAGATAATGAACCAGACACAACTTTAAACAAGATATTTTAAGAAACATTAAACCTTCCTCCCCTTTTAAAATTAGTGGTAAAAAGGAAAAAAATTAAAAACAAGTGTGCCCAAACCAGAAGGGTGAGAAGCAATTTTTATTGTTGAGTTCATTACTTTGGTTATTTTGAGAGAGAAGACATTTTTCTCTTAATTTATGAGCCAGACATGAGCTCTTTGGAGGCTGTAGTAAAAAGATCTCCTTAGAAAGGATTGCAAAAAGATGACTTTGCTAGAAAATTCTGGCTGGTTCAACCATATCCAGATGCCTGAGATGCTTGATCATAGCTTGACTAACTCTCACCTACCCTCATCAAAGAGCAGCCAAGATCAGGAGTTCCTTGGAGCAAGCATCCCACTAGCAGCAGCACAGCAAGTGAAGCATGTGATGGGCTGGAGCACCGTAAGCAGATGCAATGGCTTTGGCTGTGGGGAAAGGTTGTGTTGCTGCAGCCCAGCTGATTATTAACACAGGGCCCTGGCTTGCTCCCCTCCAAACTGGAGCTCAGCTTGTAGCCCCAATATGGACTTTGCTAGTCCACTGGTCTGGAGTCTCACACTTGTTTGTCAGCACCTACTCTGGAAATGGCAGCAAACCTCACTCACCCCCTTCCCATCTCCCCCAGCCCATTGCTGGAGAGAGCTGCCGACAAACTCACTGACAGGGAGGGCAATGCATGAAAGAAAACACAGAGCCGACAGAAAAACGAAACGCACATGGCAGGGAATAATATTTCATTTGTGCAGTAGCAGCCCTGCTCAAGCAGTGTAAATAAAGCAGGTTACTGAGATGTGAATATACCACTGTTTATAAATACTAGCCCTTCTGCCCAGAGACGTGCGTGAGGAGAGCTGGACACTCGTGAGGTCACCCCACCACATTTTATGATTTACATAAATCATGTCAACACCGTGAGCAGGAACGGCGGGTGAATGGTGCTGCATGAAGCGAACCATTCAGCCTTCTGTCACAGACCTTAAAACAGGTAGAAGCTGTTAACGGGCCCACCAAATCTCTTAAAATGCAGAGGGGATGAGGGATAATCCAGTCAAGGAAACAAGGCGTTCACCCACCCCACGTATCTCAGCTGACAGAAACCTTCCCGAGCTCTGAGGAACAGAAAGCCAGCCAAAAATAGGGTGCTAGCAAAGGCCAGCTAAACTTTTGATTAATATTCACCTTCACAGAGGGTAGTGTGTCCCATCAAGCAACTGCTCTAATGAAGAAAATGCCTGCATGCCTAGCAAAGGTGAAGAAAATGCGCCAGGTTTTGCTGCGTGCAGGACACTTCCTCCCCATATTTACCAAGCACATTGAAATGTGATTTTTCTGGCAGAGGAATCAATACTCTGGGACTAAACGGAAGCCCCTCTGTAGGTTTGCCTTGCATCCAGGTACCTGTGGTTTGGGGGCCAGAGATGAAGGCAGTGGGGACAGATTCAGGAAAGCAGTGTGCAGCTTCCCATGAATTTCATTCAACTCATGAGCACTGTGCCTAACTGGGATCACACCATACAAGGCCAAAGCTGTAGCTAAGGATAAAAACGACAGCAACAAACAATTTCCTATTCCTTGCCGCTTCACCGTCATGTATCTATCTGGGGTTGCTCTAATTTCAGTGGACAGTAGTCCTTTTTGGTCCAATATGCCCGTCTCAGGAGACAGATGATGCCATCCGGGTGGGTGCCTGAAACATTGAGGATCTGGCTTGCAGTCTTTAACTGTGCCCAAATTTCAGCTCTAATAACATGTAATTATGTAAAATAATTGTAAAAATTACAATCACACATGAATCGTGTATAATTATGCAAAAGAAATGTAAAAAATGTAAAAGCGGTACAAAATCCTTATGATACATTGCTGGTATATGGACATGTGCTATTCACTACTCTTAAATACAAGCTGATTTAAAAATATTATTTTGACCATAAATCAACCGTGTTCTATGCGATTCCTGTTGATCTACAGCTGTGACACATTCTCAGAGAAGAACAGATGTAAATATTAGGCAAAATTGGGAAGTGTTCTTCGAAGTGTTTTTCACTGGAAGATGTGGATTTGTCAAAAGCCGAGCCTAGGGAGGAGATGGGATTTTTAAAATGGAAATGCAATATTCAAATACAATTGGAAAATGTTTTTAAAAATTATCAGAATAGTGTCTTTCTATAACTTTCAAAAGAAAAGATGTAATTTTTAGACTGAAAGTTTCTGTTTTGAAATCTAAATAAGACTAGACCAAAAACATCAGGAAAAAACACTTAAGTCAAAATACTTCAAAGCTTACCAAAACCCAACATTGCAGAATTTTCAATCTGTTCTAAATTTTTTCATTTTACTCTTTACATTCAATTTTTTTTCAAGGTTTGCACTTCTGCACATACAAAAAGTGGTAAGTGCCTAAACCCATTTCTTTTTCACCTCTGCAGATCTATAAAAAATGTGTTTTCAGCAGATCACAGACAGAGCACAGAAGCTTCAGTATCTTTTCCAGAGGAGCTTCACCTATTGAGAAGGCTTTGGGGGGGAATCTGAATCCTTCAGCCCTGGGGGGGTCAGGAAATAATCTCTACTCTGCTTCCCCAGTTTCATTCTGGACCCCAGCAAAAGCTTTTTTCCCTCAAGGAGAAATGCAGAGGTGTCTTGCAGCTGGTGCCTTTCCCCTTTACACAGAGGTTGCACCACAGTGGGATCCTTTCTTGCACAGGTGGGTGACCTCTGTGTTGACCTCTGGTCAAGGTCACAGCTTGAAGAAGCAGGTACCTGCTACCTGAAATGAAGCCCTGAATGAAAACTAAGAGATTTGGGGTTTGATACTCTGCCTTCCGGACAGTGATGTCTTTCCAGGGGCAATTAAATGCTAAGCATCGGTCTGTTGAATTTAGAGGCAATTTCAGTTGTATGTGGCATCAAGTCAAGGACAATTTCAGTTTCAGGGCAGCTTTTATTTCATGTTTTGAAACTGCAAGTGTGTTTTATTCTAGAGCAGCTTTTGTTTGAAATAATACAGCCTAGCTGTTTCTCTATGGTCCTGATCCTGCATCTCAGAAAGGACCTCACCCACATCTAGAATCCTACTGATAATCAGATATTTTTCAGCAGGGAGACTAAAGGGCCCTAAGCACAGGCTGGGCTCCACTGTGTGTCTTAGTGTGGAGAGGGTTTTTAAGATCCAGGGGTTTTCTCCTTCTAAGGTCCCCAGCCCACCTGTTGGCAAGACTCTTTGGGAGAAGAGTCACCTGCAGGATTTGACTTCAGATGCAGACCCATATCAGAAGTTTGCAAAGGCATTTGATTCAGGTATGTCATTGGGTTCCCTGTAGGAGACGTTTCGTGTACCCACTCATTCATGTCTGCATAGCCATACTTCACCTGTCCACAGGCAACAGCTTCCCTGAATTGCCTTCCTTAAGACTCAGGTTTTATATTACCAGGTAAATTTCCTTTCGGTTTTATTTGCATGGAGCAAGAGTGACATTCTGTGGCCATTCAGATTTATGGCAGCATTTCCTCACTCTTTTTCCTGTCCCATAAATACCTCGGGGTATAAACCATCCTTTTTTGTTTCTTTTGTGGATTCTATCACAGTTTGTGAGAAATAAATATACAGCAATTCTCAAAAACATTTCTGTGGCATAGAATCCTTAGGGACTGCTTTACCAAGAATTCCTGACAAATTCAGATGTCTGTGTACTGATTACTATTTTATGAGAGCAATGCCTGATTTATAGAATGTAAGATACCAGAATCATGAAGAGACTACGACATGCTCCTCGGGCTCCACTCTAGCTGGCTCAGTTTGTTGTACTTGGAAGGGATGCGGAAACCATGTTCCAAAACCCCATAAAAAAATACAACGAAGTGCTGTTTAAAACAAAGCAGTGGGCTTTTTAGGCACTTATGTGCTCCAGATAATACACCAATGACACTAAATTGAACTCATTTAGCTGTAAACATGATATTACGTTTGACAGCTTCCAGTGGTAAAATACCAGACAGTCCATGCTGAAGAGAAAAGAAACAATATGGAAGGAGAAAAACTCATCAAAAAAGAAGCCACAAAAGGGCTAACAGGGGAAAAAATACCCAACAAAAGCCCAGCATTTTTCAGTGGTTACAGTCATAACTCAGCACAGACACGCACAGTACCAAAAGCAACCTGCCCAGTTTAAACAGTGGAAAGCAGGCGTTGGAGTTTATGTTGTTCCCCTGTTTATTAAAAACGGATGGGAGCACTTGACAGAAAAATCAAACTTCTGGTCATGGCTCATTAATCTCTGTTGTATCTGTCAGATATGTGTGTCTAGAGTTTCAACAAGGCTCTAGAATCAAGATTACTGCTGAGCTCTGTTGTTTTCTCTAATTTTGAATGAGGGGAAATGCTGCCAATCACCCTAGGCAAGAGGCGAGCACAGGGCCATGGCTGCAACCCTTTGCAGCCGGCATCTCCCTGCCCAGTGGTTTGGATCTGATTTCAGAGGCAGCAACTTCTCTTTCCCTTCCTCACCACAGCCAGTTTTGGCTGACTGCCTCTCTTCCCTTTCCCCTGCAAACCAGACTCATTGCCCACCACCAAAGCACATACCTGCCAGCATTAAAGTGATGACGAGGTTGATCTGAGGCAGTGGTGGATGCTCCTTTGTCCCTGAATTCTGCTCTCATAGGCAGTGTTAATCTCATTAATCCACTGAAGACAGTGGAGCTCCTCCTGTGTAAAACCAGGGTAAGTGATGGGCTCAGCAGGCCTAGAGTGGGCTCAGCAGGTCTGAGACGAATATGGTATGAAACAATTAGCTACAGATGGTATAGGAATCTCGTTTTCTGGAAATACAGATTTTGCCTGGAGATCTTTCTATATATATTGGATTTGTCAAACTGATAATGACTTGAACATTTGGAGAGAGAGGATAACCCACCGCAGGGCCAGATGCAGCTGTGATGGGGAGGATGGAGGATGTATATTAGCCTCAAAATGTGTCTGTCTCCCCATTACATTCCTAAGCCAGTCTGTGGCGGTGGGAGGATGGATGAGGCCCTGAGTAGAGCAGGGCAGAGGAGCTCACCCGCTGCCTCCCCTTACGCCATTACTTTCCTTATTTGCTTTGGACATTGCTCATTTCTTCACTCATTCTTTTCTTCCCCCCTTTTCTCCTCTTTAAATTGTCAGTATTGCTGTTTCCAGAGACAGAAAAACTGATGGGCAGTGAAAGGATGAGGCACAAGATTTAGCTCCTGCTTCGCTTAAGTGCAAAACACAGGCAGTTGTGACAGGTTTCCAGCCCTGTCTGCCAGAGCACAGGCTGGGGATTCCTTTCAATCCTGATACCACAAGCACTATTCTTCAGGCAGGAACAGTGGACCCACACAACACAAATATAGACACAGACAGAAAAATAGAAAAGAAAATATGGTGCTTTATGGCTGCAGGTACACTGCAAGCAGGCAGCCTGACCCTCACTGCTCACCAACTGTAAATGGCAGTAGCAAGACTGTGTAAAAGCCATGCTTGCCAGCTTCCTTTTCAATGAAACACATGGAGGTTCCCCTCCAGGGGATGTCTCTCCTGCTTGCCAAAGTCTGCCCTCAAGATCAGCCCTGCCTGCTGCGCCAACTGCAGGATTGCAGGCACGGCTGCCGCATGGTGTTTCAGATCATATGGAAAGCCATATTCCTGGGGATGTTCAGACATGCCAGGGAGCCTGTCTGCATTGCAGTCAGCTGGACTGGGAGTGGGCAGTAGGCAAATAGCAAAGAGCAGCACTCACGCTGCAGCTCACTGTTTCTGAGAAGCACAGGCATAGCCCTAGCTCAACCTTAGAAGAGCTTGCCAATGCAGAACACTTCCCAAGACCATTTTGAAGACCAGATTTATAAAGCTAGAGTTACTAAAAACCAGAATGTCCTACTAGATCTTAACAGACGGGATGAATCCCATTGCTTTCTAATCTGCCTGCAATATGGTGGACCCTTCTAAAACCAAGAGTAAATTCCCATTGTTTTAATGTTAGTAACTATCACTTAAAATACTTTTCCAGTGGGTTTTTAGGAATCTGGGTTCTTGGGACAAGAAATCTGGGCCTCCTGACCTGTTTATTCTTGCAGACCTGTGAGTGGCTGTACTAGCTGGTACAACTTGCTGTTGCTCAGAGAAGACTGTGCATCTGTCTGTCTATACATATATATACTTGCAGCATTTCTGAAGCTTCTCTGTATTTACCACTTAATTTTTTTTAATAAGGCATATATGACGTAGGAGTCATTTTCAACAGCCACATCAGCACTTAAGCCTGGATCCTTTAAGCTATTCAAGTACTTATATATATATATATATATCAGTGGAAGTGTTTCAGACATCTCAGCGGGTTAGATGAGTAGCTTCCACTGAAATCTTCCCCCAGTTACAGCTTTCCTCAGTTGCTTAAGTTGTTCTTTTGGGATTTAGATACTGAGATGACAGGTACCTAAAATATGCAATAGCTGGATGACATGCATAAGGTGAAGATGGGTGTTTGAATACTGTAGGATGCAGGATCGTCTTTAGCTGAGGGACAGCTCAGGAAAAGGCCACGTGGCTCTCCTAGGTATCTCCTGGTCACAAATAGCCCTAGAGTAAAATTGTCAGGCAGTAAATGCTGACGGATACCTTGTTACACACTTGGGTATGTGAAATTTCTTGTTCAGATACAGAAGGCATGGCACAGGGAAAAGCTCCTTGCTAGCCAGCTTATTGAGAGACAAAGCATAGTAGTGAGCCTCTCGATTGAGAGCAGTGCAGGTCAGCTTGGGTGTAGCTGAGAGGAAAGAAGGGACCCACACACCAACCTGGCAGAAATAAGGGCTTGTTTCATTGAAAGAGTGGGGGCATTTTTAATGGCAACCTGTCAGGAAGCTATACTGTATTCTTCAAAAGCAGTTGCAACTGCTGCCAGATAGGCAGTGGCTGAGTGGGCTTGTTGGGACGTACTGCTTCCTGACTTTGTGCATTGGTCACACAAAGTCACTAACTATGAACCCAGGATTTTTTATCTTCTTCCATCCTTTTCAGTGTTAATTTTTTTTCTAGGAGATGTAGAGAAACCTGAGGTAACACACCTGCTCCAACTCTACTCCTGTCTCCAGGATATACATGGTACAGCAGTCCTTGGAATCCTTTACTTCATGGTGTGACAGCCGCATTCCCTTTATTCTCAAAAAAGATTTTGTGTCTCCTTGGAGAGAATCACAGAATCATAGAAAGGTTTGGTTGCAACAAACCTTTAAAGGTCATCTAGTTCAATCCCTTGCAATGAGAAATCAGGAGGTTCCCTTGGGTGATGTAATTTGGTACTGCTGTTTACCAAGAATAACATTTTTAAGCAGCCACCATATCCTTTGCCTTTGCAGTTTCATTTCTGCTCTCTATTGCTGGTAATTTTTTTGCATGCATCTGTTATTTGAACAAAATAGAATGTTTTCCAGTGAGTAAGTATATAAAATCAAGTTACTTGTAGTTTGCTGGGAAGGTTATTGGAAGGCAATTACAAATGTTTTTATGCTTAGCAAAATATAGCTGAAGATGTTATTTGCTTTGAACTGCAAAACCTGAAAGCACAAACCCTTTTGTTATTTGAGACATGTCACTAAAAGAATCTTTTTATGAAGGGAAAGCTAAAAAAATACAACAATATTATATTGTTACCCTGAAACTGCAACCTTTCCCTCTGCATGTCTGTTTCTACCATCAGCCATAAAAAGCCCTTCTTCTTACCACAGAATGTATCAACTGCAGGTCTCCAGTTAACTCATGTGTGAAATGTGCTTGATACCAAATGAATGGATGATCATAAAAACAGCATTCCTTTTTCCTGGAAACAAAAAGCAGTGGTGATACATATTGCTTCTGTTTTGAGCCAAAGACTATAGTACCAGATGGCTAACACAACCGTAACAGCTAGCTGCATCTGGATTAAAAAGTTTGAAGGGTGTGAGCTAATCTTTAAAAAATGCCAGATAACTTTTGCCTCTTTAAATCATGCTACTGCTCACACCATTGTAGGACTGCTCAAACATGCCTTAGTCATGTTTATTAAGCATAATTAAACTGAACAAAAGGTTAGTGATTGTCTTTGTCAAGTCAGAGGCCATCTTTCGGGATATGATTCAAGATCCACTGAAGGCAAGGGAAGATGTCTCACTGGTTTTTGTGGCCTTGAAGCAGGAGCCTAGTGGTTATTTCTCCTTGTCCACATTGATTACAGCTGCTTACTTGTTACTTTGCATGACAAGACTTGGCTTTTCAAACTCAAAGGTACTTTTTCCCATAAAGTAAGTTGTTTGGGTAACAATGGTTGTAATTGGAATGCTGATCAGACAGAAGAAATAAATCTTTTTCTCTATATGATTATGAGGCATCTGAAACAATAACTTGTAGTGAGGCCCTGGGCTTAGCTACAGGTTCTTGCATTGCAACAGTCAGGCATAATTTCAAATTATTTTTATTTCAATATCTTTCACAATCAGCTAGAAATGAAATTAATACACTGTTGTTTGAAATGGCTTTAAGGAAAAAAGCATTTTTATTCTGTGAACAAGGATGAAATGTGTGGATGATGAACTAGATACAGAGCCACTGTTCTTTCTTTCCATAGACTGTGCCAGCCTACCAAAGTTCTGAGTGCTAGCTCTTGGGCTGGTTTTGCTTTTCTTCCCTCTCCATTTTCTTTCCTGTAATGGTAGCAGAATACCTTAAAATTCCACAATTTCTGCCCTAATCTTTTCTATATTGTCAGACACTTGATGGGAAGAGTTTCACAATTGCTCAGTGTTTCATGGTGTTAAAATGTCATAACAATTCAAGTATTTTTTCATGTGAGAACATCTACAAAACTTCATTACTCACCCTACCAGGACAGAGAAAGAGAACAGCCTTGCAATACATCATGCCATGTCTAAAATGCTGGTTATCTTAATGGGGTCAGCACTGACATTTGTCTTGAAAGCCACCTAGTTACAGCGAGAAGTTCTCACACAGTCCTCCTCACAGATGGTGAGACCTGCCAGCAGTTTTATGGCTCAGCCGTGACTGGCTCTGCAGCTGCACGGGCATACCTGCTGGAAGGCTGCCCGAGGGGTACAGACAACACGCGCGGCAAAAAAAACCAGCGCCACTGGTGGCTTCCTTTGTTTAATCTTCCTCCAGCAAACAAAAAGTGATGTGGCCTCAAAACAATGGGAAGGAGGGAGAAAAATAAGGGGAGAGGGTGCTACTGAAAGATTTAGTTAAAGTCTATTCTTCTCTGGTATTTCTCAGAGTAGGGGTCAATGGTTTAAGTACAACAGGCTTGATTCACTGCCTGGATGAAGCAGATGGGGCAGATCGCCAGGCAGCAGCTTCCAAATAAAAGCTCTGGAAGGCAGCTTTAACTTTTCTTGCAGACCAAAGGGCCATTATAACAGTGAGAAAGAGAGACCTGACCTGACTGAGCTTTCACTTCCATCTGCTCCGGAGAATCCTTCATACAGCAGTTTGGATCAGAAGGACCACCTGAACTATCCCTCTCCTCCTCCACCAGCATCTAGGAGATCCAGTAGAGGAACTGACAGACAATCTCCCCAGTGGAATACAGTGATTGTCTAAGACATCAGCCCCAGTGTGTTGATTTATACTCTCACCTGGAGCCCAGAGTTTACTGAAAGAAAAGGTGCTGCACCAGCAACTCACAAAAGGTCCTCTTGCCTGAAAGAGGAGAAAGTCTAAGAATGAAACTAGAGATAGCATTGGGAACACAGATGCTTAGAGGGAAACACAAAGAAAAAGAGAGCTGACATCGTTCAGCGTCATGGCCAGCAGCCTGACTGTTGCCGTATGTGTTGCAGGCCTTGAGATGCTTTTAAAGCAGGGAATGAGGTAAGTTTACAGACATCTGCTGGGAATTCTTCCCAAGAGAAAGATGAGCAAAGGGGTGAAAGTACTTATTTGGAAGTGCAATAAGTGGGTAATAACTGTGGTTTCATGGGACAAGGATGTAAGATTCAAAACAATACTAGGCAGCAAAGATCCAAGAAACTGGAAACAAGCAGTTTATATCAGGAACCAAGATGGAAACCAGAAGACAGAAGCAAAAACATTAAGTCAATACGCAGTCTAGAATTTTTTTTTTTTTTTTNAAAATATGTTTCTGAGGCACTCAGCTTTCCACAATTTTACAAGGCTCCTTTCCCTTCTCAAACCTGGAATAGACCCTAAGAAATCCCTCAGAGACCTGGTAGAGGAGTACCTGGAATTGACACACACAGACAGTTACTTATTGTGTTTTTCAGCATTGGTGGTCTGAGCGTCACCATCAGTCTACAGAGGAGTCTCTGTTTTATATGTTTTCTAGATTTTTAGAGACCCTGACTTTGAGTTACTAACACCCATGTTGTTTCCCAAGCTTTTGCGAAGCTTGAGTTATGAGTGTGCACAGTGATACACAGCTCTGATGAAAGGGTATTGTACAGATTCCTATCCCATGTATGGAAATGTGTGGATAAATTTTTCCATGTCTCTTTGGGCTCATGTATTATTAGCAGATAGTCTGAAAGACAAATAGTTAAAAATAAATCACTCAGCACATTGTATGTCTGGAATATTCTACTGGCAGTAGACATACTTCTATAGTAATACATATTTCTATATCTTTTTTTAATTTGCTGATTCATAATTTTTTCAGTTCTTTCACACTGACTTCTGCTTGTTTCTTGAGTCTCTGAACAAGCATGCATAATTTTCTTTCATGTGTCCAGTATCTACCACTGCCTTTTCTTTCAGCCACAAAGTTTCCTAGACACCAAAACAAAGCATTCTTCAGTACATGTTCAAGAGCTTTGCTCTCATACATCACTAACTGGGCATTCAGTTCCCACATAGTTCAGTGCTCTGCTAAAACTGAAGAAAACTACTCTTGCCCAACTCCAAAAGGATTTTAATTTGGAATTCCTGTTTTCCATGGGAGTTATGTGCAGACCAGGCTACAGATATTCAGCCACAATGAAGAAAAATGTGCAATCTACATCTACACGAGAAGAGAGCAATGATGGAGGAGTTTGATTCCATGGTCCTGGGACAACAGGAATACTAGAACTATGTAAAGTCATAATTTCTGCCTTCTGCCCTGTTGCTGCACATTATCATCAGCATGTAATTCTTCAATTACCCCTGGATTTCAGTGATGAAACCTTGACTATTTTGACTTCAATGGATTTTGTAGAACTGGGTCAGAATGCATGTATGACAGATAATAAGCCTTAACTATAAAAGCAATAAAAATGCAGAAGGTGCTATCTGTGCAATATAGTCCCATTAACATATCACACTTGAAATCTTAATTTTGGAATTTCCTGAGGTAATTTTAACTATGCAGTCTTCATTCTACATTAAGAGTCCTCCTTGTATAACACCCAGGGTGGCACAGCAAGTGTAGCAGGAACTGAAACGTGGGTTTCTGAGCTTAGTGACTTTAACCTCTGCTGCCTGAGCTTAAAGATGGCAGTCAGGAGATACACAGAGTGCCAGCGTGGGTTACAGTAGCATATTCTTTAAGTTTTCTGCTACTCACACCCTTGTTTTCACAGCAGAAAAGGAAGATCAACAGGCCTGAAGGAAACTGGATGGAAGTGTTCCTAGACTCAAAATAAAATAGTAAGATTTATTTTGAGTATTAAGACACATATGCATATATGGGGGTTGGGAGTGAGGAAAAGAAAAATACTCAGCATGGGTGTTAAGGAGAGAAAAACAGTGTCTGCTTTGACAGTTAGTATTTGGTGCCCTCTTCTGCACCCATCCGTATTTTTAAAGTTCTTTAGAATGAGGAGAAGAGCATCTGTCTGTCGTCCATTTCTACATAGCAGTGCTTTGCTGTGAGGGGCAGGGGGTCATCTCAGCAGATGTCAGCCATCGTGCTGATGGGAAAAGTAGAATCTTTTTTTAGGTGAGAGGAATGAGTGTGTTAATAAAGGATAAAAGGCTGTGAAAAGAAATTAGAAATATTTAACTGAGATTTCAGTTATGACACCTAAATTATTATATTAATAAAAGAAGGTTGTATTTTGATTGTGACTGAAAAAGAAACATACCATGTATATAAGGTATATAATCAGTTTAATCATATGCTGATCCCAGGACAATCTCATCCCAACATTTTATGAAATTACAAATAATATATAGCACACACAATTCTTCATAGTAATTTAAATGTCACTTTGCTAAATGAACTTGAAGACAGATTTTCACTTCTTGAGTGCAGAATCATTTCAATATTAATTTTTATTTTTTCCATTACTGAAAGATAATTTTATGCTAGAATTTCAAATACTTAGAACCAAAAGGTTCACTAATTCTGGTCTCAGCTTTTGAGTCTCAGTTTGATTTTCAAATTCACTTGGAAAGTTTCCTAACTACCTTTTTCTCTCTACCTCGAACTTCATTTTATCCGCAGATGCACAAAGCATTGCAATGTCTTACAGAATTCTCTACCAGTCTGACACAGCCTGGGCATCTCTTGTTTCCTGCAAGATTATTCATTTATTTTGAAGAGGAATGGTATAGAGGTTATAATTGTGCCAGCTCACAGCTCCTCCACTGAGAACTGAAGAGAGCAGTATCTAAACTACAGACATTGTTATGAAAATGACAAGTCTCAGGTTCCTGTACAAAAGTTCACCTGAGCCCCTGACCCCGGGCAGGGTTGCTCAGAAACATCATGTGAGCAAGAAATAGCAGACAGGTCTGGTTTTACCCTTCCAGGTATGTTTCTGTTCCTGTTTATTGCTGGTTGACTTCATGAGAAGAAATCCACTTGACATTTTAAGATTTTCTTTCTTGGATACATAGGTTTGAGCAGCTGCTGCTAACCTCCCCTACAGTTTTGAAGCCAGTTTGTTTTCACTCAAGTTAAACCTTAGAGCCAAAACTGTCAAACTTGGGTGACTACATTCCACAGAGAGACATGAAAGCAATCGGCCAGATTTTTGAGGATGGAAAACATTCTGAGTTTGGATCAACTTAACACCTCCAAAAGTCAGGCCATTCATTTAAGTGAGCAAATATGTATTTAGATTCCCAAATAGACTTTTTATTTGGAATAGCTGCCTATTGTCTTCCATTTCCCTCAACAGTGAAGTGCCCTTCTCAGTAACCTGTCCTGAAAACTGTTACCTTCTTTCTTATTTTCAAAATTTGAAGTAGAGAAGATACATCTTTGGTGTAATGACTAAGTTTTATACATATGTCAGAGGATAGATAGAATGGGGTATATCACAGAAAAAGGCTCAGGAAAATATGCAGACTGAGCCTTTTACTCTGAGCAGGCACCCAACCTCCAAAGCAGCAGGCACAGTGCACCCAGGCAAGCTCATCCTGAATCTGACATATTATTGTCACTAAGCAGATCTGAGCAATATAAGGAAATCTTACTATACTAGATCTGCATCTTACTGTGAAGGAGTGCAAATCCCAAATGCAAGAACATCTCTGCAAAGCTAACTTTAGCCTAAATGTTGCCCAAGTTTAACCAGGATCCTAACATCAGCATAGTGAAGCCTGTGGCTCTAACTGGCTGGCCCACTAATGGATGCAGTGTAACAATTGATCTCCCTGTAGCAGGGGCACATGTTTGCTCCATGGGAAAATTTCAAGGGTATACAATCCTTCAGTGCCTTCTGCTCATCTAAAGAGGTTGGCCTTTTCTTATCAACAATTAACTGGGGATGGTT
This sequence comes from Aegithalos caudatus, assembly GCA_013389925.1. Lineage (NCBI taxonomy): Eukaryota > Metazoa > Chordata > Aves > Passeriformes > Aegithalidae > Aegithalos > Aegithalos caudatus. The sequence goes on from WEIU01002278.1 coordinate 69,332, forward strand.
TGTTTTGTTTTGTTTTGCAGCTTGCTCCAGTAAAGAAATCCATAGGATGCCCATCCACAACTGTTAGCATTACATACAAGCATAGCGTGGACAAAACAAACTCTTGTGTTATTTCACAGTGTGGTTGCTTTCATGCAAACAGAGCTTATACAAACAGAGTAATTCAAGCACAGACAATTCATGCTAACTCTTCACTGAAGACACACCCAGCAGTAGTGCATAGATAGTGATTTTACCCTTGCTTTGCTTTCTCTTAGGTCGCTAATTAAGAGAAGTTAATCTGAACAAGTCTGAACTGGATTCAAAGTGTCAGCCTCTAGGATTTTTTCTAGTTTACATAGATCAAATAAAATTATTTATGTAAACTTTTGGAACTTTTCTACTGAGGACAAGATCCTATGTAATAGAAAATATGAGCAAACATTGCAAAAATAGACTCCAGAGCTTACAGCACCCCTTTTTGTGATATCTTATACTTTTATATCATATGACCATCTGCAGCTAAGTGGAGCTGGCCACTCAACAAAGGGACTAGAGAGGTCACTGAAATATGGAGTTGCCCTTTGCTTGTATTTGGATAACTCTGATGGATAAAACATTGCTGAACATTATTCAGGAATGACATCAAACATTTTGCCTCTGTACACAAAACATAGTCTAGACTGAGAGGAGGCTTTCAGCATCCTTATTTTCTACTCAACTTTGCAAAAAAAAACCCCTTTTTGAATTCATTAACTGAAGGCATTTAAAAATAATAAACGAAAGCTGCATTTAAATTTCAAACAAGGATGAAGTACCTGTGGAAAGAGGAAGGACATTTTCCTCCTTTACCATGATATCTTACAGTTTTTGAAGGTGATTAACTATTAAATGCTCCAATATTAAAAGGATTCTAAAAAGACATTTTATTGTGAGGATTCCTGATTTAAAGAGGTGCTTCAGGAAGTAATCAACTGTTTTACTATCCTGTTGAGATAGCTATCTCTGACACTGTAAGCTCAAGTAGTATTCATATCAATGTAAGCAATGTTATGGCATACAATCTCAGATTAAACTGTGTGGAAAGCAGCTCCTAACATTGCATCATCTACATAGTAAAAATATATGCCATTAATAGAATGTACTTACAAAGACAACAAACAAATATCATGGGTAGGCCGTTTAGGAGAAAAAAGCTTCATCACTATGTCATCATCATATTCCTCTAACCTAACAAAACAAAAATAACTTTGATGAATCAGTTAAGAACATGATTTCAGAATAAAAACACTTGGGTTTTCTTTTTCAATGTCACTCTGTGCACATCAGATCCGCTGCCTTGGCATTTAAACTGCTTGCCTCATGTCACACTGCATCAGCCAAAACAGGCAGAAGGACTTGTGCTAGAAGTCTCTTCATTAAAAAGGAGAAGCCTTGAAGAGACTGAATTTCAGAGGAGTTACCCTTACCAACTGGTTTATCTAGGCTACTTTCATCTGAGTCTGTCCTTACAGATTTCAGAAGCTAGCTGTTCTACTATACCTGGCAACAAGGTTCTGAAAAAGCCCTTTTTATACTCAAAACATCACCTAGTACATCCAGAATCTAAAAGCTAGAGCAACATTCTCAGCCTAAAACTCATGAGGAAAACACTCTGACCTGCTACCTAAGGTGACTCAGCACTGATCAAACAACACAGGTTCCTGAGGAGAAACAGTTTAACTGATTTAATTCTAAATCTATAGTATTCTGCTTACATATATGGATAAAAGGATTGAGCCCAAGATCAAAATTTCTAGGAGGTCCATACTGAGAAATTAGCTTGGATCTCATCTGAACAGGGTGAGCTCTGGAAGTGTGTGTTGCTACACAGCTTCCCACAGCTCAGGGCAAATGTCACCTTATTTAGTGTTAACCACCTCAGCCCTTCAAGGGAGACTGTTGCCCCCTTCTAAGCCCAGCCACCCAGCCTGCAGCATGGGGACATCTCCAAGCAGAGGCAACACCTGTGCACAGGGACCTCCGTGTCATCGTATTAAAATCAGTAGAGCTTTTCTCCTAAATATTCTGAAGCCAGGGCACAGAAATCAGACTCCTTGGCCTATATCTGCATGATTCTTGGTAGTCTCTTACTGATCCAATCTCTAGGGTTATATATTGCTAAGTTAAACAGTGTCAGGCAGAGTTCTTGGGTAGGGGAAGTCCACCAGCTATATTGTAAAATTACAGTTAGAGTAGCTTAGAACATCTGCAATAGTTGCAAGTCCAGCTTTGGTCTTGCCATATAGGACATCATCAGCCATGGTTCGAGAATTAGTACAGCCCTGACACCACTTCCAACAGGTGGTGTGGATGTGGATGCCCTTTGCTGAAGGGTAAGACTTTATTAGTGCAATTGCAAACCACTCTGTGGCAGCTGGCCTTGGTGCCAGAACAGGGCCCTGGGATGCTTTGCTAAACACCAAAGGCAGTTTAAGCACTTATCAGGTGAAGACATATTTGCCCTTTTCACAAATTCAGGACCAGATGTGAGGCATATTCCAAAGGTTTGGAGAGTGGATGATGAATTGGACCACTTCAGTGACCCTCAGAACTCCAGGGCGCTCTCTGACACACCTCTGGAGAGCAATACCTTGTCCATGTGTGCTGCTGTTAGCCTGACGTACATCTGTGGATGAAAGTGAGGCAAGTATTGCTTTTCATGGCTCTCAGAAATGGAAATGGAAGCACCACAAAGCACAGGTTTGCTGCTCTTAATGGAAATATAAAAATGAAAATGGTTATACCTCTTCCCACCTAGGTGTTCATTTCCATAGTTGTAATTTTCAGATGAAAGGGTACGTCCTGTTGCAGTCTTAACTTCCAGTAAACAGAGATATGGTTTTTAATAAATGCATAATGTGGCCCATAGAAAGTACAAATCATGTCCCTTGCTATTTGCAATAAACCTTCTGGATAACTTTTATTTAATTAATCAATGCATAGTGAGATTTTTATTTTAACATCAAGTCACTCCTTAACTATTAGAGTTCACTCCCTGGAGAGAAATGTCCCCAATTATCATAATTATCATATAGTTCAGCTCCTGCAAATTTTATATTATGCATTTAACTTCTGGCATCATAAAATGTGAAGTGCAAAGTACACATGATGTGCCTTCCTTCACAGCTTAAGAGTAGCATCACCTACTTCCTAACCTGTGCACTTTTTGTACTTTTGACACACAATTACACTATCATCAGCCATTCTTCTCTGTTGCCAAAGGAAGAGAAAACATTTCTTTGCTTCAAATCTACTTGGTATAAACCTTTCCTCCATTATAGCAACCATTCAAAAACTGTATATTGAATTTTTTAGAAAAATTTCTGGAGAAATTTCTGAACTCATCATAACAGGCTAGTTTGCAAAATTTCTTTTGGAGATTACATGTACAAAAATTTCTCAAAAAAGTCTCCTATCTATAGAGACATTTGTTCAACTTGCCTGACTTTCTCCTCACTTATCTTTAAGAGGTAGGAGCTGTCTCTGTTAAAATAGCCCTGACATACCAGGGCCACTCCCAGCAATAGTGATGTACTAAATACTTTCCAAGAAAGAATGCTTTCTCTGCAGTGGTAGCCTACTCACCTAATAAGTCATCCCAGAAATTCACTATGTAAATATACTTATTCTTCTGGGGTTTCTTCTAGATATTTACTTGAGGAAAGATCAGGATAGATCATATTTTCAAGAAATTCCAAGGTATCTTGCCACTTGAAATGCTGAGCTGCATTTTTTAGTTAAAAACAATTCATTTGTATTTGGTACTTTTTATAATATTAGATGTTTTGAATCCCCAGCTGAGCAACCTCAGGATGTATTTAAGAAATTTTTCCTGTGCATTTAAGAAGAGCTTTTATTCTCAGTCTTGTTTATTTAAGTGCTTTGGACACATACTATAGCTTCCTTTCTGCCACAAGCTTCTGTCCCACCATCATCATCCATTTATTTTTACTCCTAAATGAACATTTGGAATTGTCACTTAAGAGAAAAGCATATTTTGTTAACGTCCTTCTCTGTTCTACTTTACTCGGTTCTGTTTATTTTCTTTCCATATCTTCACTTACATTTCTTTAAATATTGACTTAGAAATTCCTTATATCTTAACTTAGAAAAAAGACAGACTTCTTTATTGGTTTGTGTTAGAATTACTCATAATGTACTGTATATGCCCAGGCAATAAAATAAATTTTAAAAACCAGATTTTGTTCTAAATCAAGAAAATCTACCACAAATAGAACCATAACAGCTTGTTAGCAGACAGTGAGAATATTGCTGTGGCACAAAGGTTTCTAGATTTTTCTAAAGACAAGTAAAACAATGAGATAGTGGTGTGAAAAGGAAGAATCTTCAGACATGGATTATGGAAGAAAGCTCAAGAATGTAGATTCACTTGGAGCTACTAAAAATATTACCATATTCCAAGTAATGTTTTTATAGATTAAAATCAAAAGGATAACTGGCATTTTAAGGAGAAGTTATTTTGAAAATATGAACCATCTCATTATAAAATTAGTTTTGATTCTTTAAAAACATTTTGTTTCCATCTGCTACAAATTATAAAGCAAACAGAGAATAGGTAAAAAAGAGAGAATATTAATTACTCTTTTTATTATTTTCTTTGATTTATGGATGTGATTTTGCTTTAGTATAAACAAACAGTATATATTCTGGTTTAAGGAGAATATTCTTAAGTAAAAAGAAATTTCCCTGCCCACCCCCTTTTACAGTTCTTCTTTTGTGTCAGCTTGTTCAGACATCTTCGGCAGGGTTTAAAAATGCTGCAAGCTGCATGTACATAACTTCAAACTCAACTATGCATTGGCCAGCATTGGCCAGCACCCACAAAAGGTAGGTAGATTTAACACTTAATCACTAGTGTGCTTGCCATCCTGACAAAGCACCTGATGACTTTCTGCTGGCAGAACAGGCCTCAAACACAGGGGAAAAGGACAATCTCCAGGGCTCCTGAGCATGGTCCTGCAGCATGGCAGAGCTGCCATCTTCTACTCAAGCTGAAAGACCCTGGCCTGAAAAATTTCCATTAATTGATCATGGAAATTCTTAGGACCTGGTTTTGAAATTCCTTCTTATGGTGCATGGCATTGAATAGTGTGCCATTAATGGCAAGAGCCTTGTTCACCAGGTAAGAAGTTCTTTTAAGACGTACGGCAACAGAGTCCTGGCCTTGGCTAAGTTCTAAAATGAATTTCAAGAGAATGGAATCCTCCCATTTTTACAAATATGCCCAGGTTCAAAAAACGCAATGTTATTTACACTCAATTTTCTTATAATTTTCCTCTCTACATTCCCATTAATTTGCTTCACTGACCTTAACTTCTGAGGATTCCTAAATTTTACATTTTTCTGAATACCATGTTCCTGACCAAACACTGCACTGCTACTACTCAGTGCTAGTGATAAGCTGTTCTATGTATTCTATTAGCTAAAACACACCACCATCTAGAATTAAACCTTAACTGGGTGATTAACTGAATATTGCATAGAAGGCTTGAGAATTTGTGAAACTCCTCTAATATTTGAAAGTAGAAGACTAATTCAGATACATTGATTTATTTTGTTAGATTTGTTCTACTACTGGAGTAAAGAAACAAAACATCATCTAATTTTCACCATGAACACGAGAAGACAAAAATTTTATTTTTCTAAAAAATTTCAAACTATTCCAATTTTGTACATCAAATATTTGCATGCATCTGAGAAAAAAATCTGAAGACCAATGTGTGTTTGCAAACATTCTCAAAATAATTAAAAGAAGCTTAACAATCACACCCCATTAGAGTGCAAAAACCTCTTTCAATAAACCTAAATAGGCAATTTAAAATAATAATTAAACTACATATCATTTGCAGAAAATTTAAAACAGAAAAAGACAAAACAAATTTTGTTTCCTCAAGCCTGTTCCTCATTGCAACACCAATTATTTTCAGGCTCCAATAAGGTGTTTGAAATGTGATCTGAGCATTATCCTGAATGTATGTTACCAAATAATTCCTCATTTAATTTCATGCAAAGAATTATATATAGTTGACTCATCTCCCCTTTTATATTTAATGTTTGAGACCATAGATTTTATTTGGAAAACTATCATATTTTCCCTGACAATTTCACTCAGAAATAGACTTTCTTATGAAGGCTTCCTTGCATTTAAAAAACTATATTTGCTCAGAACCTCTATATTCCAACAGAAACTCTTACTGAAATTCCAGTCTGATTAACTTTTTTTAATGTATTCAGAAGAGTGGAAAACTAGCAGTCATATCCCAGGGGACAGTGAAGTCCTTTCTCAAGAGATATTTAACAAGCTTCTTCATTTTGCTGAGCTTTAAAAAAAAATATTTTTTAAGTAAATGGAAATAATGTAATCTGGTTAAATCATATTGTATCTATAAGTACAGACTGACCTTTCCATGTAACTTTATAAATGACTGAGAAGGCTTGGCCAAAGAGACAAAATGTCTGGCATCTTTAAAATATGCTGGAGCCTACTTACCTCCACAAGGTTCAGGATAATTTGCTGCCAGCCAAACATGTCCGGCTGGACTGTGGCAGCGCATTATAAATGACACATGACTCATGTCATCAATAAGTAAGTAAATCAGTCAGCTTGTGACTAGGATCACAGAAGCTGGAGATTCCTTCTCTTTTCCCCCTTAAAATCTGCCAACTTTCTCTTCTGTTTCACCTCCCATTTTGAAACAGAATTATCATAATATGAGAAATACAGTTGCTTGCTGCAGATGTTCAGATTTAGGCTGACATGCAGTATTAGATTCTCACACGTAAGGAGGTGATGATTCAGAGAGTTTCTCTTGATACTTATAATAATCTCAATTACATGTGCTATTTCATGAGTGAGCTCCAGACTGTATCATTTACTCTCTTAAGTGCTTTCTTTGATGGCTGTAGATGGCAGAGCAAGATGTCTCAAAACAGGAACTGCCTTTCTATCTGTAGGTCAGGTTGAGAAGAGAAAGTATTTGTTAGTGCTTCCTACTCTTCTCCTCAGAGATTATTTCCCACAGCTGGAACTTGGCTCAAAGTGGTCACTGTCTGACAGTTCCCCAGGCAGGCATAAAACACCTGTAAGTAAAACTACTTTCCAGGTGCCAGCTTAGTTCTCCAAGAGCAGAGTACTATTTCTACACCTGGGTTACCTCTTGCACTGATGTGTGAATCCTAAAGCAGCTTTCCATGCTTACTTCCCTCTCCAACCATACCCACACAAGATTATTTTGGATTAACATCTTTAATTGCGCAGCAGAACAACTTCCAGGTGTCACGTTGACTGGGTTTTCAGTACTGGCACCCACAGGGCAGACTGTAGATGGTGCCTTGTTGCTGCAGTAAGAGAGCAGCCAAAAATGATCAGCTCTTTACTCAGAACACCTGGGAAAGACATCTGCAATTTGTTAAATAGGTGGTTTTGCTGGACACTTTGTGGTCTTGACATGGATTCAATACAAGCAAATGATTTGCTTGTTTCTGTAGTTTTAGAGCAGACAACTGTGAATTATTTTCTTTGTTATTTTAAAATAATGGTCAGAAAGTAAAAGCAGTGATTTGCGGTTGTTGTTTTTTTTTTTTTTCCCCTTAATCCAGATCCAATTTGTCATTCTCTTTTGTAGAGGGTGGTTTCCCCAGGGAAGAAGAGAATGCTGGAAAAATGCTTTGGGAAACCCTGTTCAAAATGCAACAAGCAAGAAGCTTATTCATATGGTCAAGTATGCAAATGTTACTAGAAGGTTCCTCATTCTATGTGTTACTATAGGTTGACTTTTGGTGCAGAAATTTTAATATTCTTAAGCATTCTCCCCCATTAGACCCTTCACTCAGACCCCACCTTAACTCCCCACCCACTCCAGGGTGTATTAATACCCCTGTCAGACCCTAGACCCTGCCTTTTGCCCCTTGTTACTGCCTTGGTCCAGTCTGCTCTAATAAAGTGGACACCTTATTGTTTGTTGTTTTCATATTATTAAAATTCCTTTTTGAACCACTGGATCAGGGCTACCTCTCTTCATTAAGTCACCACAGGGCTGAGTCCCGAGGAAACTCAAAGGGGTCTGAATGTCTGATCTTGGACCTCCAAGAGTTTCACACCTTCCTTGTTATTTCTGGTAAAGATGCATTGTATTTTTTCTTTATATTTTTTGTGGAAGCCCTGATGACTAAGAAGTTTCTTCTGCTACACCTGTATTAAAACTTGAAATAATTTAAATCCTAACTTCTTGTACTTCATTATTTCAGAGATTGGTTCAAAGCCTATTACTGTAAAGTTAAAGTTTCCTTTTCAGCTCTGAATTGGATGACATTTTGGTCATTAGTTTCATTTTGAGGGGAGAAGAAATTTAGTTCTGAATAACCACTTTGTCCTCTTAAGAAGGACATATCCAAGAAGCATGGAAAGGTGCAAGGTCTTGATCTGCCATTTCCTGAACTCCAAAGACACTGAGAG